>CM035417.1:21710843-22163343 GCA_020310875.1 Ceratopteris richardii | reverse complement strand
TGACTAAATACTTTGTAGGCCTGGCCAACTTTCAAAGTTTAGGAAGTTTGTTTAAGTCTATATTCTATCTTTTGCTTTTCATATAATTTTTCTCTATCTGTCCAAGTAGTACTTAGTTGACAAGAGTATAGGAAAATTTTAGGAGTTCCCCTTTCAACTTGTGGTATGGGGGTACTCTTCATGTTCAAACTCCTACTGTAGGAGGTAGGGTTTTTGTTTCTTCTTCTACAATAAGGAGGACATTGACTTGGAGCTTATCTACACATGGAGGAGATCATCCTAACTATGAAGATATGCCGCCACAACATCTGCATTTATTTGCATACTCGTATGCTTCCTTGTAACATTCATGTACTTCATCTTTTAATATATGTGGACCTTTGCTCCATCTCTCTGTGGTCTTGTTTGTTCTCTCTCATGTCTCTATTGTATTTTTTGTCTCTATATTGGTTGTGGGCCTTAAAAACCAACATGATCTACATGAGCATATCTACATTCAACAACCAAAGGGTTTTGACAAGAAAACCTAATTCCCAAAAGCACCATAGCCCGTTTCCCCACTTTGTTTCCTTTTGGAAATGCGTTTTCGGGCTACATCTGTTTTTGTTCATAAAAAAATCGATTGACAATTTCATTTCTTATTATGATATTGGAATTTCTTGTGTTTCTTCTTGCAACCAAGAGCCAAGTTTCATGACTCAACATCTTGCCACCTACAATGAGAAGCCCTACTTGGCACCTCTGACCTGCCCGCAAGTTGTAGGCTCTTACTACTAAATTGCAAGTCAACGTCTAGGATGTAAGTTGTATGTGCATGTGTGATCATATACTCATTTGTTTGTACACATGCATACGTACATACCCACATAAATCTCTATGATGATAAAAATGTGTATGTCTACATATGTACATGTATTGTGCATAATGCATTCATACACACAAACACATACATGTGTTGCATGTACGTGTTCAAGCATTTATTCATCGATAAGTTTATTCATATGCACAAGCACAAGAAACTAACAAATACCTACACATACCCATATGAAAATTTGTTTATGAGAACATCAATGATGCTCAATACACTAACAAATACTTACATGCATCCTTGTGAATATCTATCTAATGTGCACATGCAAAATACATACACGAATACTTGCATACTCATGCATAGCGTCAAGACTAAATGTCTTTTAAATGTGTGGACATACAATCATTTAATATGCACACAAATGTGCACCCACTTGTATATGTGCACGCTAACTTTTCTTTTGGGAACATGTTGCAAATTTTTATTATATATATACTAGGCAAACCCCAAATTCATAGTATGTTTGAGAATAAGGCTTAAGGATCAACATTCATGCCACATGTGACGTGTATGTAATATGAAGCATGTGTGTGTATAAGTGTACACATTGTTTGCTAACATCAGTAACGTACATTCCTGATGGCCAAGTTGCTAACGGGTTCCTGACAAGTGATTGCAAACTTTTTTTTGGGGGGGGGGGGGGGAAATGTCGAGTCTTCTCACGAGGGGGGAGGGAGGGGGGGGGGGGGGGGGGGGGAAGGGGGGTGGGGGGGGGGGAAGGGGGGGGGGGGGGGATGTTGGGGGTGGGGGGGGGGGGGGGGGGATGTTGGGGGGGGGGGGGGGGGGGGGATGTTGGGGGTGGGGGGGGGGGGGGGGGGGGGGGGTATTTTCTGAGTATCGACTCCCGATTTCGCCCTTTGCTCCCGGTCATGCTATAGTAGTACTGAGCATATTGTGTGTGCCTCCACCACGGTGTGACCACTGATGACCTAGAGGCTAGTGACTCCACTCTACATACGCCAACACAGTAGCTTGTAGAAGTTCCAAGCTTCAAGGTAAGGGAAATTGTTGGTCTTCAATTTGGAATAACATAGACTGATCTGTAGAATGTGAGCACTACGGCCTATGGAATTCATAGGTCGGCCATGAAGATTGAGCCTTGAGCCCTTATGGAGCACAATTTGAAACTTGAGCAACGAGCTTATGCCATATGGACATCATACATGTCATCGAACATGTATGATCTAATGTGAACATTGAAGCATATGCAGGCGGCAACATATGATATATCAATTTTGAGGCTTAAGCTTCTGCAATAGTCCATGCACACATCATGATTAATTCATGCATGCATCATTACACGATGCATGAATGCATGAATGCATGATGCATGATGCATCTATCGTGCTCAATTTTGAATTGTAATTTATAATATGTATGATGCATGTCACATGATGCATCATGCATCATGCATCCATCATTGTAATAATTTGGATCTAATTTTTTGTTTTTGACTGTCTTGTAGATGCAACGCAATGCAGGAGGAGAGTGGGACTTTCTTGAAAAATTGAAGGCCTTGCCAAAAGGAAATGTAAATTTTGTCCACATTCTTGGGATGGCGGTGCAAATAGAGTAAGGGCACATATCCTTGGCTTCACACGATATGGTGTAGGGAAATGTGAACATGCACCTTTGCATGTAAGAGATGCATGTAGAAAGTTACATGCAAAGGGCTCGTCACAAAGTGGGAGTTACATGGATATGCCATCACAATCCTCACATGTATGTGAAAATGTGAAAAATAAAGGAGAATCATTTGATGATGAAATTGTACTTGATGATTCATCAAGTGGGCAAGTATGCAAGAGACCAAAAGGTGGAAAGGGAGCATTGGATAAAGCTTGAGATATGCAGGTTAGAAATGAGGCTCATAAAGTTGTCCGACGCTTCTTTTTTGCAGAAGATATTCCCTTTGGGAAAATCAGAAGTCCCTATTTCATCCAAATGCTTAATGCAATTGGAAGAGTAGGACAAAGTTATAAGCCTCCCTCATATCAACAATTGAGGGCAAAAAAGCTAAATGCAGAAGTGAGATGCATAAAGGATGACTTGTTGGAGATACGTGAGAAATGGAAATTATTTGGATGCAGCATTGTAAGTAAGGATGGTCTGATACCAGAAACCAATCATCAACATTATAGAAAGTTGCATTTTTTGCACTATGTTTTTGAAGACTTGTGGATACCTCATGTGAGGTTAAATCGGGTGAATACATATTTGAAATCTTGAAGGATGCCATAATGAATGTGGGGCCAAAGAATGTAGTCCACATATGCATGGACAATGCATCTAATTGTGTAGGGCTGGCTATTTAGTTGAGAAATAATGGCCACATATATTTTATACACAATACACATGTCATTGCTTGGATTACCTGTTTGAAGATATTGGCCGTTTGGAATGGGTGAAGCCTATTTGGGATAATGTTGTGAAAGTTGTGGTATTTGTCACGATGAAGCCTAGTGTGCTTGCTTTATTCAGCAAACACATAAGCAAAGATTTGGTAAAGCTCGCATAAACAAGATTTGCATAAGTGTTTATTATGTTGTCCAACTTGCTTGATGAGAGTGTACAATGGCTTGAGATCTTTGATGGTTAGCCAAGAATACACAAGGAAATAAGTTGCTAGAAACAAAAAGGAAGAAGATGTATCTTCTATTATCCTTAGTGCATTTTTTTGGAGACAAGTAAGGGATATTGTTAAAATATGTGCTCCTATTTTGAAAATGTTTCCCTTGGCTGATAGAGAAGGGACCACTATGGGTCTCATTTATGAGCTTACAGATCAAATGATTGAGAGTATTTCTTCTATGGAGAGCATTGATTCAGCAAGACTCGAAGAAGTTAAATATTTATGTGTTGAAAGGTGGAATATGTTACATTCACCTCTTCATGCAACGGCATGTATGCTTCACCCTATTTGGAAGAGTAAATCCGCACAACTGGATCCAAAGGTGCATGTAGGTTGGATTGATCTCATTGAAAGATATACATGTGGTGATATAAAAAAGCAAGGAGTCTTAATCGATGAAATGGACATGTATAGGTCTATGGAAGGTTTATTTGCACAGCCTATTGCAAAAGATAAAAGTAGAATGCATAATGCTCTGAAATGGTGGAAAACATTCGGGGCAAGTGTGCCCAATTCACAAAAATTGGCTCTTCGTGTGTTTTCTCAAGGGTCTCGTGCTTCCCCTTGTGAAAGCAATTGGAGTACCTTTTCTTTTATACATATGAGGAGAAATAAATTGCCGCCAAGAAATGTTGAAAAGTTGTGTATATTCATATGAATTTACGTCTTGTATGCAAAATCAAAGAAAGAGGATTTCAAAAAATGGAAGTGACATTAGAAATGATAGAGAAAGAAGAGGATGATCATAGACTTCTTGCATTGCAAGAAGAACATGATGGTGAGATCCCTTCTTCATCTTGTTACACCACTGTGGAGAGCCATCATAGTTGGACCAGATCGCGATTTTTTGCTATTTATAAAAATCGTAAAAATCATTCAACGATTTAAATCGTTGCCAACGATTTTTATACAACTTGGACGATTTTTTTTTTAATGGACAGATTTTAAAAACATCAATTGCCAACACACAAAATTTGATTTTTATAGTGATAGTGCATCTACCTCCTCATGATCAATGTTTTACATTTGATACAATTTATGATGTGAAATAATGTGATATATCATATATTATCTTTATTCATGCAAATATCTATATATATCTATAGTTTTTATGAAAAGAATAAAAATCTCTTTGAGTGGATAAAAACCTCGATTTTTATTTTGGGTCTGAACGATTTAAACGATTTAAACGATTAAATCTCGATTTAAATCTTGCGATTTAAATCTCTCGATCCAACTATGAGAGCCATGCACTTGAGGATATTATTGACGAGGATATTGTTGTTGATGATGGTGGTGGTGATGGTGATGATGATTATGATGATGATGATGATCATCATCATCATTGATGACAAATGCATCACTATAGTCTCTATCATGATTTATTAGTTTCCTATGACATTATGCATATCATATATTTAGTGATGTACATAGTGCACGATACAATGTACATATTAGCATGGTTTCGGTAATTGCTATTTTATTCAGCATATATCACATGATTTTGGTATTGCGATTGATATCCCTTTTTTATTATTGTTTTTTTTTAATAGGCGGCGTCAAATAATGTCAGAAACGTTTTTCCTTACCCATCAGACGTCGATTAAACGTCGAAAGGTCAAAAACCCATCAGAAACAACTATGAGTGTACATGCATGATGCAATACATATGAAAGACACAAAGGAATGCTCACACCAATGCACCATTCACAATTCATAACACATACATATCTATGTAGTATGTACATATATTAGTAATGGACTAATGTGAAGAAGGAATGTGCATGCATTCATATATGATATGATGAATTTGATTTATAACTTATTAAGCATCCTAATGAGCACATGAAGCATGTATGTATTTGTGCCTGTGAGACACGTATGCATGTGTGACACATCTTCGTGTGACACGTGTGTATGTACTATATGTGTTTAGAAGAAATAAATACATGTGTGTATAAAAGTTTGAAGAGGAGAGGAAATTGCATATTACTTAGAAATATGTATATTAGTATATCATTTCACACACATGTATTTATTTCTTCTCAACACATATAATACATAAAAATGTGTCTCTCTCTAGACTCTCACACACATACGTCACACACACATGTCCCACACACATGCTTCATGCACACATTTGGACACTCATAAGTTATACATCGAATTCATCATATCATATATGAATGCATGCACATTCCTTCTTCACATTAGCCCATTATGAATACATATGCTCACCCCTAAATGAGAGTGCACCTATAAGCTCACGGTAGTCAACCATAATACTATATAGCATATCAAGTCCATTATGGACAGAATCGACTCAATACTATGACATCCCCACTAACGTCGTCAATGCCCAATAGTGGGTATAGAACTAAGAATGAATATGACTCAACAATTTGTCTTGGTATTGATGCTCAGCCATAATGAAGCCTAACACAAAATGCAAAATTAAAAAAAAAATGTATAGTTGTTAGAATATACACACCTATAAACTGGCCGTAACTTGGATGAAGAATCCACAAGTGAACATTGCATGTCCACTAATACGAGAATCATATATACCAGAACGTATCCAGGACAACCCCAAATTCAGCCTCAAATGAAAGTGCAACTATAATTTCACGGAAGTCAACCACAAGACTATATAGCATTTATGCAAAATATTGACTCAATGCTATGACATCCCCGCCAACCACTAACGTCATCAGTGCCCAATAAGGGGTACAAAACTCAGAATGAACACATGCTCAAACATGGACCCCACAACGCGCACACACCATGAGCATGAACTCACAAGAAGCTCTTCGGACTTAGTTTCTATCACTTCTGAAAGTGATGGGCAAACTCAACCGTATGATGCCTAGCATAAAATGCAAACAAAAGATAGGAAAGACACAAGAATCACTATGTGAGGTATAATTCAGCTCACAAAAGCTTTGAGATAAATACCACCATCAAATGCATCGTTATTCAAATACATAAAATCTTGAAAAGAACTAAAATTAGGAAGAAACGGATTATCTACTACACGTCTAATATTAGAAAGCCTATGTATAATGATAAATAAAGTATTGGCTATAAAAAAAACCTTTCCATAAATTCAAATTCATAAGTGAAAAGGTAGAAATTAGCAAGAAAAACAAACACAATTTGTACCCACAAAAATTCCAATACATCGTTTGAATAAGGCATCACCAACTGAAATATACAAGTTTTCTATAAGAAAATTTAACCAAACAAGAATGTCACTTTCACCTACTATTCCAGTGTAATGTTTCTTTCTACTATCTATATCCACATACTTGAATTTCAACCATAACTAATTAAAATGCAATGCAGACCTTTCTACCAAGCATAGTTGGACCGGACCGCGGTTTTTTCAGGAAAAAAAAAATCGTTTAAATCGCTGAACGATTTAAATCGTGGGGCACGATTTTTATTTTTTTTTAACGATTTTTTTTTTTCGATTTTTTTCAGCCCTACAGTCCATAAGAAACGAGTTCGACGGTTTTTTTGTGTTCTAACTTCTGCTGCCCGCTTGCCTGCGTCCGCCTGTCCGCCTGTCTGCGTTGTTGAATCCACAGAGAGAGAGAGAGAGAGAGAGCTTTAGCCTTTCAAGTTTCCAAATCCCTCTTTCCATCTATAGTGATAAGAAGACATTATGGGTCGCACTCCTGCCGATATCCGATCCCATATCAAGGTCACTGGGCCTAATACATGGGAATGCAAGTATTGCAAGGGTCTATACACCGGTAGTGCATCTCGGATCAAGGCACATCTTCTTGGTTTGCGAGGTGGTGGCATTGGAAAATGTCAATCTGTGCCTCAACAAATCATAGAGGACCTGACTGCCAAGTTGCAATTGTCTCAAGGTGTTGGAAATATCCACGTGAATGAAGACCCTCTTCAGACTTCTGAGATGCATCACAATATTGGAGTCTTCTACGGGACCTTCAAAAAGGGCTCGCACTGATAGTGTGAGCTCTAGTGTTGCATCCCAAGATGCTAGCACTACTCCGATTACACGAGTACGAGCATCTTCGAGTAGTGGTCCCATACCTAGGAACATACCCGAAAGTAATGTCTTCGTGAAGGGTAGCATGAGAGCATCTATGCAAAAACAAGCAATAGAGCAAGCCAAGACAGAGATCACTAGATTGTTCATTTTATGTGGCATCCCCTTCAATGTAGCCAGTACCACTGCATGGAAGAGGGCAATGAGAGCTGTCAGTCGCATAGGTGCTCCTTGGGAAGGGCCATCTGGGAAAGTCCTACGCACTACTGAGCTTACCAAACAAAAGCTTGCTGTAGAAACTGAGATGTTATCATTGCGTAGTACATGGGAGAAATATGGGTGTTCCATTCTATGTGATGGATGGTCAGATATGCGCAAGAGGAATGTGTATAACATCATGGTTTCCTCTTGCAAGGGAACTATGTTTTTACGTGCCATTCCAGCACATGCAACTGGAACTGTTGTCACAGGTGAATTCATATTCTCTCATGTACGAAAAGCCATCGAGGATGTAGGCCCACATAATGTCATTCAAGTGGTCACAGACAATGGATCTAATTGTGTGGCAATGGGTCGTTTGCTAGAAGAAGCATTCCCTAGAATCATGTGGATCCCTTGTGCGAGTCATAGCTTAGACCTCTTGATGGAAGATATAGGAAGCTTGCCATGGGTTGAGACTATTCTTAGCAAAGCAAAATTCATTGTAAAGTTTGTGACTAGTAGACCCAAAGTTCAAAACATATTTCGCTCACATACTGACTTG
This sequence comes from Ceratopteris richardii, assembly GCA_020310875.1. NCBI lineage: Eukaryota > Viridiplantae > Streptophyta > Polypodiopsida > Polypodiales > Pteridaceae > Ceratopteris > Ceratopteris richardii. The sequence goes on along the minus strand of CM035417.1, from coordinate 22,155,056 downwards.
GAGCTTCAAAAGCCATCCATTACACGATTTTGTTACATATTCATTGTGTTGGATAGAGTATTGAGAGTGAGGAAAGGTCTTCTTCGTACAGTTGTAGCAGAGGAGTGGTACCAGATACCAGAAGCTAGACATGGAGATCCTTTGTTTCTACGATTTTCATCACTTGTCATGGGAGATGATGCCTTCTGGTCGAAGGCAGAGGTTCTTATTGCTTCCCTTCAGCCACTATATTCCGTGCTTCGTATCACAGATATGGAGGGAAGCACACTTGGTCTTGTATACGAGTATATTAGCCGTATACAAGGTTGCATTGCAGACGTATCCGGCCTTTCAGATACAGAGTAAGTCATTATAATTTATAATTTATAAATTTATATATTTTAATTTGTTTGAAAATGTTTGTTACATAATACATTATATATATTTATTATTTAAACTTAAAATTATATCTTAAATTGAATTTTGCAGGCGTCATGATTTGTGTGAAGCAGTGCGTAAGAGATGGGATTGGTTTCATAAACCAATCCACGCAGTTGCTCACATACTCCATCCTTTATGGAGATCAGAGGCTCAGGATATAGACATGGCTTTAGAGGACAGCTGGATAGAGTACGTGGGACGATGGACCGAAGGGGATGTAGCATTATATTCACAGTTGCAGAAAGAGCGTCTGCAATTTCGATCCATGGAGAGGTATTCTGGACAGCCATCTGCGAGATTGAGAGAGAGCCAGCTTTCCCCCGTCACTTGGTGGGAAATATATGGTGTTGGTACTCCTCTTCTAGTAAGTGTGAATCATGATTATAATTTATGATTAAAGTCTAAATTTAAACATCAAGAATACTTATAAATTATGAATCATGATTCCTCTTCATAGAGGAAATTAGCACTGCAGGTTTTATCACAAGATTGCAGTACCGGCCCCGCAGAAAGGAATTGGAGTACATGGGCATTGTTTCACACGAAGAAAAGGAACCGATTGAGTCCACAACAACTTGAGAAACTAGTGTATACACACTGTAATCTCAAGTTGTTGGAGAGCAAAGGAACCCACATTGCACCCCTTCAGGTAATTGTAATTTATGTTGAAACTTCCAAGTTGATAATTGTTAGCTTAAGCCTTTAAAGTTAAGGCTTAAGCTAATAATCCCTAAACTCATGACTCATTGGATTTGTTATTTCAATTTGTAAATTGTAGGTCAATGTGGATTCCATTGACATTGCTAAAGTGAAAGATATCCCTCAAATCCCCGCGGAAGAGAGAGATATTTTTTCCATGTTATTTCATGAGTCTCAACAGTTTGTGAGACAAACACGAAGAAGATCAAAAGCTACCACATTAGGTATACAAATTACAATATACAGTATACTAGAGTCTATAAATTCATGCTTTAAATTTTAAGTTTTGATCTTGTTTGATTTTTTACATGTATGATGTCAAGTTAATATTAAATCCTAATTTTTTGTAGCAGATCCTCATGCACCATCTACTAGTCGGAGATCTAGGAAGATGGCTTCTCGTCGAGGTGGGAGAGGACGTGGAAGAAGAGGAGGCCACATCATCCGGCCACATCCGGATTCTAGTATACCAGAGGATTGGGAGGAGAGATCCGCATCTTCTAGTAGTGATGAGGATGATTCACATGCTCACACACGGAGAGTCATGGATTTTTATAGTGATAGTGCATCTACCTCCTCATGGGCTAGTTCATTTGATGAGGATGATGATATTGATGATATTGTAGATGAAGAGTTGGAGATTTGACTTCCGACTCTTCAAGCTTGACTTATGACATATTATTTTATTGTTCATGACTCGTGATGTATTCAGATTCTACATTTCATATTATGCTTTGACCTTGAAAGTTGTCTCTTTAAAGTTTAAAGTTTATGCTATGTTTGTGTGTGTTTCCTGAATCCTATCACTTCTTTGCGAACTTAAAAGTTGAAGTTAATACTTATTAGTTATGATTCATGAATCATGATGAATGTTTTACATTTGAATCTTCATAGTACATACAATCATCAATGTAATTATCTTTATTCATGCAAATGAGTCATGACATATGTATATCTAAGGTTTTTATGAAAAGTATAAATTTCTCCATGAGTGGATAAAAACCTCGATTTTTATTTAGGGTCTGAACGATTTAAACGATTTAAACGATTAAATCTCGATTTAAATCTTGCGATTTAAATCTCTCGGTCCAACTATGCTACCAAGAGAGTCTTACATCCATCTTTGGTGAATTTAAAAGAGTAAACTTTCCAAACTAAAGAAGAAATCCTATGTTTCAAATCATTGATGTCTAACTTTGTAAACAAAGTGGTGAAGTCAAAAGTTTGAAGCCCCAAAGGAAAAAAAAATTCTTCTAGAGTTCTTGAAGAGTTGAGAGACTTGATTACAAGGATTACACCTAGAGAATTATGTAAGATCCAACTAGACAATATTGACACATTTTGCTTCTTCGAGTAACTCCTTCCAAATATCATGAATAGTAGGTAAAATGGCTTCAAATCAATTGCTTAGCCATTTGGAAACATCGATGAGAGCTATAAATCTCGATTTGATGGGGTTCTTATGGAATTTCCAAACTGTATATAAAAATGATAAACTTGCATACAATTCGAAACCATAAGATTTACAAAAATCTCAATGATTTGAAATAACTTCTGCAAAAGAAACAAACCAAACATGATATATAGAGGAGTTCAATTTTTTCATAAGTCACTCTACATAAAACTTTTTGCAAGTAGAAATCTACATAGCTTCAATAAAAACATAATCCCATAATGATAGTGGAAATATTACAGAGTTTTGTGATTGTGTTTCCTATCTTATTGAGCAAACTTGGTTCATACCAAAGGCCCTCTCTTTTCCTTCTCTTCATTGAAGTCTTGAAGCACGAACATGTCCTAGATGCAAAAAACTAGCCCTTAACTAGAGAAAGTGTGTGCAATAAGAAAAATCATTTACACTCAAATATCTAAAGAAACACAACAATACATGTGACATTCGCAAGTTCATGAGCGGACTTTGGAGTTACATGAGCGGACTTTGGAGTTACAAAAGCAAAATGCATTTTCATCTCCTTCTTCATGTGTTTGTTAGAAAACAAACACCCCCATTATGAAATGTTAGCATCCATCCACTGACAGAATGGGTGTTCCTTCAAAATATGCATGTGCCACACATAACTGAGTAGTCGAGCAACTAGCTGGAAATTATAACAAAGAAATCAACTTTTGCCAAAAACCCAGTAGAAAAACATGCAAAGTGCATCTTAACAAGTTTCCATAAAAACGGTATCAGTAATGGAGCAATCTCATCGATGTTCTATGGTGTTCAACGTTAGCATCCTTTTGCCTGGAAGGTTCAAGGGATCCTATGATAAATCAGAAAAGACTCAAATCGAAATGCCTTCATCATGGAGGCACAACCCTAGTCCACATTCTACCAATCATTCACAGAGAACGCCAAGTATTAGGGCCCCAGTATTATTATGATTGCCGTATGATGGATGTAGAACAAGATAGTAAAAGATGTTCTAATGCGAGATTCACATCACGTGTACAGCCGGTCACTTATGCATTAACCCTCAAATGTGCTGTTATACCTCAGGGAGAATGGTCAAAGCAACCTACAGCAGGCAGTTTCCTGCCTTCAGTTCCTCTCGCTGTGTCTAGATTCATAAATAAAGTTTGTTTCTGAGGGTTTGACTCGCCATCTTCCGCAAATCTATAGCATTAATCCACTCTCCATAGCGCTGTCTTCTATTTAGAGACTTCTCCTCGCGAAGTACAAATGCAATGGAATATTAAGGGGGAACTTGAAGCTACAAGTTTTTACTCTAGGATAAAAAGACGCACCTGATTAAATGGAAGGATTTTAGGGTTCCAGGCTTGTTGATACGTAGTGTGGAAGGGAGTTATATCCGATGATATCCCAGTCAGCTTATGCACCATAGCCATGAAGTTTGACGCATCAGTGGGGAAAACCCTTATAGGAGCCTTGCAAGAAGCACGAGACTTGCGCTTCTTCTTCGTCCTCACAGGCCCCATGGAGCAAGACAGAAGAGCCCTCCTGCTTTCCAAGCTCTCTTCTGGCCCAATAGAAGTGTTTTGTCCAGAGAGCCCTTCTTCCTCGGGCAAAACCCTGGAGCTTCCATAGCTTTCTTCGACTGGAGCATTCATACAAGCGGAACCAATTTCACGTTTGCCTGAAAACACTGACTTGTTTTCATAGCTCTCACCTTGCATACCAGTCTGGTGCATAGCAGATGCTCTTTTTTCCAGCTCATCTCCAACATCTCTGATATCTGATTGCGCGAGTCCCTGAAACCTCGGCGCCTGATTGTCTAAGGGGTTGCGAGGAGCAGAAGCTCCGTAACCGGCTTGCATCACTCTCCTCGGGAACTCACGAAGCCTAAGTATGACCTTCTAATACCCGAACGAATCAATCCTAACCCTGATTGGCGACGCATTCCGGTCTACACGGCTTCCACATTTGTTCGCCCAGGGCAAAACCTTGTTTAGCATTACACATTTCTAATCATCATGTAGCCTATACAAATATGCAGTCGCTACTCCTCTCTAAGGAAGAAGAAGGCATCATCGCAATCATCGCAATCAGCCTCAAACAATGAAGGCCCACTAGAGATCTCGATGAAACGGTTCTACCTCGGCCAAAGCTTTCGAGGCTTTATCTGTTGGAAGAGCTGAAGAGCTTAACTGATATGACGTATTCTTTGATTTGAATGCACATGGTAACACCTTGGACAGCTTCATCTTCCTACTTGTTTTCCCCTTTAGCTACATTCATCAGAAACAACCTTCCTTGCACAACCCGTGGGACTGATGAAGGGTCATTTCCTCTGAAGGCGCTCTCGAACTGTCCCCTCTCTATGTGCTCACGACTCTGGTTATTTTGTTTTCCTCGTTTATTTTATTTTTCCACATTTTCCAATGAAAATTTGGAAAGAGGCATCTAAATTAACTTGAGAATAGTTGTCCAAGCCTGCATAGCTTAGTGGTTCATGCTTTGAATCTCTAGAAGGAAGTCCTGAGTTCAAACCTTAGCTGGACATATCCATGAGTTCCCAAAGATGGGTGTCCATGAAGTTCCCCAAGTTGAGTGCCTCTACCTTACGAGATCGGGTGTGTGTGTCTTTCCAATTCATTGTACTGTCAAAAAAAAAAAAACTTGAGACTAGTAACTTGACAATGAGGCCTTGTGGCTAAATTCGTTGAAGATTGGCATACATGAGCTTCTTCTACCAACTCTTCTCCTAAGTGATTATATGTTCACTAATACAAAACTTATATGACTCTCTCTCTCTCTCTCTCTCTCTCTCTCTATATATATATATATATATATATATATAATATTGCAATATAACATAATACATTCATTCAAAGAGTTTAAATCATATTGGTGTGATGTATATTTGACCATTCAGTTCTAGCAATGTTTTCTTTTTTGTGTTTAGCATGATTGAGTGTTCATCAAAAACAACCTTCCTTGCACAACCCGTGGGACTGGTGAAGGGTCATTTCCTTTGAAGGCGCTCCCGAACTGTCCCCTGTCTATGTGCTGACGACTCTGGTTATTTTGTTTTCCTCGTTCAATTTATTTCTCCACATATTCCCATGAAAATTTTGGAAAGAGACATCTAACATCCACTTGACACTAGTATATCCAACGGGCGTGATTTAACGAATGTGTCTTGTACTCCTAGGCAGATGGCCATGGTTCAAGTCCCGCTTAGGGTTGGATGCCTCAAAGTTCCAAGATGGATGCTTCTACCTTACGAAGTCGGGTGTGTGTCTTTTCAATTCATTGTACTCTCAAAAAAAAAAAAAAAACTTGAGAGTAATAACTTGACAATGAGGCCTTGTGGCTAAATTCGTTGAAGATTGACATACATGAGCCTCTTCTACCAACTCTTCTCCTAAGTGATTATATGTTCACTAATACAAAACTTATATGGACTCTCTCTCTCTCTCTCTCTCTCTCTTTCTCTCTCTCTCTCTCTCTCTCTCTCTCTCTCTCTCTCTCTCTCTCTCTCTATATATATATATATATATATATATATATATATATATATATATATATATATATATATATATATATATATATATATATATATATATATATATATATATAATTGCTCTATATATATATATATATATATAATTGCAATATAGCATAATACATTCATTCAAAGGGTTTAAATCATATTGGTGTGATTTATATTTGACCATTCACTTCTAGCAACGTTTTCTTTTCTGTGTTTAGCATGATTGAGTGTTCGAATTCATGTTTTCCTCTATAAATAATGCACTTTTTTCATGTGGATTCAATGTTTGTATTTATTTGATCATTTTTGTTGCGTGGAATGCCCCTCATCTCTTTTGAGATGTATGGGCCCGAAAAGAAAAAAAGAACAATTAGCTTTCATGGTGAGCACTTTTGTCCACTTTGAGGAATTTATTTTCTTGTAAGTTATAAGCACGCATCAATCACATATATTGTAGAATAATGTGCATGCATGTGTTACTATTGGTGTTCATTTTGTTAGTCAAACCAAAACTAAATAGAAAGTTGTTGTTGTTGTTATTGCTATTTGTTGTTATTGTTGTTGTTGTTACTGCTTCTTCTTCTATTGCAAATAAAGATAAACATATGAAGGGAAAATATGATATTGATTTTTTTTTCTTTTGGAATAAAAAAAAAGATAGAAGATAATTACCTTTCTCTTTGAGAAGTTTTACAAGAGGTGAAAATGAGATGTGGACATATTTTTCTATCATTGTCTCTTTTTTTCAATATAAAGATTCTTAAGGGAGGTGCGTGCACTTGGGAAAAAGGGTAGTCTTGTATCATTTTACTCACAAAAGGAATCGTTTGGAGTATAGCAAAGAAGGAAGTACATTGATGGAGTATATCAAAACAATGGAAGTACACCGATGAAAGTCCAATGAAGTTTCCAAAAGTATGCTTGCCGTCATAGATGTCATTGATAAGGAGTTCCAATTATCACACAAAGATTCCTCCACACACATAAAGATGGAGCAATGATATGCCAAAAAGGATACTCACAAAACTTGTAGTGGGAAAGTCAAAGTTATTATATAGGATGTTCATTGGTCATGCATAAATTGGATATATGTGAAGTCATGACCAGCTTTTATATATGGCTAGGATGAAGAATTTTAATATACTTTTATAAAAAATTGACACTAGAAAAGCTTTTAATTTCATAGATTACTCTTTTAGCTCAATGAATATCTATAGATCATAGTTTATAATTTTCTTTCAAAGTGCTTGAAGGTGCAATGTATATTTGTGGTACACACTATGCTCTATGTATGATAATGTTAATAGAATGGTCTTCAAAAATTAAGATTTATATGCACATTCCATGCAGATACATGCATACACACACATATATTGTTAGGAACTCTCCTAAAAACTCTTTCAAGACTTGGACTCATGAATGGTGTGTGTGCGACTCTCCTCCCATCCATTAGATCCCATTGTATTAAAAATAGTAATGATCTGGAATGGTCTACTACCGACATGTGGCCACCATGCAACACTCATCCCCATTACCATTGAATACTATCCTCCGAGCTAGGAACCTTGGCTATGACTATCTCTTGTCCCACATAGACATAGAATGGTCTCTGTAGACCAACTTCTAACCTCTCTCCCCCTTCTAAAGATCATTGGCCTCAATGGTCACTGAGGGAACGTACTTGCAAACTAGAGCTTCTGATTCCCAAGTAGAATATGTAAGCGATAATCCTCTCTAGGCTAATAGATACTCCTAGATGACACGGTTTCTCAACCATTTTTGTCTATGATGTAGTATTCTATCTGGAGAATGATCTGTGCTATCACTTTGTTGCAAAGAAACAATACCCTCTATTAGATTATCTTCCCTAGAAATATACTTTCTAAGTTTACGGACATGAAACACTAGATGGACTCTACAATCTCAAGGAAGCTCTAATCGATAAGCAGCATCACTAAGCTTCTTAACTATCTTCAAAGGTCCATAAAACCCGGGTGATAGCTTAGTACACTTCCTTGTGGATAGTGAAGTAGATCCAGCTAGCACTTGAAGAAAAAAATTATCTCCTTCCTCAAAGACTCTAGGAAATCTTTTCATGTTAACATATTCCTTTGCCCTATCAGTTGTTTGCTGCATCTTGGCTTTAGCTATTTCTAAACTTTCTTGGAGGTTAGCTAGGAACTCTGAAGCACTACGACATTTCTTTGGCATTCCTATGTTAGTGGGAGTAGTGGGGTTCATGCCATAATTCATCTCAAAGGGAGACATTCATGTCACTTTATGAGGCCTATTATTATAAGCAAACTCTACTAAAGGCAAGTAACTATGCCAATATATCTACCTCTATACACATATGCTCTCAACATGTCCTCTAGAATTTGATTGACCCTCTTGGTCTGACCATTTGTTTGTGGATGTCACCACTGCTCATTTTCAATGAAACTTTCAGTTTGTTAAATACAAACTTCCAAAAGTATCCTATGAATCTAACATCCCTATTTGAAACTATGGATGTTGATAACCCATGCAATCTAAAGACATGATGGATAAATACCTCCCCTACTTGAGGAGCTTCTACAGTCTCTTGCATGGGTATGAAATGAGCCACCTTGCTCAATCTATCTACCACTACTAGGATAGTATCCCGCTTCCTTTGGATCCACAATAACCCCACTATGAAGTCCATGGATACACTATCCCAATTGTGCTCTCGAATCTATGAAGGACGTAAAAGACCTGGTGTCTTATGCAAGAGACTGACAATTACAACCACCACCATGTGCTAGAGAGATGACTCTCCTCCCAACCATATGCCTCTATATATAGCTCTCTCCAAGGGACCACCTTCTTGGGCAGGTGGATTCTAACCATCTATGTGTCGAACATGTAACTGCATGTGCACCAAGTGTCTAGTTAACTGGAGTTAACTCAAGTGGATGCTCTAGAAGGCTCTAGAGCTCTTTGGGCGAATTGCTCTCCCCATGTATCCCAGGGACTTGAACCCAAGACCTCCTCCTTCACACCCTTGAGTCTTAGCCACTAAGCTAAGTGGATTGATTGTTTACAAGAGCACACGACCTGCTATGTAAGTCTAGTCTCGAGATCTTTGTTCATACACACGGGTGACCAAATAGTGTCTGATTTCATATATGTGTGAGCTAGTTGGACCCTTAGATCATAAACTTACTTTATCACATTCTTCTCCCCTTGGAAAAGTATTTTCATCCTAAAAAATAGAGCTATATAATTACTATAGGCAATCCTTGAGCTTCATGTTCTAAAACTGGAAGAACAAGTCTCATCTGTGTGGTGGGATCCTTGCCCAAATGATTCAAAACACCATCTAGCTTTGCACTTTGATAAACTAGTCAAAGTACAAAGTAGTGAACGAATAATAAGGGTGGATCTAAAAACATCCGTAGCCAAGTCATTGTTTTACTAGGTGGGATCTAGGCACAAACATGTGAAATGGGTGGATTCCAAATACTAGTCCATTTCTAGGTATGATTGGTGCATGCACTTAGTAAGTAAGGCGTGATTCTTATCCCTATCAAGACTTTGAAGACTCTTGATTCACTTGAATTTGATTTGGAGAGCTTGAAGTTTGGTTAGCCCAAACATCTACCTTAGATGTTTGTACAATGGTTTACTTTGTCCTAATGGGCTTGAAAATCCTTTGTAAATTTTGGTCAATTGTACTATAATTTGACCAAGTCAAATCCAAAATGAAAATTGTCCAACATAAGACACTTTTCTAGAAGTCTTTAGCTAAAAGTTTTTGGAAATTATCAATCTGATGAACAATTCCTAACTTTTCTATCCTAGAGTGTACTAGACTCTAGAAAGTCATTAGAGTTATGCTAGAGAATTAGAAGCGAATTCAAATGAATAAGTCAACTTAGACTTAGCATCTTTTGAAGATTGAAAGAGGTTCTTGTATAGAGCATCTTATTATGGGATGTTTAATTTAGTTACCTCATTTTAATAGGTTAACCCTCGACTTTTGTGAAAAGAATTGAATACCATATCTGAGTCAAATCCAAAAGATTTGGAAAGTGAAAAGAAAGCTGAACTGAAATTATATACAACTAGTTCAAACTTCTAGGTGACTCCAGATTTCAACTTCTCCAAGGTCTATTTCAACAAGGTATTGAAGCATTATTTGTCTCTGTAAGAGAAATAAAGTAGATTCTCAAAAAATATTCGTAGAGTAAATCTAAAGCATCATCCAACCACCAGATACTAGTGTGGTATCCAACATCAATGTGTCAGTCCGCTGAGGTTCTATTGATGAGTTTTTACTCAAATAATGCTTCACTTGAGACTAAGTTCATGCCTTTATTCAATCTTTATGAGTGCTTATTGGGAATGCAAGTTCTGTGCATTACTTTGAGTCAAAATATTGAATTTATCAAGTCACACTAGGAACTTGGTGCTTGACTTAGTGAGTTTATTCCTTAGTTGAAAGGATCATTTCAATGTAGAAATCCTACTTCTTCATAAATTATTAAATGTTTCTAAATCAACAACACTTTACTTTGAAGTGTTTCATGAATCAAATAAGAACAAATATTTGTCTTATTTGAAAAAAGAATATCTTGGAAGTTACGTACTTCATATCTTCTTACTTACTTGATTTTGAAGTATCTTGAGATCATGCTTTTCTCCTCCTTGAATTTAAACTACTTAGTTGAGGGTCAAATCTAACTTCAAGTTCTATTCTAGGACTAAAATATAACTATCATCCCATGGTCCAATGTCCCATACCATCTTACTTAGTTGAGGGTCCATGCTCTTACTTAGTTGAGGGTCAAATCTAACTTCAAGTTCTATTCTAGGACTAAAATATAACTATCATCCCATGGTCCAATGTCCCATACCATCTTTCCTACATCAATGTGAGTATAAAATTTGGTGTCCCATACCACCCTATTTTATGTTCACATTTATGTGTGAGTAATACTTATCCTAAAGTCTAAACAATTCTTTATAGAGTACCTTATCACTTCAATTCTTTGAAATAATTTTTAAGTTTTAACTAGATTTTCTAGGTTTTGATTCATTCACATGATTGTTTCACGATCTCGTGTTTTTCCTTGGATACTTGAAAACCTTTGGATGGAACATCCATTATTCTTTTCTAGGTTTTTCAATAGAATACCGGTTATACTTCCAAGTGCTTGAATTTATCAAATTCAAGTCCAATTGGTTATACTTGAACAATTTGTAATGACAAGATCTTTTGACTTCTTGTCTTTAGCTTTCTTGATGAAGCTTTAAGTAGCTACCCTAGCCAGGATTTTATAGGAATCTCTCTACTGCTTAAGTCTAAGCATCTGCTCATATTTTTTTGATTTTATCGAGATCCCTTTCAGGATAGGCAAACATTATGTTTTACCTTCCACAAACTTAATTACCGTCATCATGGTTGTAGACTTCATAGATGGAATATTTTTCTCTATTCAAAATTGGAACATCTTATGCTTTTCACACTTTCCAAAAATGAAACTCAAGTAAAAAATTCGCAAAAGGAAACTGATTTCCAAAACTTGGGCAAAACTTTGAAGTAGTTCCAATCACAAGTTCTTGGACAAACATTTCCAAGATTGATCAAATCTGGTTGACCTCGCGATAAGAATAAAGCTTAGCTTCTATTGTTAAAATATCTTGAACTATCGAAAGTGTCTTTGCTTACCCATGGGATTTTTAGAGATCTTTCCCTCAACTCAAGTACAAGCATGTGCTAATTTCTTTCATATGCTAAAGCTAAGAATCTCATTGATACACCTTTAGGTTATGTCAATCATTGGACTTAAGTACCACTATCGATGGTTTGGGACTTTGTGGGAGCAATTTGTTGTCTAATTGTCTTGAAGAATTCCATTCTCACTACTAAAGAGCAATTTATTCTTCCAATACTTGAGATCCTTCTAATACATCAACAACATGAGCAAATGATTCATCTTGGAATATTTTGCACTACTGGAAGGATATTTTAAAAGAATTATAAATTTCTGAACAATATTCAAAAGCTTTATTACTTCAGTAGTTGGTTATCAAACTAAAAGATAAATATCACCTTTAGGATATGGCTTCCCATTCCATTATGAAAGTTTTATGTGAACTTCCATTTATGTGATATGCATTCCTATTCTTGATTCTAAAACAAAGATTATTATCATTGGTCAATCTTTAGATGTTACTAGAGTACTTTAAACATATTTCGACAATCCACTCTGATTGCATTGTTTAAAGTACAAGCATCTTACAATGATTGAATCGATGAATAATAATGTTACTATGAACACATCTTCACGTACTTGTTCTAACATAATTATTTGAACTTTATAGGTTGTTTAGGAAAAGTTATTGGATTTGAGATCCATTTCTTTGAACTTTGTATTCCTAAAAGAAAAGTTCACAATGTGATTTGTGTCTTTAAGAACCACTACAACATATCAGGGGTATACCGAGGCTTCTACTAAGGGAAATGCATGCACGATTTTTCCTTGATGTCTGTGTAAGGGTCGGCATACGCATCGGTAGAAAACCGCCAGTATAGGCATCGGTATAAGCATCGGTATGAGTGTCAGTAATTTTGATGCTCATATTGGTGCCTATATCGACAACTTGCTGGGCATACCATTGTGCATACCGATGACCATGCTGGGAGTTTTGTCACGCATATCGATGACCATATCTGTTTAAATTTTTTTGGGCAGAGTGTGTTGTCTCTTGCTACAACAACATTACCATGATGTGTGTAGCAAAACACAATAAACTCTGCCCAAAGAAAACGGAGTACATGTGATGTGTACTCTAATGGCAACCAAAACATGATTTCATATAGCAAAATATTGTTGGACACAAAAGAGATGAGCAGAATGCACCATGAACCATGTACAAAAAAGTTATATATTTCATAAATGAAGCATATACAAGAGTGTGGCAAACCACTGCCATATATGAGCCTATTGGAGATAGCCGTCTACGAAAGCACGCGAACAACACAAGGAAGGAGAAGAAGCTTGGAGCACAACACACAATACTGAATGTATTACTAGAGAATGTACAAAGATAAGTAGCCCATTAGGGCAATATGCATATATACAAGCCGGTGGAAAAAACCTCCTAAAGAGGGAACAAAGTGCCCCGACGATCTTAGGGTGTTCACACACATCACTACCTAAATATATCAATAAATCCCCATGGGAGTGATGCGGTGAACAAGTAGTTGGCACTCATGTATAAGGAAGTGCCAAGCTATGTGGAGATCACTCCACAAAAGGAAGTAAGCCCAAAGCTTTGCAAAAAGCTTCAAACTTCTCCCTAGGCAGAGCCTTCGTGAAAAGGTCTGCAATGTTCTCCTACATGGGCACATGTGCCAAGCTGATCTCCCTAGCGGGAAGTGCCAAGCTATGTGGAGATCACTCCACAAAAGGAAGTAAGCCCAAAGCTTTGCAAAAATCTTCAAACTTCTCCCTAGGCAGAGCCTTTGTGAAAAGGTCTGCAATATTCTCCTACATGGGCAGATGTGCCAAGCTGATCTCCCCAGCAGAGAACCTCTCCGTGACATAATGATAATGCACCTCAATATCCTTAGTGCGAGCATGGAACACAGGGTTCCTCACAACTTCCAATGCACTCTGACTGTCAATGAAGATGGTGGTGGCAGAAGATTGACCAACACCCAAATCAGCCATAAGGCGTCTAAGCCACACACACTCAATAGCCACTGTGAAAGCTGCCCTATACTCAGCCTCACAACTGGAAGTGGCCATAGTAGATTGTATCTTGCTCAACCAAGATATACATGAGCTACCAAGCATGAAGCAAAAGCCACTAGTGGACACATGCGTGTCATAGCAACCAGCCCAATCAGAGTCAGAAAAAGCATGCAAATTTGGCAATAGTGATCCCCCTTGGGATAAAACAAACCAAGTACCCGAGTACCAAACTGAATGCCCAAATAGTGATGCAAATGCCCCAAATTAGACATCTCAAATGAGGCATGCAAATCAGCCTTAAAATCAGCAATATGCCTCTCATGAGGACCAGCGAGCAACATCTCATCAACATAAAGCACAATGATCAGAAGTACATCATTAGCACGCTTAACATATAAGGTGCTTTCAGTTGGACTATTCTCAAAACCATGTGCAATCAGATAGGCATGTATCTTCTCATACCAAGCACATGGTGCTTGCTTTAAACAATATAATGCCTTCTTTAACTTGCACACCTGGTTTTCATGCCTTTTCTGCAGAAAGCCAAAGGACTGAAAAACATACACTTCTTCATGCAAGTCACCATTCAAAAATGCAGTTTTAATGTCCAACTGATGTACATTCCAACCATGATGGGCTGCAAGTGCACAGATGCTCCGAACAGTAGTCATATGACATGTAGGTGTAAAGGTCTCATCAAAATCAATGCCTCTTTCCTGTGCATAACCCTTTGCAACAAGCCTAGCCTTATACCTGTCAACCATTCCATCAGGCTTATGCTTCATCTTGTAAACCCACTTAGTTCCAATGGCCTTCTTGCCAGGAGGCAAGTCACATAAAGACCAAGTATCGTTCTTCATTATAGCATCATATTCAGATTGCATAGCAGCCATCCAATTTTTTAGATTTTGTGCTTCATCAAATGAAACAGGCTCATTCTCATCACATAGACTAGATGTAGCCATAACATAGCAATCTGATGCAAAAGAGGCACTATGAGAGCCTGATCGAGTACGATATGATAGAGATGCATCTAATTTGTTGTCACGCAAGGTCTGCACCAGGCATTTTGGCATAGTTTCTGCCTCCTCAATGTCAGCTCTCTCATCAACAACTACATCATGTAAATCTGCATCAGAAATGGGATGATCTGCATCATCACATGAAACCTGCAAAGGCTGAGAAGTTGCCTCATTAGGACCAACACTAGACTGTCCACCTGTGAAAAGAGGTAGCAAAGTATCATACATGTCTTTGGAGCTGATAGATGTCTCCTTAGTACATGAAAACAATGGATGAATAGCATCTTCCACAAAAACAACATCACGGCTAACTAGAATGCATTTAATCTTTGGATGATATAGACGATAGCCTTTACTTTCAGAACTGTACCCAACAAAAATACATTTTACTGCTTTTTCATCCAATTTTCTGTGATGTTGTTCAAGCACTAATGCATATGCCAAACAACCAAAAACACGCAGATGAGCAACAGATGGCTCGCGATCATGCCAAGCCTCATATGGAGTGATAGACTGCAGCGCTTTAGTGGGACACCTGTTAAGTACATATGCTGCACACATGACAGCCTCAAGCCAAAAACTATGTGGTAAAGCCTGACTCTTGACCATACACCTCGCCATCTCCATGAGTGACCTATTCTTTCGTTCAGCAACTCCATTCTGTTGAGGTGTATACGGCACTGTACAATGGTGTTTTATCCCACGTTCGGCCAGAAATGCATTAAAATTAGAAGACATATATTACCCCTCTCGATCAAAATGGAGGGTGACCATTTTACATGCTCATAGATTTTCAGCCAAAAGCAAAAGCTGTTTCAAGCACATGAACACTTCGGAGTTTGCCTTCAATGGATATACCCATGCATGCCTGGAAAAATCATCAATGAAAGTCACAAAGTAAAGATAACTTCCAAAAGAAGGTTTCTGCATAGGACCATAGACATCACTATGTACAAGCTGCAATTTCTGAGTAGGCCGAACTGAACCATCTTTTGGAAAGGACGAACGCTCCATTTTGCCCAAAATACAACCTTCACAAACATGTTTTCCAGGTGCCTCAAGTTTGGGCAAAGAGGACACCATTTCAGATTTCTGGAGGCCCATGACATAAAATGCCAGAAGCAATAATCACATCGCCATTAGACAAATTATGAATTGTACACCTGTCATCAACAAATTTCACAACCAAGTCAATCTTGGCTAATGTAGAAACTGATAACAGGTTCTTCTTGATCCCTGGCACAAATAAAGCAGCTGACAAAGTGAAAGAACTACCATCAGCAATAGTCAAAATGATCTTACCAACTCCCATAACAGGATAAGAGGAGTTGTTGGTGCATGTAACAATATTCCCTGTAGGAGCAGGATCGAGTGAAGAGAACAAACTCTGCTGCGAGGTAATATGTTTGGTCGCCCCACTATCAAAGTACCAAACATCTGAGTCTATTGCAGACATGCACTGCTCATGAGAAGATGGGTCAAAATAGCAGACAATAGTAAACACCCATTCCTCTTCCTTCACAAGATTAGCAGACTCTGTTTTTGGTGTAGAGGCCTCTGCAACAACCATTCCAGCCTCTTTCTTCTTTACCTCTTTAGCAGCCAGTTTTGGACAGTTCTTTATGATATGATCATTCCCTTTAGAGTACTTGCAAAACAATTTCTGCTTTTCTGATTTCTTCTCATCTTTATCTTCCTTCTTCGAATCTGCAGCACTTGCAGATTTCTGCTTACTAGTTGAGAATTTTCCTTTGCCCTTCTGAGTAGCCAAGAAGCTTGATCAGCAACACGCATAATGGACCTGTTCTACCTTGACTTATCTTCCTGCAAGAGAAAAGAGAGTAACTCCTCAAATGACAAGGCATTTGGATTGCCTTTCATAATTAACCGAAGAGTAGAAGCAAAACCCTGATATGAATCAGGGAGACCATTCAGAACGGTTTGCACAAGTGAGCTATCTGGTATAACCTCATCAGCAGATATCAACTGCTCCTTCAAGTCTTTGATCTTCGTTACAAAACTATCCATAGAATCACCTTCATTCATGTGCTCACTCTCCAACTATTTTTGGAGGTAAGCAACATGAGCCTCATTCCTAGCTTGGTACAATGTGGAAAGTGTATCCCAAGCATCCTTAGTTGTTCTGCAAGAGCGAATGTGAGGAATAATGGCACGTTTGATAGACAAAGCTATCAATGCATGTGCCTGAGCATCTCTCCCATCCCAATGAATCTGCTCTATAGTAGGTGCAGCAGAAACCAAAGCACGAACAGGAATATGCAGAATATCATCATGTCCGACACCTACTGCCTCAGCTTCTGTACCTGTAGTTGTAATAGTTGCACGTGTGATAGGACGTTTTTCAACACCCTGCACAATGTTCCACAATCCTTTTGCAACCAATATATGTGGCATCATATAAGCCCATAACGGGTAGTTGGTACCATCCAACTTATCCTCAACAGCCAACATACGGAATACATCACTACTGTCAGCCATGGCCACTGACTAAAATACCTTGATGCAGAAAATTGATTGTATCTCAAAAAGTTGAACAGAATTGCCCAGACAAATTCTGCTAGACCTGTAGCAGACTTCAAGGCGCTTATATTGGCAAACAGAAACTGGTATATACTTTTGGCACAAAAAGATGAAATAGCCTACATAAGGGCTGCGATAGTGCGTTCGAAGGCCAAAACGAGCTCATATCACAATTTCGACACCACAGAGTGAAGCAGTTTTGATCTCAAAAACATGTTGAGTATGCTCACCAAAATTCGTGCGATTCTGAGATTGCAACCGGAGGAGTGTTGACGGCACCCTAGATGAAGCGAAGACCTGCTCTGATACCAATTGTTGGAGACAATACTTAATGTATTACTAGAGAATGTACAAAGATAAGTAGCCCATTAGGGCAATAGGCGTATATACAAGCCGGGGGAAAAAGACCTTCTAAAGAGGGAAAAAAGTGCCCCGACGGTCCTAGGGTGTTCACACACATCACTACCTAAATATATCAACAGAGCCAAATACCAAAATGTGACAAAACACCTCCATATAGGAGCCAAATACAAAATCATAGTGCAGCATTGCCATATACGAGTGTAATACAAAATTGTGGCAAAGCATTGCCATACATATGCTTAGAGGAATCAAAACCTTTATACCTATAGTCCTGCAACAAAGCATATGTGTAAAATGAGACAAATTGACATGATATTTATAAACAACAACTAAAAATACAAAACCAAGCTATAAGCTCACCCATCGTAGATGCTCCCATGAAATGATCGCACCGCGTCCCTCCAAGTCCTCCAACAATGCAACCAATCTATGACGATATCCATAAGCCTCCTCGATTTGCGTCGAAGGATGATCCACTGTCAACTCCTATAATAAATATGCAAAATATTAGATGAACATACATGATGTGCTTAACACAAACAAATTCAAGAATTGAAATGATATAAACTCGTAATGCATAGTGTCGTATTCATCGCTACCCAAATGTGACATTTCCAACCGTATCTAGATGTGTGGCCACTGCATCTCGCTGCTGACGATATCAGTCATGAGTATGTTGCTACTCATCGTGAATCGATTTCCACTCCTCAACGTCTAACCATACACGCTTCGATAAGCCTACTTTGAAAGCATCGCAAGCCTCGGATCGCCGATGAGACATCACCTCACGTTCCGTGTGCTGAATCCACTCTGAACTAACAATAGGATGCGTAGGTGCTGCTTGATACTCTTCATATATTGACTTTGTGACATAATTTTTGGAATCTTTATCATGTTCACTCCATTTCAACATGATAGAATGTCCAAATTGTATGGAGCAAAGTTGTTGTATGTGTTGACGCATGGAATTTCCGGCCACATCCATCACCAGAGCTCCATCATGTATGCGATACATCTTGGAGTCATCATGGTCATGAACTCCCCAAGGTGTTTGTGGAGATGCCATCTAATCCCATGTGGAGATGTTAGGATATATATATATATATATATATATATATATATATATATATATAAACCCTAAAAAACTGAAAGATCTACTTTCTAGATTTTTTTTACATATATTTCATTGTATAAATTAATATTAATCCTAAAACTTTATTTAGGATGTATTTATGTGTTAAAACCCAAAAATCCTATTTTTGATATATTTAATTATTTACACACACACACACACACACACACACACACACACACATATATATATATATATATATATATATATATATATATATATATATATATATATATATATATATATATATATATATATATACACACACACACATACATACATACATACATACATACATATATACATACATACATATACATATATATATATATATATATATATATATATATATATATATATATATATATATGTGTGTGTGTGTGTGTGTGTGTGTGTGTGTATGTATATATATAAACCCTATTAATTTAAAGATCTATTTTTTAGTTATTTAATTATTTATATTTGACATATTTTATTTCTTTTGCTAATGTTTACATACATTTAAACAGAATATTTATATTTTTCCCTATTCTTACATATATTTAATCTTAAAACTTTATGTGTGTATGCAATATGTATGTGAGTGTGCATGTATATGCGAGTGTGTATGTATATGCATGTGTGTATGTTGTTGGAGATAGACATCTGCGGAAGCACGCGAACAACACAAGGAAGAAGAAGAATCTTGGAGCACAAACACACAATACTGAATGTATTACTAGAGAATGTACAAAGATAAGTAGCCCATCAGGGCAATAGGCGTATATACAAGCCGGGGGAAAAAAACCTCCTAAAGAGGGAAAAAAGTGCCCCGGCGGTCCTAGAGTGTTCACACACATCACTACCTAAATATATCAACAAATCCCCCCTGGGAGTGATGCGGTGAACAAGGAGCTGGCACTCATGTATAAGGAAGTGCCAAGCTATGTGGAAATCACTCCACAAAAGGAAGTAAGCCCAAAGCTTTGTGGAAAGCTTCAAACTTCTCCCTAGGCAGAGCCTTCGTGAAAAGGTCTGCAATGTTCTCCTGTGTGGGCACATATGCCAAGCTGATCTCCCTAGCAGAGAACCTCTCCCTGACATAGTGATAATGCACCTCAATGTGCTTAGTGCGAGCATGGAACATAGGGTTCCTCGCAACTGCCAATGCGCTCTGACTGTCAGTGAAGATGGTGGTGGCAGAAGTCTGGCCAACACCCAAATCAGCCATAAGGTGTTTGAGCCACACACACTCAACAGTCGCTGTGAAAGCTACCCTATACTCAGCCTCACAACTGGAAGTGGCCACAGTAGGCTGCTTCTTGCTCAACCAAGATATACATGAGCTACCAAGCATGAAGCAAAAACCATTGGTGGACACACGAGTGTCATAGCAACCAGCCCAATCTGAGTCAGAAAAAGCATGCAAATCTGGCGGTAGTGATCCCCCCTTGGGATAAAACAACCCAACTAGCCGAGTACCACACAAGTAGCGAAAGATGCGCTTAACCGCCTTCCAATGCGTGACTCCTGGGCAATGCATAAACCTGCTCATCTGTGAGACAACAAACTAAATATCTGGCTGAGTAATGCATAAGTAAATCAAGCATCCAATAGCCTGCTGATAGAGAACAGCATCAAATGCATCTCCAGCATCATGAAGACTCAATCGTAAACCTGTCTCCATAGGAGTGGCAATAGGCTTACAATCTTCAAGGCCAAAACGCTGCAATAATGTGTCAATATATTTCGTTTGACACAAAGCCATTCCACCATCAACGTGCATAAACTGAATGCCCAAATAGTGATGCAAATGCCCCAAATCAGACATCTCAAATGAGGCATGCAAATCAGCCTTAAAATCAGCAATATGTGTCTCAATAGGACCAGTGAGCAGCATGTCATCAACATAGACAACAATGATCAGAAGCACATCATTAGCACGCTTAACATATAAGGTGCTTTCAATTGGACTGTTCTCAAAACCATGTGCAATCAGATAGGCATGTATCTTCTCATACCAAGCACGTGGTGCTTGCTTTAAACCATATAATGCCTTCTTTAACCTGCACACCTCGTTTTCATGACCTTTCTGCACAAAGCCACGGGGCTGAAAAACATACACTTCTTCATGCAAGTCACCATTCAGAAATGCTATTTTAATGTCCAACTGATGTACATTCCAACCATGATGGGCTGCAAGTGCACAAATGCTCCGAACAGTAGTCATACGGCATGTAGGTGCAAAGGTCTCATCAAAATCAATGCCTCTTTCCTGTGCATAACCCTTTGCAACAAGCCTAGCCTTATACCTGTCAACTGTACCATCAGGTTTACACTTCAGCTTGTATACCCACTTAGTGCCAATGGCCTTCTTGCCAAGAGGCAAGTCACATAAAGACCATGTACCTTTCTTCATTATAGCATCATATTCAGATTGCATAGCAGCCATCCAATTTTCTGAATTTTATGCTTCATCAAAAGAAACAGGCTCATTCTTATCACAGAGACTAGATGCAGCCATAGCATAGCAATCTGATGCAAAGGAGGCACTATGAGAGCCTGAACGAGTACGATATGACAAAGGTGCATCTAATTTGCTGTCACGCAAAGTCTACTCCAGCCATTTTGGCATAGTTTTTGCCTGCTCAATATCAGCTCTCTCATCAACAAGTGCATCATGTAAATCTGCATAAAAAATGGAATGATGTGCATCACCATATGAAACCTGCAAAGGCTGAGAAGTTGCCTCATTAGGACCAGCACTAGACAGTCCACCTGTAAAAAGAGGCATCAAAGTATCATACATGTCTTTGGAGCTAACAGATGTCTCCTTAGTACATGAAAGCAATGGCTGAATAGCATCTTCCACAAAGACAACATCAGGGCTAACCAGAATCTGTTTAGTTTGTGGATGATACAGACGATAGCCTTTACTTTCAGAACTATACCCAACAAAAATACATTTTACTGCCTTATCATCCAATTTTCTGCGATGTTGTTCAGGCACTAATGCATATGCCAAACAACCTCTGCACATGCCGAATCATTCACAGATCTTTCATAATCTATGAGCTTATACAACCCACGACATAAAATGCCAGAAGCAATAATCACATCTCCATTTGAGAGATCATGGACTGTACACCTGTCATCAACAAATTTCACAACCAAGCCAATCTTGGCTAATGCAGAAACTGATAACATGTTCTTTTTGATCCCTGGCACAAATAAAGCATCTGACAAAGTGAAAGAACTACCATCAGCAGTAGTCAGAATGATCTTACCAACGCCCATAACAGGATAAGAGGAGTTATTGGCACATGTGACAGTATTCCCTGTAGGGGCAGGCTCGAGTGAAGAGAAGAAACTGCGCTGCGAGGTAATATGTTTGGTCGCCCCACTGTCAAAGTACCAAACATCTGAGTCTACTGCAGACATGCACTGATCATGAGAAGATGGGTCAAAACTGCAGACAGTAGTAAACGCCCATTCTTCTTCCTGCACAAGATTTGCAGACTCTGTTTTTGGTGTAGAGGCCTCTACAACAACCATTCCAGCCTCTTTCTTCTTTGCCTCTTTAGCAGCCAGTTTTGGACAGTTCTTTATGATATGGTCATTTCCTTTACAGTACTTGCAAAACAATTTCTGCTTTTCTGATTTCTTCTCATCTTTATCCTGGTTCTTCGATTGTGCAGCATTTGCAGATTTTTGCTTACTAGTAGAAGAGCTCCATTTTCCTTTGCCCTTCTGACTAGCCAGGAAAGCTTGATCTGCAACACGCATAATGGACCTGTTCTGCCTGGACTGATCTTCCTGCAACAGAACAGAGACTAATTCCTCAAATGACAAGGCATTTGGATTGCCTTTCATCATCAACCGAAGAGTAGAGGCAAAACTCTGATATGAAACAGGAAGACCATTCAGAACGGTCTGCACAAGTGAGCTATCTGGTATAACCTCATCAGCAGAAATCAATTGTTCCTTCAGGTCTTTGATCTTTGTGAGAAAACTGTCCATAGAATCACCTTCATTCATGTGCTCACTCTCCAACTGTTTTCGGAGGTAAGCAAAACGAGCCTCATTCCTAGCCTGGTACAAAGTGGTAAGTGTATCCCAAGCATCCTTTGCTGTTTTGCAAGAGCCAATGTGAGGAATAATGGCACGTTTGACAGACAAAGCTATCAATGCATGTGCCTGGGAATCTCTGCCATCCCAGCGAATCTGCTCTGCAGTAGGTGCAACAGAAACAGCAGCACGAATAGGAATCTGCGGAATATCATCTTCGACACCATCTTCATCAGCTCCAGCACCTGTATTTGCAGTACTTGTTGTTACAGGTGTAACAGGACGTCTTTCAACACCCTACACAATGTTTCACAATCCTTTTGCAACCAGTACATGTCGCATCATATAAGCCCATAATGGGTAGTTGGTACCATCCAACTTATCCTCAGCAGCCAACATACGGAATACATCACTGCTTTCAGCCATGGCCGGTGACTAAAATACCTTGATGTAGAAAATTGACTGTATCTCAAAAAGTTGAACGGAATTGCCGAGACGAGTTTTGCTAGACCTGTAGCAGACTTCGAGACGCTTAAACTGACGAACAAAAAGTGGTATATACCTTTGGCACAAAAGGACGAAATAGCCTACACAAGCGCTACGATAGTGCGTTCGGAGGCCGAAACGAGCTCAGATTGCGATTTCGGCACCACAAAGCGAAGCAGTTTTGATCTCGGAAACACCCTGAGTATGCTCACCAAATTTCATGCGAATCTGAGACTACAAACGAAGGAGTGTTGATGGCGCCCTAGAAGAAGCGACGACCTGCTCTGATACCAATTGTTGGAGATAGACGTCTACGGAAGCACACGAACATCACAAGGAAGAAGAAGAAGCTTGGAGCACAAACACACAATACTGAATGTATTACTAGAGAATGTACAAAGATAAGTAGCCCATTAGGGCAATAGGCGTATATACAAGCCGGGGGAAAAAAACCTCCTAAAGAGGGAAAAAAGTGCCCCGGCGGTCCTAGAGTGTTCACACACATCACTACCTAAATATATCAACATATGTAATATGTATGTGAGTGTGTATGTATATGTGAGTGTGTATGTATATGTGTGTGTATGTAATATGTATATGTGTGTGTGTATGTAATATGTATGTGAGTGTGTATGTATATGTGTGTATGTAGTATGTATGTGAGTGTGTATGTACATGTGAGTGTGTATGTATATGTATGTGTGTATGCATATGCATGTGTGTATGTAGTATGTAGGTGAGTGTGTATGTATATGTGTGTACATGTATGTATGTGAGTATGCATATGTGTGTGTATGTATATGCATGTGTGTATGTAATATGCATGTGTGTATGTAATATGTATGTGAGTATGCGTATGTATGCATATGCATGTGTGTATGTATACGTGTGTGTACATGTATGTATGTATATGTGTGTATGTATGTATGCATATGCATGTGAGTATGCATATATGTGTGTATGTATATGCATGTGTGTATGTAATATGTATGTGAGTGTGTATGTAATATGCATGTGTGTATGTAATATGTATATGAGTATGTGTATGCATATGTGTGTGTATGTATGTATGTATGCATATGCATGTGTGTATGTATTCATGTGTGTACATGTACATGTATGTATATGTGTGTGTGTATGTATGCATGTGAGTATGAGTATGCATATGTGTGTGTGTGTATGTATATGCATGTGTGTATGTAATATGTATGTGAGTATGTGTATGTATGCATATGCGTGTGTGTATGTATATGTGTGTGTACATGTATGTATGTATATGTGTGTATGCATATGTGTGTGTATGTATGTGTGCATATGCATGTGAGTATTCATATATGTGTGTGTATGTAATATGTATGTGAGTGTGTATGTAATATGCATGTGAGTATGTGTATGTATGCATATGCATGTGTGTATGTATATGTGTGTGTACATGTATTTATGTATATGTGTGTATGCATATGTGTGTGTATGCATATGTGTGTGTATGTATGTATGTACGCATATACATGTGAGTATGCATATATGTGTGTGTATGTATATGCATGTGTGTATGTATATGGATGTGTGTATGTAATATGTATGTGAGTACGTGTATGTATGCATATGAATGTGTGTATGTATATGTGTGTGTGTGTACATGTATGTATGTATATGTGTGTATGCATATGTGTGTGTATGTATGTATGCACATGCATGTGAGTATGCATATATGTGTGTGTATGTATATGCATGTGTGTATGTAATATATATGTGAGTGTGTATGTAATATGCATGTGTGTATGTAATATGTATGTGAGCATGTGTATGCATATGTGTGTGTATGGATGTATGCATATGCATGTGTGTATGTATACGTGTGTGTGTACATGTATGTATGTATATGTGTGTGTACATGTATGTATGTGAGTATGAGTATGCATATGTGTGTGTATGTAATATTCATGTGTGTATGTAATATGTATGTGAGTATGTGTATGTATGCATATGCATGTGTGTATATAATGTGTGTGTGCATGTATGTATGTATATATGTGTATGCATATGTGTGTGTATGTATATGCATGTGCATATGTCCACATTGTAAATGAGTTGATACATAGGATAGTTGAATGTCCTTGCTAAGCAATTTCTCCCTTACATAATGATAGTGCACTTGAATCTGCTTAGTCCTTGCATGATATATAGAATTAACAACCAAATGAAGTGAACTAGTGTTATCTCCAAAAATTATTGGAGTATAAGAGTGTAATCCCAAATCTGAATACAGTTGCTTAAGCCACATAGCCTCTTGAGTTGCATTTGCCAAACCTCTGTATTCTGCTTCTGTAGATGATAAGGCTATAGTTGGTTGCTTCTTAGATGACCATGATATAAGCTTTGAACCTGCAAAAATAGGTACCCTAAGGTGCTCCTCCTATCATCCTTGGAGCCAACCCAATATGCATCAGAATACACCTTTATATCTAAATCAAAAGTGAAGGGATAAAACAACCCTTCATTCATGGTGCCCTTTAGATACTTTAGCACCCTTTTGGTAGATTCCATGTGAGGCTTCCTTGGTGCATGCATAAACTGACTTAATGTACTTACTCCATAAGCAATGTCTACTCTTGTTAGGGTAGCATAGTTGAGGTTCCCTACAAGCTTTTGGTAAGTTGTAACATCCTCAAGGAGTTTTCCTTCATGAGAACTAAGCTTATGGTTGAGTTCCATGGGTGTACCTGCAATTTTGGTATTCTCCATCTTGAATTTTACTAACATATCATGGATATACTTTCTTTGAGTAATAAATATACCAGAATCCGTATACACAAGCTCTAGACCAAGAAGATATGTTAACAAGCCAAGATCACTGATTTTAAATTCTTCCATTACTTGAGCCTTCACCTTCTTGATGCCATTGGCATCATTCCCTGTACTGATAATGTCATCCACATAGACACATAAGTAAATAACCTCTGAGTTGGTCTTCTTTATAAATAAAGAAGAATATGCCTTGCTAGCCAAAAAACCTTGGTCTTGCAAATAAGTAACAATTCTATGTTTCCAAGCTCTAGGATCTTATTTTAGGCCATAGAGTGCCTTCCTTAGCTTGCATACGTAACCTGATTTATTTTTATCTTCAAATCCTGGTGGTTCTACCATATACACTTTTTTTGATATCCATCCATTTAAGAATGCATTCTTGATATCTAACTGATATAGATTCCAATTCTTGGAAGCAACAAAACTTACCAAAACCCTAATTGTTGACATCTTTGCCACACGTGAAAAGGTTTTTTCATAGTCCACTCCATGGGCTTGAGCAAATCCCTTTGCCACTAGCCTTGCCTTGTACTTGTTTATAGAACCATCAGAATTCTTTTTTAATTTACATATCCACCTTGATCCTATTACCTTTATGCTTGGATTCTTGGGAACCAAATCCCAAGTATGGTTTTCCTAAAGTGCTTGAACTTCTTCTTGCATGGCTTCTCTCCATTCTTTCTTCTTGCTAGCTTCTTCAAATGAAGAAGGTTCTTTTGTCATAGAGTCTTTAGTGATATACATTGGATGCTTGGTGACTAATGATGTATCATAGCCATTCCTTATGGGATTTTTGCTTTCCCTTTGAGATCTCTTGAGTGCTTGATTGGAGGACTCTAGAATGTCTTCCAATTGCCTCATCTTGCCCTTGCCTTCTGACTTCCAAGCCTTGAGATCAATTTGCTATTCATCCTCTGAATTGATATCTTCTTATAATTGCTGATATTCTTGAGTGAGTTGGAAAATCATTTTCCAAATCATAGGGTAACTTGATCTTCTGCAATCATCTTCAAACCATGAATTATTTTCATCAAATACTACATCCCTACTAACTATAAATCCTTTGTTAATGGGATTGTATAGCCTATAACCTTTCTGATTTTGGTCAAACTCAATGAATATACACTTTTTAGCTTTAGGGACAAGCTTCCCTCTAATATGTGAGGGAATGTGTGCATAAGCAATGCACTCAAATATTTTACAATGGTCCAATGAGGGTCTCCTGCCATTCCATGCTTCATATGGTTTCATTCCATCCAAGGATTTGGATGGGAGCATGTTAACTAAGTAAGTGCTTGTGGAAACAACCCCTTCCCATAGGTAGTTAGGTAACTTCTTCTCATTCAACATTGACCTAGCAGCTTCAACTATTAGCATGTTCCTTCTCTCTGCCACTCCATCCAATTCAAGAGTATATCTTGTTGTGACTTCCCTATTTATTACTCTGTCCTGTAAGAATGAATCAAACTCATGTGAAAAATACTCACCACCTCCATCAGATATGATCCTCTTCAAGCTTCTACCTGTTTGGTTCTCAACTAATGCCAAATACTTTTTAAAACATGTAAATACTTCATCCTTATGCTTCATGAAGTAGAGAATTGTCCATCTACTGTAATCATCTATAAATGAAACATAGTACCTTGAACCTAAGATTGATGGATCTTTGCTAGGACCCCATACATCTGTATGTACTAGCTCCAAGTAGTCTTCATACATGTACCCCTTTCTGTGGAATGGTTGCCTGTGAGTTTTGCCAAATTGGCATGCTCCACATTTGTATATCATGTGTTGCTTGGACACATTGGGAATGCCAAGCACACTCTGATCCTTGCGTATTTGCTTTAGTGTTCTTTCTCCTATGTGTCCTAGCCTTTTGTGCCATATCTCTAGCTCAGATAGGGTTTTATCCTTGTAATTGAAGAGTGTTGTGTTCCTAGTGTCTTCAATCTCAAATGTAAATAATCTATCAGATTTCTCAACTTTCATCGAATCCTTGTTGAGGGTCTTCCACATATGCTCCATGCCTAGTGAATCTGACCTATAAGCCTTTCTCAATAATCTGTCCAATACTAATTAGGTTTTTGGTTATAATTTGCACATACAAAACCTTACTTAAGAGGTTCATGTTACCATGAGAAGTCTTGACATTTCCAATTTGCTTTATTGTGTGTTTAGTGTCATCACTTGTTTGTACTTGATGCTTCCCTTTGGGTTCTTCAAGATCAGATAATAAAGCTACATTTCTAACCACATGATTGGAACAACCTGAATCAATATAGAAAAGATACTCATCATCTTTACCTTAGTTGGATGTCATATTAATGATGAGTAGAGAATCCTCTTGGTCTTTTGTAGTTGTTATAATCTCTTCTTCCTCTAAAACCTCCTTCATAATTGTTGATGTTGTAGTCTTGATTGTAGTTATGCTTGTAGTTGTTTCCTCCATTGTTGTACCTGCCTTTGGATTGTCCATAACTACCTCTATGGAAGCATCTTCCCCTTTGGTTCCTTGTGTCCTTGAAGCATTCTTCTGTGGTGTGGTTGGTAAGACCACAAATGTTATAAGGTGGATTGTTGTAGGATTTCCTCCTGCCTTGCTTTCCTCCTCTTCCCCTTCCTCTAGTACCTCTTCCTCTACCTGTGTAATTAGCTTGAGAGGTACTAGCCTCTTCTTCATTCTTCTTGATTTTACCTTTATCCTTACTTTTATTCCTATCTGTATAAAGGGCACAAGATTGGTTACCTCGAGAGTTGTCACCATTCGTATGGAGCTTTGTCTCATGGGTGAAGAGTTGCCCCACCAAGGTGTTGAGGTCAGGTATTGCATATCCATGCAGAGGTCCATTGCTGTGGTGAATGACTCTCACTTACCATCAACTTTGATGCCATTAATGATCTGCCTTACTATGTGTTCTTCTTCTATCTCCTCTCCAATGCTTCCAAGCTGGTCAGCCACATCCTTCATCTTGGTTACATAATCAATCACTCCTTGCTTTGGTTGCTTCTTTAGAGTTGTAAACTCCATCCATAGCTGATTATTCCTAGATCTTGTATTTGATGAGAAATATGACGAGACTTCCCAAGTCTCTTGGGAGGTCTTGCAATTCCTAATGTGAGGCAATAAGAAATCAGATATTGAGTTTAGTAGATAGGACCTGTAAACAATATCCTTTGCACACCATGTTGTCAACCTTTCTTGCTCTTCCCTTGTGGGATGATGCTTGCTTCCGAATGTTGGCATCTCTTCATCTCCTAAGATGTATCCATATAGACTTCTCCCTTGAAGGTAGGCTTGCATCCTTAGTGACCATGCTGAGTAGTTGCTTCTGTCCAATTTGTCAATGAAGGATGGAAGTCCATCTCCCATCTTACTTGTTGTTTCTTTGATACCACTGTTGGAGGAGATGGTGGATAGTCTTTAGAGATGCCGTTGTGTTGCTTGATCTTGCTTCTCACCTGCCAAGAATAGTTGCTGGAGAGTGTAATGGGCCTCTTTAGCTAGATAATGATCAAATCATATATGGTGCTTGGAATATGATCCACTAATGAATGGATCAAAACATATAGGTGGGAAGATGATCCAAGACTAAAAACTTGCTATTTTTGTCTCTACACATGTTCAATGTTTTGAACAATGCTCTGAGCACAACAACAATTAGCTTAATTCCTTTTAGGAAAATCTAATTAGCTTCGATAGTTACCAATCATGAGTGATTTCATAAAAAATGATGGATTACACACTGAGAATGGTGTTTAGCAAATCACAAAACATTCTCGACATTTTGGGGGTGCATCAGTCAATAGACCAGAGAGCAATGTCATGCTCATATCTCACGATTGAGATGAGTGATGACAATGAGATTTTGTACCAATATAGTAGACAATATAATGAACATATCATGATTTAAATCATTTCAAATGATCAATCATGCATTGAGAACAAGCTCTAAGAAGATCAATATTCTAATGTAGTCATGACAGAGAAGTGATGTGAAGATATGTTAAAATGTATGTATTAAAACATGTACAAATACAATGTCATTGGCAATGATCAATTGCACAAGGTGAGAAGTGTGAATGAGCTATAGAGTGAGCTCTTCAAAATCACAATATGTCTTCTCTAATGATCTCATAGAGTCGAGATAGCATGCAGATGTTTTGATCCTCCTTTTAAAGTTGAGTTTGGAACCAAAACTTTTGAATTCAAATTCAAAACTTCACCTAAAAGTGAATCCTAAAGTATAGGATATATTCTCTCATTACTCGACTACCAAATACTTCAAGATTTGATGCTTCCTAACTTCCTCGTGGTTGTAGAACAGTTTTACAAAGGGAAATGTGAAGAACTTTTACAAGAGGTTGATCATATAGAGTCCTATAAGAGTTATGCTAATTAACCAAGTATGTGGGCTTGGTTTCTATTGCACCAACAAGGTGCACTATCATTATGTCAAGGATAGATTCTATGCTAGAGGGATTATTTTGGCTTATATCCCCACACAAGATAATGTTGTAGACCTTTTCACAAAGGCTCTACCTAGGGAAAAGTTTCAAGGTTTTTGCAAAGCTTTGGGCATAGTTCATTTTGTGGTTTGCACTTTCCACATAGATTGTCACTTCCTTATACATGAGTGCCAAGTCCTTATTCACCACATCACTTCGAGTAGTCACTAGTTTGATGGATATATGTTAACATCTATTAGAGGTAGCTATCATTTGATAAACAATGTAAAGTGTAGGCCATTGGATAGTAAATTTGAATCACATAGAATGCCATTGGAGACTCTCCTTTGATATTGATTTGAATTTCATCTACCAAAGGTACAAGGAAAAAAAAACTTATGGCAACATATCTATGTTTACACACCCCATTAGATGCCTTTAACACACCTTGAAGCTTATCAACAAAAATATTCATAGTCGAATAAGTCAAAAACAAAATACCAACGATCTTTTGATTGCTCTCCCACCATAGTCCAAATGCAATACATTGATTTTTTTCTTTAACTGAAAATAAAAAGCAACCTAGAATTGTGCAATCATCAATGGTGTGTGGAGAATGAGTTCCCATATGCACAACAAGAAGAGTGTGCTAAGCCTTTGTAAGTCAAGCACTTGGACAAGCACCTATAGATTTGACTGCTTGCTGCTCTCAATGCAAAAGTCAAATGGACCTATGGCTTGAATCAATCACACTAGACAAAGATAGATTTCCAAAAGACTATAAGTTAACTTGGATAAGTTTTGGTTTGAAAACTCAACTGACAAAAAAATAGACTACTTGTCTACATAGGTATGTTGAAGGACTAGACCACTCTCGGATTGATAACTCACAAAATATAAAACTTTCGAAGTATATATTTGACAGAAAAAAAATTAAAGAAGATAAGATTTCCAACAAACTACAAATCACATAATTTGGACAAGTTTTGGTTGGGAAACTCAACTAATGAAAATAGACTACCTATCCGCATAGGTATGCTGAAGAACTAGACTTCACTCTTGGATTGATAACTCATAGAACATAGAACTTTTGAAGGAGATATTTTATATTGAGAAAGTACACAAGATAAGATTTCCAATGAGTTTTTAAAAAGAAGAGATGGTTACATATACACTGAGATATGAACCTCACAACATGATTGTGTACAAAGTGATGTGTGGCTAGAAATAGTCTATGAGAAGACAAAATGACAAAATGGCTTTGAAGATCATGTTCGACTACTAGGGGATCTTGTGTCTTTCTCTCCTTGTTAAGAACATGCTCCCAATCCACTTTTATAGCCAATGATCATGTGAGGAAGTCTTTTCCTTCTTCTTAACTCAACACTTTCATTTGTTTGCCCACTACATCCACTCACTACAAGGCATATATTGTATCTATTATTCATCATGAGTTTTGACTAGATTTTTTTCATTCTTTGACTTATATTCACCTTTACCCTTAAAGTTGGTAAATTTAACCAAGCATAGCTCATGGGAAAATGAGGTTGCACATGTATCTTCAACATGGTGTAGTACATAACAGGTGAAGAGAAAGAGTGAGAGATAGAGAAGAGCTTTGTGCGTGTCTTTGAGGGGCAACAAAATGCATATGACACTATTTTAAAATCAAACATCTGCTTACATTATAACCTTTAGCATTATTATATACGATCATAATGTTACCACAAATTCCATTTGACATGTATCTTTGCCTCCAATGTCATGGTTGGTGATAAGGTCCTTCCTCTAACAAGTTTGTTAGCACTACATACTGTGTGTTGTGTTGAAATTAGCACAACAGATAGCTATTACATGTAATATTTTCAGAGATATTGAATTACCTCAATGCTTATACAGAAGCTTACAATGTTATATAGGTTCCTACATCATTAGACTTGGTGTGTCATGGGGGATAAGGGTACTAATGTCAAAGAAAAGCAACATTTGAAGAAATTTCTTCCTCATCATGCTTCTCATAGCTCAATCGAGATTTCTCTAGACAATTATAACTTCGTTAGAAGCTTGATAGTTGTATCTAATCTGTACTACTACTATCAAACAAGTGAGCCCATTGATAGTGTTCATAAAAAATCCTCATAAGTAGAAAGCACATGATTGAGAGGAATGCAATTGGCTACCATGCTTCCATGGACATAGCTCCATTGCTCAAAATGCCCATAGAGAAGAATCCAAATAAGGAGCATGCCCATAAAATTGATTGGTGGCATTGATTGTTGGGGTAGAATGTTGAGAATATGAGAGTGCATCTCCATTTTGTATCTAGGAGACACTCCGTTTCCATTTCATTTCCATTTTATATTGTATCTCATTGTATTTGGGTACCTTTCCATTTGCTTTTACTAGTGTATTCATTCTCCCTCAAGGGGATTTATCCCACATATGATGTACTTTGGAGAGACCCCTCCAACTCTATATAAGGAGGGCCTCTCCCCCACTTTGTACTTGGTTAGCACCTTGAGGAACCTACTTCATGCTCTTGGCAAGCTGACTCTAATCCGTGTGAGTTTTCCTATTTCATGGTCTACTCACTTTTGAGCCTCACACTCTTTTATTTTGTGAGGACACTCTTCTTTTCATTTTGCTTTCATGCATGTACTCTCTAGATGGTATTAGAGCAATAGATGGAGGTCTTGGTGGTGCATTTAGTGATCATTTTGGTGGTGTTCGTGTTATAATTTTGATAGTTTCTTTCTTCTCACTAAGAGAAGCATTTTGCCATCAATTTTTATACTCTTGGGTCTCATCTTACCCATTTTCCCACCCTCCCACCCTTCTTCTTCATCATTTTGTACACCCTTTACCCCCATTTTCCAACCATCCGGCACTCTTTGTATCGTGTTTACCATTTAGCATAGCCATTTTGTGAGTTGATAGAGTATCCTGTTGATATATTTAGGTAGTGATGTGTGTGAACACACTAGGACCACCGGGGCACTTTTTTCCTTCTTTAAGAGGTTTTTTCCCAGGCTTGTATATATGCCTATTGCCCTAATGGGTTACTTATCTTTGTACATTATATGGTAATACATTCAGTATTGTGTGTTGTGCTCCAAGCTTCTTCTTCTTCCTTGTGTTGTTCACGTGCTTCCACAGACCTCAAACTCCAACAATTGGTATCATAGTAAGTCACTGCTTCATCTAGGCGTCAACACTTCTCCAGTCACAATCTCATAATCTCACAAAATTTGGTGAGCATACTCAAGGTGATTAGGAGATCAAAAGAATCTCTATTTTATGGTGCTGAAATCGTGATTTGAGCTCGTTTCGGCCTTCATACACACTATCATAGTGCTTGTGTAGGCTATTTCATCTTTTTGTGCCAAAGATATATATAGGTTTCAGTTTCCTAGTATTAGCGTCTCAAAGTTAGCTACATGTTTAGCAGAACTCAACAGGGTAGTTCTGTTCAACTTTTTGAGATACAATCAATTTTCTGCATCAGGGTATTTTAGTCAATGGCCATGGCTGAAAGCACTGATGCATTCCGTATGTTGGATCTTGAGGATAAGTTGGAGAGTAACAATTACCCATTATGGGCTTATATGATGCATTATGTATTGGTTGCAAAAGGACTGGAATATTAGGGTGTTGAAAAACGTCCTATTACACCTACAAACAAAGCTGCTAAAGGTGATGTAGATGGTGTTGAAGATGACGATATTCTTCATGTTCCTATTTGTGTTGTAGTTCCTGTTGGACCTACTACACTGAAAATTTGTTGGGATGGAAAAGATGCTCATGCACATGCATTGATAGCCTTATCTGTCAAACATGACATTATTCCTCACATTCGCTCTTGCAGAATAGCTAAGGATGCTTGGGATACACTACCACTTTATACCAGTCAATGAATGAGGCTCGTGTTGCTTACCTCCAAAAATAGTTGGAGAGTGAGCACATGAATGAAGGTGATTCCATAGATAGTTTTTGAAAAAGATCAAAGATTTGAAGGAACAGTTGATTTCTGCTGATGAAGTCTTACCTGACATTTCACTTGTACAGACTGTTCTCAATGGTCTTTGTAGCTCAGTGATGAGTAGCACCTCCTTTAATGTCAATCCGGGAAGACGTGAGGATGGTATGAAGACCTCGAGCAAGTGACGGCACAAGTGCGTGAGTGAGAAGCACACAAACATGCACACACATACACACACACGTGCACACACGGCAAGACAAAGAGTGAGAATCAATGGAGTTCTTAGATTACTTTCAAGAAGCTCTTACAAGTTCGTTTCAATTACAATCTAACCTCAAAAATGAGCTCTCTAGCTCCTTTTATAGTTTTTGACTAGCTTTGGCCCTGTTCAGACCTAGTGTCCGGCCTAGTTAAAAATTAGGTTCCAGGGCTTATTAGAGGGCTCAAACAAGATCTAAAAAATATGAAAATTGGCAGGTAGATACTTCTAAAGCTCCTCAAGCTGAAGGACTCCTTGGCTTGCACAAAATGGAGCTACAAAAAGGTGAACATGGTATTTACAGGGGTTATTAATGATGAGAATCACTTTTAATTGGTGTAAAGGTTTTGAAAAATTAAAGGTTGCCTTAGTGCTAGATCTGCGTGAATGCTCGTACTTGCTTCTTCATGAGGAAAATTATTGGCCTACTTGCCAGATCTTCTTTGACTGCCATGTCTGCTTGTGCTGTCCCTTCGCTCTGACTCTCTTCGTCTTGTGGCTCCTTCGGTTCTCTGACTGCTGCCAACACCCCCCCCACTCTCGCGTCTGTCGCCCCTGACAGACCCTTGTCTAGAGGATTTTTGAACATAGTATTGGACGACATCGGAGGCTAGGTGGTGTTCTTCGAGTTGCAAGCCGCGTGCTAGATCTGTGAGCAAATCATCCCAATTCACAGGTCCGGGAACATCTGGATGAGGCACCCTCAATTGTTCTGAGTAAATAGTTCTCTCCACAGCAAATAATTGGAGGAGATGTGATGGTCTGGGTATAAAGATTTTGGAGTGATATTCCCAGAATCCTGTGATGAACATCTCCTCAAATGTCTGTTTAAAGCAGGCTGGGAGGTACTTGATTCTGGCGTGCCAAGCATATATTACTTCAATTGATGGGGTGGTACTCATATCATACATCAGATCCTGGTTGCCTGTCACGAAGCCTGCACCTGAGAAGTGAGGGTCCTTAATGTTCTTAAACGTCCTGAAAGTGATCAGCATTAATTCAAATATTTTCATACACATCTGGGCCATCACATCAGGATTATTGCGTAGCCGCATACTCCAGTGACGGATTGTAGAAATCATGTAATTGACCGTGGGGGGTCCTCGTGGAGGTGCCAGATAAACATAATTCAACCATTTTGCGTAGGCTTTGATGTCTCTGACGGCAATAGTGAATTCAGGCCAGGTGCGTCTTCGAAGAACTGGAATGTAACAAGGATTATATTTAATAAACAACGGCATATTATTCCAGGTTCGGACCATTTCAGGATACATTTCCAAAAGCCTGATTCTCCAGGTGGGTTGATGGATGGACCCACGCTGAGCACTTTCCGATATATCATCTGGACCAAATTGTGTAGCAAATGTGGGAGGCCTGCCGCATTGTCGTTGAATCTCAGCGTTGTAATCGGCCAGAAGTATGCAGTATGGCACATATTGGTCATTATTGGTGCCAATCCATCTATGATGAGACATGCTTCTGAAATATTCTGACTTTATGACAGTTTCTTCTAAGTTCGCTAGTGATTGGATCTGAATGGCCACCCGTTCTTCGTGGGTGTTCGCTGTCCTTTCCAGTGTCTGAAGCCACTCGGGTGCTTCCACTTCCAATGTGTCTAGTCCCTCTGAGGTTCGTCGCCCGCCTGGCATTGGCATAGGAACATACGGTTCTTCGTACGAATCATCTACCTCAATAGGGACCAACTCTTCTGGCTCTGGTTCTACCACTGGAGATGGCTGCCTCTCGTATGTCAGTAACCTCTTTTGTAATTCTGCTACCTGCTCTGTTAAGGCCTTTACTTCGTCTGAGGTAGAGGTTGATGGGACACTCTTCGGTTGTTCTTCCTGTTCCTTAAGTCTGCTCTGTAGTGTGTCACGTTCTCTTTCCAAGTCATCATGGGCTTCCAGGAGATCTGCATAGCTTTCCAAAATGGTTTTCATCGTCTTCGTGGGAACTTCTTTGAACTGCTCTGGATCTATCTCGTGGGGGGAGCCTTCCATTGCCGCTTCCAGATTCTCTTCATTTTGTTTTTGCAGTCTTTTGTTCTCTTCCAGTGCTGTGGCCATATGTTTCCTGAGTAGCGCCAAGTTACGTCTGACTCGTAGGTTATTGGCCTGGTATACTTCGAGCAAGGCTTCTAGTTGTTTGACGCCTGATTCTGTCGATGGTTGGGGTGCCTCCAATAGTGTTTGGTGAGCCTGCTCAAGCGTTGTATAGCGTTGATTCACTTCTGCATTTTCCGCTTGTAGAATTTGAAATTGCCTTTGTAAGTTCTGGTGATGTGTTGTCAGTTGTTGATACCGGCCGTCCAGAGCTCTGTACTCATTCTGAAGCTGATATACACATTGATTTAATGCTAAAAATATGCTATTTACATTAAATGATTCTGGGAGGGGTGAAGATGCAGGGGGAATGGGGGCGGGAAAGGGAGTTGTGAATGGTGTGGATGCAAGTGGAGATGTGGGTGGAGGGGGTATGGGAGATGAAGGTGGCATGGGGGGAGGGAGCGGTGCTGTGGAAGGAGATGTTTCCATAGTGTCAATTGTTTGAGTGACAGTGTAGATGGGGATCGTGGGTGGAGTGGATGTGACGTCAGTGAAAAGAGTGGTGAAAGTGGGCATGGTGACTCCCCCGAATTGGATTCCCGGAGAGAGTGGAATTCCCATGACAATGGTGGTGGTAGTGGGTGTGGTGGTGCTAGTGTCATGTGGTGGAGTGAGTTGTGTAGTGAGAGGTGGGGAGGGTGGTGACCGTGGTGCTTCCTAATGTTCGTCTGCTTGCGTTGTCTCTCCTGGTGCTGATACATTGATATGAATTTGTTTCCCGGACCTCATAGGACGAGCGGGAACCCTTTTCTCAAATCTGTGAATGTAGGCCATTGCCTCATGGATGGCCTCATCCAATCCTACTGCATCGGCATGAAGGTTTATGGACTCAATGAACATATCGTCCACGCCTTCCTCCGCTAGCAACTAGTTCATGAGTTTCTTACCCGCTTCCAGTGACATTTTATGCTGTTCTTGAACTAGTTGCATGGTTCGATATAGTCTTTTTATTTGTGTAGAATATGCAGGGGCACTTGCCAGCTCTGAAAGTTCGTCATATTCTTGTTCCTCGTAGGCTTCTTCCTCTTGTTCAGTTTCGTGTTCCTCGACGTCGACTTCTACCACCTCTGGTCGGGTGGGTGCTGCTGTTG
Source organism: Ceratopteris richardii (assembly GCA_020310875.1). Lineage (NCBI taxonomy): Eukaryota > Viridiplantae > Streptophyta > Polypodiopsida > Polypodiales > Pteridaceae > Ceratopteris > Ceratopteris richardii. The sequence goes on along the minus strand of CM035417.1, from coordinate 22,116,970 downwards.
TTGTCTGGGGTTGTGGTTCCTGAGCTCGTTCTGTTTCCGTCTCAAGATTAGAGTCATAGATCAGTCTAGCCACTTCTTCATCCGTGAGATCATTGAGAGTAAAACCCTGTGGAAATTCCAGATCTGATGGGACGGGCGGAAATACCAGATTGGGTCCATCTGTACTTGGTCGTGGTAGCCGGATGGTGAATGGCCTAATGCGTCGTGTCTGGGGAGGGGTAATTTCTGGTGTAGTGGTGGCTCCCCTTGGTTGAGCACAGGGTAATTGTACTCCCCCTCTCATCTTCTTTGATGGGGGACTTGCCGCTGATAGCCTTCTCTGGAATTCCTAGGCGCGGGGCCATATGAGTGCCCGCTGAATAGGCACGTCATAAGCCAGACATCGGTAGATTATCTTTGTTAGAGCGCAACATCCATGAAGCACATTTTTCTGCTTCTTGTTCCACCTTTGATGGGCTAGGTGGATCTGATCTATGATCCAATGTGGCACGTTGATGGGAAGGCTTTCTGTCTCTGCCAGATACAAGCTGAACCATATTTTCTTTGGGGGCATGGTGAATCTTTCCTGGGCGGGGAAAGCAAAATGTTGCATGACGGTCCGCAGGTGAAGAGCAATGTTTGGTGTCATCGCTACCATGTCCTTCAGCTTATTAAGATCTTTGTGTTTCATTCTACCTGGAACCATTGTTTCCTTTTCCGTGGGGATGTGCATGCCATACATGCCCAATGCTTCTCGTACCAGATTGAGGGTCAGCTTGAATCTTTTAAGCTCATGACCCGGCAGCAGTGAGGGTAACACAAAGGTGCTGTCGCCCCTTGGCCCTGCTTGGCGTGATGGTACTGATAAGATATGAACAACGTAAGAAATCCGGCTTTGGTAAGTGGGTCCTGAAATAACTGTCCAAGCCGGCTTTGGTCCATACTGATCGCATGACTTCGGCGTTTTGATAGCTCTCAAACTCGCGCGTGAAAAAGTGGTAACGTCCCCATTTACCATTAAATTCCAATTCAGCTTCCCAGAAATAGGTTCCATCACCCAATGGTCCAGCAACATCACTGAACCAATGAGCGTGTTTGCCCACTTGAGAAGTGTGCCCTTGAGGAGGATCCTGAATGGGGAGCACATGCACAGCTTGAAGTTCTTGCGGCCTTTCGGTGAGATGTGGCTCGAGGAGGAGTGTTTCTATGTCCACAATCTGTGCACCGGATCCGGCTTGAGAACTGGCACCTCCTGTTTCTGCCATGGCCCTGCTTGCTGGTTGGTTCTGTGAGAATATAGAACCACGTGTAACATCGTAATGGACAAAATAAATCCGTTGTTGTCCCCGTTACAACATTAACATGAGGTAGATGATGAGTTAGTGGTTAGTAAGTGCACGAAGACAGTGTGTGTAGTTAATGCTTGGGTAGTCCTAGGAGACTAATGCAGTTAGTAAGTGGGGATGAATTCACAAATTGGGGTCGGGGGGTTTATTACAGGTCTTAGGCTGCCAAATGCAGTGGATGGGTTTTGCTCTTGGTTTCGTAGAGACTCTAGAGAGCTTTATAGGTGTATCGGCTTGAAAATGAGGCCTTTTAGGGACCCATTTACAAGCCATTATGTTCGTGCTCATGGGCCTTGGTGTGTTTCTGAGTGTTGAAAACGAGTGGATGCTGGCTGTGCGAGTGAATGGGTTACGCTGTATAGGTTGTGGCCTCGGCGTAGCTATTTGCGCCCGCAAACAAGCCTTAGGCACCCAAATTTGTCTTGATTGTGGGCTAGCCTTCATCGACTTCTTGGGCACCCAAATAGATTTCACGTTAGCAGAAGAATTTCTGAAAGACTTCCTATTAGCGTCGTGTTGTTGGTTACTAATAAGAGGCTTTGCCCGTGTGGTTGGCTTGAGTGCAACCGGGTGTTCGCCTTTCCGCACCCACACTTGGTTCACTCGCTGAGACATTTTGCTGCGCAGGTACTTTTGATCTCCGGCATAGGTAGTACTTTGCTTCTTCTGCCTTTGATCCACCTTTGGTTGCTGCCTCCTTCTGGCCTTTGGAAAAGAAGGGAGTTCCGTTGCATCGCTGACTCCTTTTTTGCGAATAGCATTGCTCTGCAACACATAGTTTTGGACAAGAACAGCATGGTCAACTTCATGTGCACCCCTGGAGGGACCAGGAGTCTGTGCCTTTCCTAGTTCCTTGAGTGCTCCATTATCTAACTCTACTGTAATTCGACTATGATTGACCCATACCTGAAGAAGTCCACTTCTTAGGTTTAAGTTGATTGCTTGGTCATAGATCCAGTCTTGACCCAAGACAAGAGGTTCAGTGAGATCCTCATCTTGACACACTAGTACTTTAACTGTCATTGCCTCCTCATGAATATAGAGGGGAAGTTCCACCTCGCCCATGCAAGGGGTTTCCACGCCTCCCAATCCTATGAGATATGCTTCCACAGGATTGACAGTTAACTGCAACTCTTGACAGTAAGACAATTTAACAGCACTAGTGGCTGCACCTGAGTTAATCAAGGCTCTTACGGTCCTTGCACTCTTTCCTTGTCCTATATCTAAGGTAATGAAAGGACGTCGGTCAGTTATTCTATGTGAGCTAACACCTGAAACTTCACACATAGCCATGTCATATCTTTGATCTGCATATGCATCTTGCCTAGGGTGCTCTCTACCTTGTCTTCTTAATTTCATCCTTCTGATGCGTTCTAAAGCTTCTGCTTGAGCTTCTTCTCGAATTCGCTTTTCTTCCTCTTTGCGTTTCTTAGCAGTGTTGAGTCGGCTGAGCATTTCCTCCGTGAGGGGTTCCTGATACAACTTGACTCTGCATCCGCTAATATAGTTTGGGAGAACATCACCTTCTAATGTGGCTAATTGCACAGCTCCACTTGTGGAGATCCTATTAATGATCATGGGTCCGTAGCCTCTCTTTTCTAGCTTCCTCGCATGTTGTTTCAGTGTATAGACTAAAACTAGATCTCCTGCTTTCAAGCCCTTATCCTTCACATGGGCATCAAAGTATGCCTTCTGTCTCTTCTTAGCTGCATATATTCCTGCAGCTGCTCTCAATCTTGTTTCTCCTAATCGTTCAAGGTCAAAAAGTCTAGAGGAGAGTTCATGACCCGTCCATTCGTGCTCTTGTGCTACTCTCAATGTAGGAATCAAGAAGTCCAAGGGTAGCACAGCGTTTTGGCCAAATACCATCTGAAAGGGTGTGGCTTGGAGTACCGTTTTATAGGCGACTCGGTATGCCCAAACAGCATGGTGTAGCTGTTTGTCCCAATCAGAGCGTTTCATGTTCACTAATTTTGTCAGTACATTGCATAAGATCTTATTGGTGCTCTCAGCCTGTCCATTAGCTTGAGGGTGATAGGGGGCAGACTTCTTGTGTATTACCAAGAATTCTTGGAGTAGATTCTCAATCACTTCGTTCAAGAAGTGAGTGCCTCTATCACTTACAAGCTCTATAGGTAACCCATATCTTGTGAATACATTCTCAAACAAGAATTTGGCAGTTGTTTGAGCATCGTTCTTCGTCGTGGCTTTTACCTCTACCCACTTAGTTAGATAGTCTGTTGCAACAATGATATATTCCGCATGAGATCCCTTAGCTGGGGGATTAATAGGACCTACGAAGTCTATTCCCCATTTAGAGAATGCACGTCCACCCATCATAGGTTTCAGTGGCATCTCATCTTTACGTATAGGATACTGAGTTCTCTGACAGACATCACATCGTTTCACATAGGTATGTGCATCCATGTGAAGGGTAGGCCACCAGAAGCCCGCAAATAGTATTGCATTGATCACCCGATCTGGTCCAAAGTGTCCTCCTGCTACACCTTGGTGAGCAGTTTCCAAGATCTTAAGATATTCACTTTCATGGACACATAGCCTCAGGTAACCATCTTTACCACGCTTATATAGATTGTCACCAATGAGTGAGTAATCCAGGGCTTCTTGTTCTAAACTCCTTTTCCTAGCCAGAGTCATGTTTGGAGGGAATGTTTTCGTCCTCAGGAAGGATACTAGTGGTTCACTCCAATCTGGCACTATGGATACTTGATAAAGAGTGGCGTGTTCCACAGGTGGTTTAGTGCAACAGATTGGGCATTCCTTGCACAACTTTTGGACATCAGCTTCCATAGTTGGCCAATGCACTCCGAGTCTCCTTAGTGTCTGTAGGGTTCGTTGTTTTGAGTAGTGTTGCTCTAATGCACCTACATGTGCTAATTGCAACCATTTAGTGTACTCATCCTCTTCCACACAACAAGCCAAGATTCCTTGATCTGTATGCTTGTACATGCTTCCTGCCATGATGTGGTACTTCTGGGCTTTCACAACCTCTCTATTCTGTGTGTTTACTACTGGGTGATTAGGCCCGTATGTCAATACTGGCACCAATGGCTTAGCCCACTACGGTACAACTTCCAAATTAAACAAGTAAGCATCAGGAAGGTCATCTGATACTCCTTGTGGGGCTTCTCCAGTTGTGAGCCTAGAGAGATGATCTGCTCTCAAATGAGTCCTCCCTTTTCTCACCACTACCTCAAAGTCATATTCCATTAGTAAGAGAAACCATCTCACTAATCTTCCTGTATTGCATGGCTTGTTTACGAGGTATAGCAATGCTTGATGATCAGTAAAAAATTTAAACTTATTTGCAAGCAAATAATGTCTAAATTTCTTAACTGCATACACCATGCCTAAGCCTTCTCTCTCAGTAGTGGTGTAATTCCGTTCAGTTGCATTCAATTGTCTACTGGCATAGGCAATAGGGAGATCCATGTTACCTTCACCGGTAGGTTGTGCGAGTACACATCCAATGGCATAATTGGATGCATCCACATGAACGTGGAATGGCTTATTCCAATCTGGTGTGGTTAAGATTGGTGCTGAACATAATCTTCGTTGAAGCTCCTGGAAGGAATTCTCACATTCATCCGTCCACTCAAAGTTAGTCAGAAGTCCGTACATGGGCTTTGCAATGACAACATACATGTGTATAAATCGTCGGTAATAACCACAATGCCCCATGAAAGCTTGTACTTCCTTGACATTCTTTGGCCTAGGTAGCTCTGCTATAGCTCTCACTTTCTCTTCGTCAGTAGATATGCCATTCTTTGATACTATGTGTCCTAGAATCTTGCCTTGCCTGACCATAAAAACACACTTTTCTGGGTTCAGGCAGACTTGATATTCTCTACATTTGTCAAAGATTTGTCTGAGTTCAGGAATATGGGTTTGCCTAATGTTGGAATGGGCACAAAGATCATCAACATAGACCTCTAAATTCTTCCTCAGGAACTCCTTGAACACATGGCACATTAGTCTCTGGAAGGTGGCTGGTGCGTTGGTAAGCCCAAAGGGCATTACTCTAAAAGCAAAAATGCCCCATTCTGTGGCAAAAGCCGTTTTATGCTGATCCTTTGGAGCTATGGCTACTTGATTGTAACCCGAAAATCCATCAAGGAAGCTGTACACTTCCTTGCCTGCCACTCTTTCTAAGAGATGTTCTGTGATGGGAAGTGGATAGTTATCTCGAATTGTGGCTGCATTGACCTTCTTCAAGTTAATGCATACGCGCAGCTTTCCATTTTTCTTGGGCACCACTACGATGGGGGATACCCACTCAGTGTGCTCAATTTCATAGATAAATCCAGCTTCAACCAGTCTATCTATCTCTTCTTTGATCTTAGCAGCGTAATTATCGTTATATGTATAGGGCTTTTGCTTAGAGGGTTTGGCATCTGAAGTCATGGGGATGGTGTGTGAGCATATGTCAGGGTCAACACCTTTCAAATCCTTGTAACTCCAAGCGAATACATCTCTGTATTCTCTTAGCAAGGCAATTAACGCATGCTCTTCTTCTTCTGTTAGGTCATGGCCTATGTACGTGCATCTCTCCTCTCCTTCTTCTAGGGCCACTACTATTTTCTTGGTGGTTTCTTTGTTATCATAGGCCTCTCCTGATTGTGCCTCTCGTTTAGGCATTCTTATCATGACTCTCCTGTCATCTATCTCATACTTCTTAAAATTTTCTGGAACCTCAAACAAAGATTCTTCCTCTTCTGGTGAGACTTCTCTCTTCTTCCGTTTCTTTCCTTCTTCCTTCGGGGTCACATGTGTTGCTAATCTTACATCGTTTGTAAGCTCTCCATGCCTCTGGGGTTGAACTTCTACTTCATGGAAGTATTCTTCATCTGATGCAAATGGTGGGTCCATAATGATTGACTCTAGATCGGAGTCACTTGTATCCTCAAAGGCATCAGGGCTGGGTTCACATTCTTCTAGAACTGCCTCTCCCATGATTGGCTCTATGGAGAAGACTGAAATGTCATAGCCATCCTCATCACAGTGAGGTGTCCATTGTTCTTCGTTGATGGCTACGTCCATTGTTGCTAAAATTTCTGCCCAACCGTGAGGTTCAAATTCTTCGTCTGGAAGAACTACAGGTGCATAGGCTGGGTCTTGGATTGATCTATGGGTTTCTTGTGCACCTACCTCTCTGGCTTTTTCTCTCTTCTCTTCGTCTACTGCCACTTTGCACATCCATAAGTGGGTGTCTTCATGCATCCAAGAGGATCCTGACCCTATGGAATGCATCGATTCTGTATCATCTTTGGCTCTATGGATGGGATTCCATTGGATAGGAGGGACATCTCTATGAGAGTAATCCTTGAGATTGACTTTGGTCGTAACACCTAAGTGTTGCAGGTACAAAGAATTGGTTCCCCAATCCTGTACCACTTGCAACTGTCACATGAATGGTCTTCCCAAAATCATCTCATAGGCATGATTTTTGCTGAAGTCACATATAGCAAATGTATGCTCAAACTCGACACCACAAGTGGTGAGAGTTATTCCTTCTAGCAATCCTAAGGGTCTCTCAATATGACCATCGGCCATCTGCAATTTCATTCTCGTTGGCCTGAGTGCTGGCTTGCCCCAACGCTTCCATAGGGAAGTAGTGGCAATTGCAACTCCTGCACCTGAGTCCAAAATTTCCTTGGTGGTGTACTCCTGGTAGGTGATGGGAAGATAAGTGTTCCCTTCTTCACCTTCACACATGTCTCCTATCTTATCCAAGGGTATTTCTGGCACTGTTCTCTGGGATCCTACCTGGGAACGAGGTTTTGCTATCTCTGGTACTTGTTTGGCGACATGTTTCCATAATTCAGGTCTAACCTTGAGTAGCTCTTCTAACTTGAGATTGCACTGCACGTTAGTGTTCTTCACTACCTCTGTGTTCCTAGGTATGACTGAATCTTCATTTCTTACCATGACTGTAGGTGCTCTCATACAGGTGGACCTTGCTTCCCATGGGCCTGTGAAATGGGGTAGTTCTTGTAAGGAATTAGACTCGAAGTCTAATCTTTCTTGAGATTGGGTACTCTCCTGCTCTCCATAAATGGATGGGATGTCTTGTGGGAATTGGTCATGTGCATCATCCACAAGTTCAATGGGAGGAGGGACTTCACTTTCTTTAGCCCATTTGTCTTCTTGAATCTTGCGTAGGAATTCTGGTGTGAACCGATTCATAGAAGATGATGTGTCTGGCTCCGTAGAGTTAGGCACATAGGCTTCTTGGGCAGGAATGCTTACTCTTTCACTTGCCTTGCCCTTGTGTTGAAAGGCAGGTTCTTTTTGTGATTGCGCCATTAGATTCTCTATTCTTCCTAGGGAGGATGGAATTTGGCACATAAGCTTTCGGTGGGTGATGGGTCATATTTTTGCTTGCGTTATCTCTTTCTTGATTTCCTTCTTCCTTGGCAGATCTTGCAATTATGCCCTCTAACTTCTCCAGAAGTCCATCCAAGTGTAATTGCGTCTTTGCTGAGCCCGAGTAATTGAAAAGGCGACTGGCTTCAAACATAGTCTGAGCCAATGCGACCATTTTCGTGCAAAGCTTGGTTCTTTCTATCTCTAGGTCAGCTCTAGGGTAACATTTGTCATGATCCGTGACATTTGGCCCTTCTTGTATTCTGGCCTGATATGCTTTAAGCATCATGTCTATATCTTCAGGAGTGGGATCAGCTAATACTGATCCTACTCTTGGGGGTGGTGGAATCGTATGAGGTGGGTTGGAAGGTGGCGGGTTGGGTGGCAATGGGAATGGTGGTGGTGGGGTAGTGTGAGAGGGAGTTTGAGATGTGAGTTCAGTTATCCTGGCTTTGGTTTCTCTTATGCTTTCCTCGAGTTCACTCATCTTTTTAGCCCATTGTCTTTTCATTCTTTCCCGACTATCTTTCCATGCTCTAGTCCTTTTCTTTGTTATGCTCTCGGTTTCACTAGCCTCTGGGTTCTTATCCTGGTTTACCCCTTGATTCTGCTGCAATGCTTGAGCTCTACTGACTACCTGTACTGGTGCAGTGGACGTCACACTTCCTGTGGAGTCTACCACCAACCCAATAACGTTAATAGGGGTGATTTTTGGCATATTATTAGGATTCTTGGGGCAATCTCGTAAGAGATGCTCCTTTCCGCATTCTTGGCAAAAGCCTTGGATCGTCACTGACTGGGGTTGTGTAGGTGGAGGTAAGGGACAATCACGAATGAGGTGATCTCCTTGGCATCTGTAGCACGGTCCTCTAGGGAATGGGGGTCTTACCTGCCTAGGTTGAGGTCTAGGATTGGGATTTGCGTACATGATGTTTGTGTAATCTGACTCCCAACTAGGTTCATTTGGCTCTTCACTATAGTAGGACTCACCATGCTCAGGAGATTGCATGTAGTAAGCATGGGGACTATCGACATGTGTAGAATCAAAGCTATGGTCACTGGGGTCACTTTCAGAAAGCAGTGGTGTTACAGGGACAATAGCTCTATTCAGGTTCTCTTCTGCAGCTGCATATTTTACTGGGATCGCATTAGCTGGGGCAGGGGGTTGTTGAGCTAACACTGGCTGAGGCCTTTGTTGGTTTTGGTATGGTTGCTGATAAGGCTGTTGTGGCCTGCCATATGGTTGTGGAGGGTACGGGTTCTGGTATCTTCCCTGCTGAGGGTATGGCTGAGGGTAGGGTTGCCTAACAGCCTGCTTATTGTAGGGGCAGTCTTGTGCTGTGTGATTTGTGTATCTCCGTTCTATGGTGCAGTACTGGCTACTAGGATTTACTTGGGGCTGAGCCATAATAGGGCAGACATTTGCCATGTGGTCACCACCACAAGTATAGCACCTTTTCACAGGGGCAAACCTTGGGATTTGTTTGCTAGTTACACCTAATTTCTGAGCTACTTTCTCTGCAAGTTCCTCGATTGATGTGGATTGCGTGGAAGAGAGGCTAGAGGCACTCTCCGAATCTTTGTATATCTTAGCAAGCTCTAACTCCTCCCCTAGGTTATCTTCAATGTCAATACACATGCGTACACACTCTTCTATGGTCCTAGGGTCTTTCAAGTACACATATGATCTTAATTTGGTACTTAGCAATCCATCCAAGAATAAAGCCACTTGCTTGGCTGGTGTGGGTAACTCCGAAACAGGGCATCTTTCAAGATATTGCCTAAATCTTCTTCCTGCAAGTCTCACGGTTTCTTGAGGGGTTTGCTTGAAGCTGTGAATCAGCGAGGAGGTATTATGCCTTATGCCACTCTTAGGGAATTCAATAATGAAAGCCTCTAGGAGTTGGTCTATGCTCCTGAACTACCTCTCATTTAGTGGCTGAAACCATGTCAGAGCAGTGTTCCTAAGGGTCATACCAAAGGCATTGTACTGCGTGAATAGATCCTCCACTTGTTCAGCTCTCAAGACTTGCCTAAACTCAGCCACATGATCATATGGATCTCCAGTGCCATCGAAGTAGTTCTTCATGGACTTAACTAGCTGAGTCGGTCTCAAAGTCCTTGTATGCTCTCTAGGTCGTGGTAGAGGGAACTCATCCGCATTTCTTTGATTCCTGTGAGCTCTAAGTATCTCAGGTTCTACTCTATTTGTTTCCGTCCTCATTCTTTCTCTGCCCACGGGGTTGGCAAAGCTTACTTCTGGTCTATCTCTACTTCTATCTCTTTGCATTCCAGGAGCTTGGGATGTTCCAGCTCCAGGGTGACCATAGGATACATTCGATCTTGGTTGGGGGAAAACGAATTCACCTTTCCAAGTGTAAGCATGCTTATCATTTTCTGTCACCACAAAGATCCTCTCCGAAGTGTGATCTAAGTAGGTCACTCTACCTGGGCTATCCGGATCCTTAAACTCATAGATCATGATAGTTCCTATATCCATTGGCCGATCAGATTTATACCTCCAAAAGGCCTTGTCAGTTTCTCGATTGAGGAGCAAATCTATGCTCTTGTTGTCTTGGGGCACCCACTCAGGTGTGATAATCCTAGTGAGAACAGATTTGCCTCGGGGGGTTCTAGGTTCTACACCCATGTTCCCTTGTTCCAAGTCACCTAAGTCCGCTTCTGAGATTACATTCCCAACTTCATCTGTCCTATCTGGGTGACTGGTGACTATGTATATGGTTCCTTCTTTGTCCAGGTATGCACCGTTTTCAAACTTGACAGCTGGGTGCTCTAGTCCTATGGATTGGTCAGGATTCTTAATCTGTACCACAGATCTTCCTAGGCCGTCCTCATAGATGCTGGCACCTAATCGGTTGGTCCTAAGGTATTCCAACTGTGTTTTGTAAGGGCCTTCTACCTTGTGCAAGTATGGCACACCTGAACTTCCCGTAGGTCTGTCCATACCTTGAGACATCTCGGATTCACTAGTCTCAGAACTTGGGTAGTATGAGTGGTGACTCAACTGCTGGGTCCAAGACCTTGCAGTGTGATTGACACTAGCCTCTGAAGACCTAAGGCTTTGTCTCTCTCTTACTAGGTGTCGTCCTGATCTAAGGTTCATATGCCTAACTGATTAGCCCAATTTTTCCAGGTACAACCACATTTCTGAGTCCTTTTGTATCGATCACTTGGTTCTTTTTATGTTGATTATCGTGTTTATACTCTTGTCTGATATCACGTCGTTGGGAATACTTGAGTTTAATTTCGCATTTGAGTTTGGTCGTTTCACGTTAGGTTCTTTTCCTTTAAAGTTGTCGTTCACACACACACAGGTTAACTCTTGACTTGCACTTGATTTCTTAGATAGTCTTTGATTTATCTCGTGCCTATCGTTGCCTGGAATTACTTCTAACACTACCCGCACTTAGCCTAAACTAAGAATTGACAGAGGGTGTTGCGGGTTTTCCAACCTTGAGTTCCTTTCCTTGTGTTGTTGCCCTGGTGTGCCCAGGAGGCGTGTTCCCTAGCCTGCACTTACTCTTGCCTTGCGTACCCTTTGCTTCTCTCAAAGGACCTGTAAAAGGCCCACTGTTAGCTCAAGACTTAAATTCAAAAGACAGAACCAATCACTTTTATTCATGTAACACTTCACCAATTTGCACTATGACTCTTTGGACACAACTCTAGAGATCCCTGAAACAGGATTAAACTAGGTTAATAGGCAAACAGGAATTCTCGAGTTACTTGGGTCATGCCCTCGTAATGCAATGCTACACCCTAGTGTTTGTCCCCCACTTGGCCAAAATTTAGACCACTATTTTTGCCTTGAAAATTTGACCTAATTTGCCCTTCTAACGTGTTCGCAAAGTCTGTCGGTCGCGATTGACAGGTCAGTCGCGATCGACGTGTCGATCGCGATTGACAGGTCCGTCGTGGCTGTCAGTCGCGATTGACTGGTCAGTCGCGATTGACAGGGGTCTCGAAAAGTCAATCAGTCGTGGTCAAAGGATCGTTGACTCTGTCAGTCGCGATTGATGGGTCGATCGCGATTGACAGGTCGGTCGCCAGGGTCTGTCCGTCGTGGTCAAACAGTCGTTGACTGTGTCGATCGCGATTGATGAGTCGATCGCGATTGACAAGTCGGTCGCGAGGGTCTGTCGGTCGTGGTCAAACAATCGTTGACTGTGTCGGTCGCGATTGACAGAGCCGTCGTGGGCTGTTAGTCGCAATTGATGAGTCGATCGCGATTGACACGTGTCACGCGTATGGTCCGTCGGTCGTGGTCAATCGATCGTTGACTTTGTCGGTCGCGATTGACAGAGCCGTCGTGGGTTGTCGATCACGATTGACGTGTCGATCGCGATTGACAGATCTGTCCGTCGTGGTTTGTCAGTCGCGATTGACAGCGCGATCGCGATTGACAGAAATCTGAGGAATTTCAAGAAACTAAACACATTTTTGGGAAGCTCTAGGCCTGTAGATCATGGTTTTGCACTTTGTTTGGTAATTTGAGCGTTTTTTCTGTCGGTCGCGATTGACAGAAGTCGGAGACACACAGACAGTTACTTCGAATTCCGTACCTGCGCAGAGTGCTGGGGACGATGATGTGACCTGTACCTGCAAGACAGCTCAAGAAACATGCAAAAACAGCACACGCAATTTCGCTCTCTCGCTCTCTCTCACAAGTGAAATGAGGGAAATGAGGTGGAGATGGTGATATAATAAAAAAACTGAAATTTTCGCGATGATGGAAATGGAGGTGGAAGATGGTGATGATGATGATGGTGATGATGGTGGTGAGGTAAGAAAGAGAAAAATAGGAAAAGTAAAGAAATTACCTACAACGTCAACATCTCCAATCTACGTCTTACCATCACACGCTCGTCCTCAAAGCTCGGTCCCGGGCAACGGCGCCAAAATTTGGTGTAGCTCAGTGATGAGTAGCACCTCCTTTAATGTCAATCCGGGAAGACGTGAGGATGGTATGAAGACCTCGAGCAAGTGACGGCACAAGTGCGTGAGTGAGAAGCACACAAACATGCACACACATACACACACATGTGCACACACGGCAAGACAAAGAGTGAGAATCAATGGAGTTCTTAGATTACTTTCAAGAAGCTCTTACAAGTTCGTTTCAATTACAATCTAACCTCAAAAATGAGCTCTCTAGCTCCTTTTATAGTTTTTGACTAGCTTTGGCCTTGTTCAGACCTAGTGTCCGGCCTAGTTAAAAATTAGGTTCCAGGGCTTATTAGAGGGCTCAAACAAGATCTAAAAAATATGAAAATTGGCAGGTAGATACTTCTAAAGCTCCTCAAGCTGAAGGACTCCTTGGCTTGCACAAAATGGAGCTACAAAAAGGTGAACATGGTATTCACAGGGGTTATTAGTGATGAGAATCACTTTTAATTGGTGTAAAGGTTTTGAAAAATTAAAGGTTGCCTTAGTGCTAGATCTGCGTGAATGCTCGTACTTGCTTCTTCATGAGGAAAATTATTGGCCTACTTGCCAGATCTTCTTTGACTGCCATGTCTGCTTGTGCTGTCCCTTCGCTCTGACTCTCTTCGTCTTGTGGCTCCTTCGGTTCTCTGACTGTTGCCAACAGTCTTCCCGATTCATATCAGAGTTTTGCTTCCACTCTTTGTTTGATGATGAAAGGCAATTTAAATGCCTTAACATTTGAGGAGTTAGTCTATGTTCTGTTGTAGGAAGATTAGTCTAGGTAGAATAGGTCCATTATGCATGTTGCAGATCAAGCTTTCGTGGTTAGTCAGAAGGGCAAAGATAAATGGAGCTCTTCTACTAGTATGCAGAAATATGCTAATTCTGCACAATCAAAGAAGGATGATAGAGACGAGAAGAAAAAAAAAAAAGTAGAAATAGTTTTGCAAATACTATAAAGCAAATGCATGTCATAAAGAGTTGTCCAAAACTAGCTGCGAAAGAGGCAAATAAAAAAAGGCTGGAATGGTTGTTGCAAAGGCCTCTACGTAAACAACAGAGTCTACTAATCTAGTGCAGAATGAAGAATGGGTGTTTACTATTGTTTGCAGTTTTGACCCATCTTCTCCTGAACAGTGTATGTTTGCAGTAGACTCAGATGTTTGGTACTTTGATAGTGGGCTAACCAAACATATCACCTTGCAACATATTTTCTTCACTTCACTCAAGCTTACCCCTATAGAGAATATTGTCACATGCACCAACAACTCCTTTTATCCTATCATGGGAGTTGGTAAGATCATTCTGACATTGTTGAATGCTTCATTTGTCCCAGGGCTCAAGAAGAATCTATTATCAGTTTTAGCTTTAGACAAGATTGGCTTTGTTGTGAAATTTATTGATGACAGATGTACAGTTCATGATCTATCAAATGGCAATGTGATTATTGCTTCTGGCATTTTATGTCGTGGGCTATATAAGCTCATAGACTATGAAAAATCTATGAATGATTTGGCATGTGTAATACATGATTTGTAGGCTATGTCATATGCAAAGCTTTGGCATGCATGCTTTGGTCATATGAATTTTGCTAGTTTTCTATGCCTGCAGAAATCTGAAATGGTGTCCTCTCTGCCCAAACTTGAGGCACCTAGTAAACATGTATGTGAAGGCTATATTTTGGGCAAAATGCAGCACTCCTCATTCCCAAAAGATGGTTCAGTTCGAGCTACTCAAAAATTTTGGATTGTTCACAATGATGTATGTGGTCCTATGCAAACACCCTCTTTTGGGAACTATCTTTTCTTTGTGACTTTCATCGATGATTTTTCCAAGCATGCATGGGTATATCCATTGAAAGAAAAGTCCAAAGTGTTTATGTGCTTCAAACAATTTTTTGTTTTGGTTGAATATTTATCAACATGTAAAATGGGCACCCTCCGTTTTGATGGAGGGGGGGGATATATGTCTTCTGACTTTAATGCATTTTTGGTTGAATGTGGGATAAAACATCAGTGTATAGTGCCATATACGCCTCAAGAAAATGGAGTTGCTGAATGGGAGAACAAGTCACTCATGGAGATGGCGAGGTGTATGGTCAAGAAGCAGGCTTTACCACATTGTTTCGGCTTGAGGTTGTCATGTATGCAGCATACGTACTTAACAGGTGTCCCACTAAAGCATTGTAGTCTATCACTACATATGAGGCTTGGCATGGTCGCAAGCCATCTGTTGCTCACCTACACATTTTTGGTTGTCTGGCATATGCATTAGCACCTAAACAACAACGCAAAAAATTGGATGATAAAGTAGTGAAATGTATTTTTGTTGGGTATAGTTCTGAAAGCAAAGGCTATCGTCTCTATCATCCATAAACTAAATGCATTTTGGTTATCCATGATGTTGTTTTTGTGGAAGATTCTATTCAGCAACTACTTTCATGTACTAAGGAGACATCTGTTAGCTCCAAAGACATGTATGATACTTTGCTTCCTCTTTTTACAGGTGGATGGTCTAGTGTTGGTCATAATGAGGCAACTTCTCAGCCTTTATAGGTTTCATGTAATGATGCAAATCATTCCATTTTTTATGCAGATTTATATGGTGCACTTGTTGATGAGAGAGTTCATATTGAGGAGGCAAAAACTATGCCAAAATTGAAGTATTTTGATGGCGATGCACCACAGTGCGCTCTCCTTCTCGAGAGCTTCATGACGATACACTCAGAATAGAAAACCAAGCTCCTAAGGCCGCACACAGTACTCCGCACAGAGGTTGCAGAATACGCAAAAAACACAGTACACAGGGAGCACGAAAATAGACTTCTTAGGTCTTACAAAATGCGATCGAACTTACAGTCTGTGACTGACGAGGCCACTATATGTTTTATTAAAGAACATATACAAAGAAGTGTCTAGTGGTCATTTGGCCTTTCACATGGACACTAATGGTAACAATCTCCCACTAAAGGCCAACATGGCCAAAGTAACTATGGGAGAAAAATAAAGAATGATAAAGAATACCTGAGTGTAAGTATACAAACTATACCTCCCACCTGATGGGCATGTTACACAGTATACAAGTGACTGTGTAAGATCAAGAATCAAGTAGCCCCCATCAAGTGACAACAGTGTCGAAAGCTATCATGTGGTAGAGCTTTAGTCAAAGCATCTGCATCATTAACTTGAGTGTGAACCTTCTCAAGAATAATGCGCTCAGTGGCTAAGCAATCTCTAATGAAGTGATACCTCACCTCAATGTGCTTGGTCTTCGCATGATAGACCGGATTCTTAGCCAAAGCAACGACACTCTGTCTATCATTGAGCCAACGAGGTACATGCTGAGGTAAACCCATATCACAAGCAAGATGAGAAAGCCACAATGCTTCCTTACATGCCTCACTTGCTGCAACATACTCTGCTTCTGTGGTGGAAATAGCTGTACATTCTTGAAGATGAGATCTCCAAGAGATAGCACCTCCATCAAAATGAAAAATGTACCTTGATGTAGACTTACGATTGTCTATACAACCAACATAGTCAGAATCTGTGTAACCAATAATGGATGCTTTCCCTCTACCTAAGCATAGACACTTGTCCTTAGTGCCACTCAGATATCTCAAAATCATCTTGACCGCTCCCCAATGTTTCTTGCCAGGATTAGACATATATCTGCTCACAACTCCCACTGCAAATGCAATGTCTGGTCTGGTAGCTACCATAGCATACATGAGACTACCAACAGCAGACTGATAGGGAATTTTGGTCATGAATTCCTTTTCCTCATCTGTTTTGGGGCAATCATCCTTGCTCAATTTCACATATGTGGGTAAAGGTGTACTCAATGCCTTTCCACCCTGCAGATTGAACCTGTGAAGTACTTTGGATATGTACTCACTATGAGACAAGTATATGCATCTTTTATGCCTATCACGAGTAATGTGCATGCCAAGAATATGTTTGGCATCCCCCAAATCCATCATATCAAATGTTTGGCTCAAGTTCTTTTTGAGAATCGACAAGTCATAAGAGGACTTCCCAACAATCAACATATCATCAACATAAAGGATCAAACATATCAAGCTGCCATCTGAACATCTCTTTGTGTAGAGACAATGATCCTCATTGCTTCGAGAATAGCCTTGAGACTTCATAAAAGCATCAAACTTTTGGTACCATTTTCTAGGGGATTGTTTAAGTCCATACAAGCTCTTCCTGAGCTTACAAACTAAACTTTCCTTGCCAGGAACTACATAACCCTCTGGTTGTTCCATATAGATCTCATCTGTAAGATCTCCATGCAAGAAAGCAGTTTTCACATCCATTTGGACTAACTCTAAGTCCTCCATTGCAACGAATCCAAGCAACATGTGCAAGGTAGTCATCTTGACCACTGGAGAGAAGATTTCCTCAAAATCAACACCATGTTGTTGCTTAAAACCCTTTGCAACAAGTCGTGCTTTATACTTTGGAGAAGCACTATCTCATGTGAATTCCAACTTATATACCCATTTACATGGTAAAGCTTTCCTGCCATTTGGCAAAGGTACTAAATCCCAAGTACCATTCTTGTGAATAGATTCCAACTCACTCTTCATGGCACGCTCCCACTTGATATGATCGTCTATCTGCATAGCCTCTTTGTAGCAAGAAGGCTCACCGGCAGCTGTTAGCATAACAAAATCTAAACGTGGAACGTACCTATCAGGTGGATGTGAGACACGTGCAGAACGTCTCAATTGTTGCTGAACAGGAACATGTTCAGATTGATATGAATGGACATTCTCTTGAACATCCCTATGTGCAGCATTTTTATGCATGCTAACCGGAGGACTAGTATCCTCAAACACCACTCTTCTCACTTCAACCTCCTTAATGGGCTGTTTATGCATCTTAGAATCATTGAAAATGACATCACTTTTTTTGATCACTGTCCATGTTTCAGGATCCCATAAGCAATATCCAAATTGTCCTTCTCGACCATATCCAAGAAATATGCATTTCTTTGACTTATGATCCAACTTTTGTCTAAGATTTTTGGGTATATGAACATATGCTTCACACCCAAAAACTCGAAGATGATCATAATATGGTGGCTTCCCTGTTTCTGCCCAAAAGCCTTGTGAGAGGTTTGCATGATGCAACATAGAGACTACTCTATCTTGAATAGTTCTATTCATCCTCTTAGCTACACCATTTTGTACTGGGGTATAAGGAGCTATAAACTCTCTACGAATCCCTCTAGACTGACAGAAAAGGCTGATTCATGTGAGATATACTCACCCCCATTATCTGAATGTAAAGCCTTAAGCTTAGTTCCTTTTTCAGTCTCAACTAAAGCAAGCCATTTTCTGAAAGTAGGAAATACCTCATCCTTCGATTTGATAGGATATACCCAAACTTTTCTAGTAGCATCATCTATGAAAGTGACAAAGTAAAGAGAACCACCTAAGGACCTAGTGGGCATAGGACCACACACATCTGTATGAATGAGATTTAAAGGTTGAATTGAAGATTCAATGTGCGTTCTATGCACATTTCTGGTTTGCTTTCCATATTGACAATGCTCACAAAATGAAAAATCAGAGAAAGATCACACAGGTAAGTAGCCAGAACGAGAAAGATTTTCCATTCCACTATGTGATATATGGCCCAAATGACCATGCCAAATACAAGCCATAGGTTGTTTAGTAATAGCTAACAAGTGTTCTTTTTGTGATACAAATAAAGGATAAAATGAGCCAACTTTGCTTCCTTTTGCATTAACCATATTGCCCTTTGATATGCGAAAGGACTGCGCATAAAAGAACACCTTGTAACCAAGGTAATCAAGTTGACCAATTGACATCAAACTACGTGATAACTGAGGTACATGGCATACATTATGCATAGTAAATTTTGAACCATCAAT
This sequence comes from Ceratopteris richardii, assembly GCA_020310875.1. Lineage (NCBI taxonomy): Eukaryota > Viridiplantae > Streptophyta > Polypodiopsida > Polypodiales > Pteridaceae > Ceratopteris > Ceratopteris richardii. The sequence goes on along the minus strand of CM035417.1, from coordinate 22,098,401 downwards.
AAATTGTAGAACCACATCTCCAATCCCCACAACATCACATTGGTAAGAGTCACCAAGTCTCACGGTACCAAGAGACTTTGCTGCATAATTAGAGAACCATTCTCTATGTGGTGTCACATGGAAAGAAGCATCAGAATCTAGCAGCCATGTGTGGGAAAGAGAATCAGCCATTAAAGCCTCAATTGGCACAATACTATCAAGTGTAAACACATCATCATCATCATCAGAAATAGCATTAATTTCTTCAATCTTCACAGTCAAAGTAGATGGTGCAGGTAACTGTTTAACATGCCCATCAACATTCTGTCCTTTACCTTTAGCATTCTTTAATGCGTAACAATCTTTCTTCATGTGTCCTTTCTTATGAAAATAATGGCATTCGATATTCCTCTTCCTTGATTTACTTCTATTCTTATTCCATTGACCATTCTTTTCCTTGTTCTTGCTCCTGCCACATTGTTGATACTTTCCTTGATAAGAATCACGAACATTATATGCATCTCCACTTTGAGTGCCAACCATAGATTTTCTGCAAATCTCCTCACTCAAGAGTGCTCCACATATGTCATCATAGACAAGTTTACCAATAGGTGCACTATTGCTAATAACTGTGCAAAATGTATCCCATGATGATGGCAAGGTGCATAACAATAATACTACTTTCATTTCATTATTCATATCCATTTTTTGAGCCTGTAGCTGAGAGAATATAGCATCAAACTCATTCAGATGAGCAGCAACACTATCTGTGTCCTTCATACAAAGGTCATATAATTTTCTCATCAGATAGACTTTATTTGATGCTGTCTCTTTTTCATATGTATTGCATAACTTCTTCCAAACTTTCACAATCTAATACTGTAAAGTAAACATTATCTACCAGGTGCAAGCGAATGGTAGACTTGGCCATTTCATCTAACTCATCCCAATCATCTTCATCCATGTCAGCAGGCTTCTTTGAAATTCCATTTACTGGCATCCATTGCCTCCTTTGAATCAACACATCTTTAATCTAATTCTTCCGTAGAGCAAAGTTTGTGCCATCAAATTTTTGGATCTCAAAATGGTCTTTGCCCTACAAGTTATAACTCCTCCTCGGAACACTAGCACTAGACCCTGACCCACCAGATGTGCCTGAGACCTCTGAAGCCATGATGGTAGAGAACTGAATAGAATGATAATGGAGCTAGAAGAGTCTGAACACCAATGGATAAGTGTATCAAGGAGTAAATCGACCACTGTATAGTTGACAAAACTAGAAATCTAGAAAAATTTTGCCAGAGTATCCTCTACAAAATGAGCATATGAACAGTGTCAAAATATCATAAAAATGTGAGTACTGACATGTTTTCCTGCATAGTGAATCACTGACTCCACTACATATAATCAGTTACCCAATAGAAGCCAACTAGGCTTATCGAGCACCTATGAACAACTATCATACATCTCCTATGGCGAGGCTGGGTAAGTCTTCCACTTGCATCACCGAAGAGACCCCGAAATCTGGGTGTCTCCCAGTTAAGAAAACCTCACCACGACCCTCTTTATCAAACATAAAAGGCTTTATGCAAAGAACGTAACCACTATATCAATGACCACATGGACGTACATAAGCGGTATCCACAAAAGCATACATAGTGTGTATGTGCTCAATATATGTAGTAAAATGACACTAAAGGCTGAATACATAGCCCAAAAACTAGCCAATAACACTTGCAAGTGTCTATCAACTCTCATATTCTAGGCTAAAAAAACCTCCATAAATTTGCAACAACTGCTCCCACCAAAACTGAAACCTTTCAAGAAACCTATAGTTTTACGAGTGTGGCTAAAAACACAGCCCTAAAGGTTGATATTTATTATCGGATAAGTACAAAGAACACTCTTCTTGATGTTCTTGGACCTGTGTGAAGAGAACTATGTGCGGAAGTACTCCAAAAAGGCTCCAAAAGACACCCAAAAATGCTTCAAAAATAGGCTTTGAAAGCAAAGAATGAAGCTTTGAGGGACCAAAACATGTTCAAGGTAATGCCAACCTTAGTCTTTCCCCTTCTTCAAACACCACAAGAGTGTAGCTTAGTGGCAAGAGATTGCCACGGTTAAGCGAGCTCCGGGGGGAACAATATTGGGATGGGTGACCTCCCGGGAAGTATCGGGAACCTCTATATTCCTTGATCGTTGAGGTCCTCCCTCGCATGTAGCCAATGGCGCCAACGATGACTTCGGTGACTCAGATGACAAGGTATGCCAAGGTCTATGCCTTGGTCACCGCCTTAGTCGTAAGCCTTGGAAAAAGCATGGGGGGGGGGTGGTGCTCGCTTCACTCACACAAAAGGAACACAGCTTTTGCCTCGATCTGCTATGATACCAGTGAATTATGTCGATGGCAATCCACCACAGTGCACTCTCCTTCTCGAGAGCTTCACGATGATAGGCTCGGAGTAGAAAACCGAGCTCCTAAGGCAACACACAGTACTCCGCATAGAGGCTACATAATACGCAGAAAACACAGTACACAGGGAGCACGAAGATAGACTTCTTAGGTCTTACAAAATGCAGTCAAACTTATAGTCTGTGACTGACCAGACCACTATATGTTTTATTAAAGAACATATACAAAGAAGTGTCCAGTTGCCATTTGGCCTTTCACATGGACACTAACGGTAACAAAAATGGCTAGTGCAGACTTTGCATGGCAACAAATTAGATGAACCTTTGTCATATAATACTCATTCAGGATCTCATAGTGCCTCTTTTTCATCAGATTGTTATGGTATGGTTGCCTCTAGCCTCTGTGATGAGAATGAGCCTATTTCATTTGATAAAGCACAAAATTCAAAAAATTGGATGGCTGCTATGCAATCTGAATATGATGCTATAATGAAGAATGGTACCTGGTCTTTGTGTGACTTGGATCTTGGCAAGAAGGACATTGGTATTGAGTGGGTATACAAGCTGAAGCATAAGACTGATGGAACAATTGATAGGTATAAGGCTAGGCTTATTGCAAAGGGTTATGCTTAGGAAAGAGGAATTGATTTTGATGAGAACTTTGCTCCTACTTGTCGTATGACTACTATTTGTAGCATCTGTGCACTTGCAACTCATCATGGTTGGAATGCACATCAGATGGATATTAAAACTGCATTTTTGAATGGTGATTTGCATGAAGAAGTGTATGTTTTTCAACCCCATGGCTTTGTGCAAAAAGGGCATGAAAACCAAGTGTGTAGGTTAAAGAAGGCATTATATGGTTTAAAGCAAGCACCACATGCTTGGTATGAAAAGATACATGCCTATCTGATTGCACATGGTTTTGAGAACAGTCCAACTAAAAGCACTTTATATGTTAAGAATGCAAATGATGTGCTTCTGATCATTGTTGTGTATGTTCATGACATGTTGCTCACTTGTCCTCATGAGAAGCATATTGCTGATTTTAAGGCTGATTTGCATGCCTCATTTGAGATGTCTAATTTGGGGCATTTGCATTATTATTTGGGCATTCAGTTTATGCAAGTTGATGGAGGAATAGTTTTTTGTCATCTAAAATATATTGGCACATTATTGCAGCATTTCGGCCTTGAACACTGTAATCCTATTGCCACTCCTATGGAGATAGGTTCACGATTGAGTATTCATGGTGCTGGAGATGCATTTGATGTTGTTCTCTATCAATGGGTTGTTGGATGCTTGATTTACTTATGCATTAATCAGCCAGATATTCAATTTTTTGTCTCACAAATGAGCAAGTTTATGCATTGCCCAGGTGTTAAGCATTGGCAGGCGGTTAAGTGCATCTTTTGCTACTTGAGTAGTACTCGACCACTTGGATTGTTTTATCCCAAGGGGGGATCACTACTGCTAGATTTACATGCTTTTTCTGACTCTGACTGCGCTGGTTTCTATGACACTTGTGTGTCTACCAATGATTTTTGCTTCATGCTTGGTAGCTCATGCATATTGTGGTTGAGCAAGAAGCAACCTACTTTGGCCACTTCCAGCTGTGAGGCTACGTATAGGGTAGCTTTCACAGCGACTATTGAGTGTGCGTGGCTCAAACGCCTTATGACTGATTTGGGTGTTGGTCAGTCTTCTGCCACCACCATCTTCACTGATAGTTAGAGTGCATTGGTAGTTGTGAAGAACCTTGTGTTCCATGCTCACACTAAGCACATTGAGGTGCATGTTCTCTGTTGGAGAGATCAGCTTGGCATATGTGCCAAAGAAGGAGAACATTGGAGACCCTTTCATGAAGGCTCTACCTAGGGAGAAGTTTGAAGCTTTCCGCAAAGCTTTGGGCTTACTTCCTTTTGTGGATTGATTCCACATAGCTTGGCACTGCCTTATAATTGAGTGCTAGCTCCTTGTTCACCTCATCACTCCCAAGGGGATTTGTTGATATATTTAGGTAGTGATGTGTGTAAACACACTAGGACCACTGAGGCACTTTTTTCCCTCTTTAGGAGGTTTTTTTTCCCGAATTGTGTAGTCCCATGGATAACCATCTCATTTGATGTGCTCTCTATTGATAACTTTGGTGTGAATTGACCCAATGGGTACTTATCTATACAATTTGGCATCATTGAAAAGCATCAATATTTGTAACACTCAAGGGTCATTTATCCTCATTGTGGTCTCATTCTAGACACCCATTGTGGCACTCAATTTGACAAACCTCAAAGGGCCTCTTTGTATTTTTATTAAAGGTTCCCTTGTATTATCCATAGGGTTTAACCCTCATCTCTAGCACTCCTTCAACACTAAGTGCCCAAATTTGTAACCTAAGAATATAAGAATAAGCTATTTTGTGTGTGTGTTTTGGGAGGCTAGTCTAAGCCCCCAAAGAGGGTGTCTTTCTATGCATTTGAGGGCTACTCTAAGCCCTTATCCCCCCACCCAAGGGATTCCATTTTTTTTCAAAGGGATACTCTAAGGTCCCCCTCCACCCCAAGTTTTACAATGTAAAAGAAAGAAGCAAGTTCATCATCCATGATAGGTTATTTACCCTCCTTTACACCCATGTTTGTGCCTAAAGAAAAACACTTAGACAAACAAAACTATAATCCATGGAAAGATGTCATGCATGCATACTTGTACACAAATCTTTTTTATGAAGTTGTAGATGGGTCAGAAGCTAAACGGATAGGGTCAAAGGGACAAAAGAGCACTATATCAATTTCTTCAATCATGTGATGAATTGACAAATGGCCAAATCACTACCTTTAAGACTTCCAAAGAAGTTTGGGAAATGTTAAAAAGTCTATATGAAGATAGAAATCCTTCAAATATTTATTCTTTAGAGGCCAAGTTCCACAATCTTTCTATTCATCCTCAAGACACCATCACAAAGGTGATGACACAATTTGAAGATTATCAAAGAAAGTTAGCACTTTGTGGACAAAAGATCTCAAGTGAATACACGACCATTAGATTGCTTAACAAACTTCCTAGATCCTATTAAATATTTGTGATCACTCTTTACAATGGAGGTCAAGAAATCACTTGGGAAGAAATAAGAGACTTTTGCTTCTCCATGAATCTAGGCAAAAGACTCAAGCTACATACGAAATAGCTATGAAGGCCAAAGCTACTTTCAACATGACTAAAGGTCAGTGAGGCACTCCAAAGTCTAAGGATAAGGTTAAGAAGAAGTTTACTTGCAACTTTTATGGCAAGCATGGACACATAGAAAAGTATTGCTTCAAGAAGAAAAACAAGGACAAATCCAAGTATAGTCCAAAGACAGAAGTTCAAACTCACAACAAAAAGTGAAGAACTTTTTCTTACAACTAAACACAAGGAACTTATTGTTGGAGTTAGACATCTACAGAAGCACACGAACAACACAAGGAAGAAGAAGAAGCTTGGAGCACAACACACAATACTGAATGCATTACCACTAGAATGTACAAAGATAAGTAACCCATTAGGGCAATAGGCATATATACAAGCCAAGAGAAAAAAACCTCCTAAAGAGGGGAAAAAGTGCCCCGGTGGTCCTAGTGAGTTCACACACATCACTACCTAAATATATCAACAAATCCCCCTTGGGAGTGATGTAGTGAACAAGGATCTAGCACTCATGTATAAGGAAGTGCCAAGCTATGTGGAATCAATCCACAAAAGGAATTAAGCCCAAAGCTTTGTGAAAATCTTCAAATTTCTCCCTAGGCAGAGCCTTCGTGAAAGGGTCTCCAATGTTCTCCTATGTTGGCACATATGCCAAGCTAATCTCTCCAGCAGAGAACCTCTCCGTGACATAATGATAATGCACCTCCTTAGTGCAAGCATGGAACAGAGGGTTCTTTGCAACTACCAATGCACTCTGATTGTCAGTGAAGATGGTCGTGGCAGAAGATTGAGCAACTCCCAAATCAGCCATAAGGCATCTAAGCCACACACTCTCAACGGTCACTGTGAAAGCTACCCTATACTCAACCTCACAACTGGAAGTGGCCATAGTAGGCTGCTTCTTGCTCAGCCAAGATATGAATGAGCTACCAAGCATGAAGCAAAAACCACTAGTGGACACACGAGTGTCATAGCAACCAGCCCAATTAGAGTCTGAAAAAGCATGTAAATCTAGCAGTAGTGATCCCCCCTTGGGATAAAACAATCCAAGTGGTCGGGTACCACTCAAGTAGCGAAAGATGCACTTAACCTCCCGCCAATGCTTAACACCTGGGCAATGCATAAACTTGCTCATATGTGAGACAACAAACTGAATATCTAGCTGACTAATGCATAAGTAAATCAAACATCCAATAACTCATTGATAGAGAACGACATCAAATGCATCTCCAGCACCATGAACACTCAATTGTAAACCTGTCTCCATAGGAGTGGCAATAGGTTTACAGTGTTCAAGGCCAAAGTGCTACAATAATGTGCCAATATATTTTGGTTGAAAAAAAACTATTCCTCCATTAACTTGCATAAACTAAATGCCCAAATAATAATGCAAATGCCCCAAATTAGACATCTCAAATGAGGCATGAAAATCAGCCCTAAAATCAACAATATGCTTCTCATGAGGACAAGTGAGCAACATGTCATCAACATACACAACAATGATAAGAAGCACATCATTTGCACGCTTAACAAATAAGGTGCTTTTAGTTGTAATGTTCTCAAAACCATGTACAATCAAATAGGCATGTATCTTTTCATACCAAGCACGTGGTGCTTTCTTTAAACCATATAATGCCTTCTTTAACTTGCACACCTGGTTTTCATGCCCTTTTTGCACAAAGCCACGTGGCTGAAAACATACACTTCTTCATGCAAATCACCATTCAAAAATGTAGTTTTAATATCCAACTGATGTACATTCCAACTATGATGAGCTGCAAGTGCATAGATGCTATGAACAATAGTCATTCGGCAAGTAGGAGCAAAGGTCAGAGGTTGGCGACAGATTTTGAGTACTTTGTAATCTTGTTTCATGAGCATTATTTAGTCTTTAGCATATTGCGCAGAGCATTTGGCTTATGAATAAGCTTTCATTCTTCTCTTCCTAATTGAGTAGAAGCTTTCAGTGTCATTAATTCTCTTGTTCTCACTCTCCATTCTCCTACACACACTCAAGTTCCTTTTTGCACAAGAATCCCCCAACAAAATTTGGCATGCACGGTGGGACCTAAGGAGGCTTGAGCATAGGAGAAGCAATATTGCAGTGTGGAGAAGCATTATTCAAGTGTTGAGCATGCTACAATACTACTTCGTTGGGTTAAGAGGTAAATCTTCTTATTAATTCTCTTAGACTAAGAGGATTATGAACAGCTCATGATCGCAACCCGGTCTCAAACATTGAGGGTCACTTGCAAAGCAACAAGAGGAAGGTTGTTAGAAGATCCCCCAGTCCACTGTCATCATCGTCAGTAAAGAACATGGCAGGTCAAGTAGATTTGGAAACTCTACTTTCTAAATTAAATATAAAATTTCCATCTTTCAAAGGCTTAGCTCAAGAAGATCAGGATGAGCACATTAGGAGATTCATAGCATTATGCAAAATAAGAGGTTTGTTGGGAAGAGAGGATGCCTTTTTTATCCTCTTTCTTGCCACATTAGAAGGGCTAACAGATAAATGGTTCAGTCAATTTGCTGAAAACCATTTCACAACGTGGGATTTAATGAAAGAGGCATTCAAAACTCAATTCTAGCATGGGAGCACTACAGAGATAATCATTGAGGAGTTAGAAAACTTGAGACTAGGTCCTGGTGAAACGTTTCTTGAGTTTGTAACTAGGGCCAAGGCATTAATGGCTAAGTTGCCAGATCCTCCACATGATTTCTTTATTAAGAAATGGTTAGCTAAACCACTTTCAGTGACTACACAATGTAAAATCAAAGAATTAGTGTTGCCAATAGCCTCCATAGAAGAGTTCATCAATACAGCTACACGAGTAGAACAAATAAAACAACAATATGGAGCAAGTTCTTCTCAACTACCCTATTATGCTGAAATTGAGGATCCAATGATTCAATTAAGGAAAGAGTTGGAGAACTTAAGAAGAAGTAAACCTCAAAAGGAAGAAGAAAATGCAGTAACCTGGTTGGGGCGAGAAATCGAGGCCCTCAAACTACAAAAGGAAGAGGAAGCCCAAGCAGAAGAAATAGCTCAACTTCGACAAGAATTACAAGAATTAAGGGAAGGTGGCATTAAAAATGGGCTATGGTGTACAATGTGCAGCAAATAGGGCCATGTGGTAAGCGAATGTCCATTCTAAAATGTAACATGTGAGTTATGCAGGAAAATGGGGCATGAGGCTCAAGACTGTTTCTCAAGAGGAATGAATACACAAACATATTGGAACCATGGAGGAGCATGAATTCAACCTCCAACTAATGTGATGGTGACAACTCCTAATCAAGGTAACAATTATAATCTCAGGCCTTGTGGAAACTTTGGAAATGGGCTTAGAAGGACAATTATCTGTTTTAGATGTGGAGAATGTGGGCACTACCAGAGCAAATGTTCCCTACCAAAAAATGCCCCACCCTGCAGGAATCGCCCAGAGGCCAAAGATCACTTCACTAATTGCTACCCAAAAAATAGGCCATCAACAATAGTTCCCCACATTCAAATGTTAGTTGTAACTAAGGATGATATTATAGAAGAAACATACAGGACATCTCCCTCTGTTAAGGTTGTGCAACTAGAAGAGATTGACTCCCCGTTTGTGCAGACTAGAAGCAAAGGAAAGGGCCAATTGGAAGCTGATCAAGACTCTATTACATTTGGATTCAATAAAGAGAAGAAGGCCAAGGAGGTCCAGACTACACCCAGTGAGCATACACACAAGGAGTTTAATACAATTAGCAACAATATTATTGAAAATGCATTCAAGAGAGCACACAAGGAGCTTTATGCAATAAATATACACTATGCAACCAAGGAATCAAGAGTCTTGGAGCTACTGAAGTCGGTTAAAATAGAGGCCAATATGCTTGACTTAATAAAGATGAATGAAAGGTTCGGGTCTGAAGTCCTATAAATACTAGATGAAGCATCCACATCGACTCTGGTGGCCAAGGCTATTGTAAATAGATCTACAGGAAATGCACCCCTGACAGAGTACAAGAGCCCGAGACTTACAATGAATATTAATGGTCAAATTCTAAAAGGAGTTATAGTAGATGGAGGTTCAGGAATCAATCTGATGCCTGAATATACTATGAAGAAGCTGGGGTTTCAACCATCGGGGGCATCCAATTTCACGATTACATTGGCAAATCAGAGTACTGTTAGACCTATGGGAGTAGTCCTTGATATTCAGATGGATGTACAAGGTAACACATTTGTCTTGGACTTTTTAGTTAAAAGATTACCAAACATGTAGGAAGGGTTTCCTCTCTTAATTGCAAGACCCTGGTTAAGGCACGCTAGTGTAGTACATGACTGGGGCAAAGATACCATGTGGGTTGCAACAATCTAAGAATTACGACCACCACAAGCTTGAGAGATGACTCTCCTCCCAACCAAATGCCTCTATATATAGGTCTCTCCAGGGGACTGCCTTCTTGGGCAGGTGGATACTAACCATCCAAGTGTCAGCCATGTAACTACATGTGCGCCAAGTGTCCCAGTTAACTCGAGTTAACTCAAGTGGATGCTTCTAGAAGGCTCTAGATCTCTTTGGGCAAAATACTCTCCCCATGTACCCCATGGGGGGTTGAACCCAAGACCTCCTCCTTCACATCCTTGAGACTTAACCACTAAGCTAAGTGGATCACTTGTTCACAAGAGCACAAGACCTCCTAGTAAGTCTAAACTCGAGATCTTTGGTCATACACACGGATGACCAAACGCTGTCCGATTTCAGATCTGTCTGAACCGGCCAGACCCTTGGATCATAGACTTACTTTATTACATTCTTCCCCCCTTGGAAAATATTTTCGTCCTCGAAAATAGAGCTATATACATACTGTAGGCAACCCCCGAGCCTCATGTTCTAATACTGGAAGAACATGGTCATGTTCTAGAACTGGAAGAACATGTCTCATCTCTGTGGTGGCATCCTTGCCCAAATGATTCTAAACACTATCTCGCTTTGCACTTTGATAAACTAGTCAAAGTACAAAATAGTGAATGAATAATAAAGGTGGATCTAAACAGATATCCCTGGCTAATTCACAGTTTCTGGATGTGCGATCTAGGCACAAACATGTGAATTAGGTGGATTCAAATTACTAGTCCATTTTTGGGCATGTCTGGTGCATGGACTTAGTAATGAAGGTGAGATTCTTATCCCTTGCAAGACTTTAAGAATTCTTGATTCACTTGAATTTGTTTTGAAGAACTTGAAATTTGGTTGTCCCATACATCTAACTTTAGATGTTTGTACAATGGTTTACTTTTATCTAACAGTTACTTGATTTTTTCACCCGACTAGAGGACTACTTTGTCCCAATGAGTTTGAAAAAATCCTATGTAAACTGTAGGAGAAATTTTACCATTTCGGTGGAATCAACCATACTAACTTCACCAATTCAAATTCAAAATGAAAATTGTCCAACTTAGGACACTTTTCTCAAAGACTTTTAACTGAAAGTTCTTGGGAATTGTCAATCTGACGAGCAATTCCTAACTTCCCTATTCTAGAGTATACTGGACTCTAGGAAATTATTTTATGCTATAACTTGAAGCAAAATCAAATGAATAAGTCTACTTAGACTTATCATCTTTTGAAGATTGAAAAGGTTCTTGTACATAACATCTATCTAGGATGTTCAAGTTAGTTATCTAATTCTAACCGGCTATCCCTGGTCTTTTGCAAAAGGAATCAGATACCATATCTGAGTCAATTCCAAAAGATTTGGAAAGCGGAAAGGGATAACTAAGACTTTGTACAACCAATTCAAACTTCGCACATACATAAACTTGCTATGAGTCAAAGTCTAGTTGACTCAGGACTTTAACTTCTCAACGATCTATTTCAATAAGATATTGAAGCATTGACTTTATCTTTAAGAGAAATAAGCTAGCTTCTCAAAAAGATTCAAAGCAAATAAAAAACATCATCCAACCACAAGATACTAGTGTGGTAAACAACATCAGTGTGTCGACCCACTGAGGTTACGCTGATGAGTTTTGTATTCAAATAATGCTTCACTTGAGACTAAGTTCAGGTCACATTCAATCTTTTTGACTCCGTGAATGCAATTCTTGTGCATTTCTTTGAGTCTAAAAGAGTGAATTTTATCAAGTTACACTAGGAACTTGATGCTTGACTTAGTCAATTAAATCTTTAGTTGAAAAGATCAACTCAAAATCAAAGTCCAACTTCTTTAAGAAATTTATCAAATATTTCTGATCAATAACACTTAAACTTGAAGTGTTCTATGAAGATCTTGGAAGTTACTTACTTCATATCTTCAGTTTCCTTAATCTTGAAGTTACCTTGAAGTATCATAAGATACTACTTTCATCCTTTACGAATTAAACTTTTCCTTGAAGTCTTAATTCCCTTGAGGATGAAACCTAACTTCAAAATCCAAACTAGGACTAAAAGATAATCATCATCCCATGGTCCGATGTCCCATTCCATCTTTCCTACATCAATCTGAGTATAAAATCTGGTGTCCCATACCACCCTATTTTATATTCACATTAATGTGTGGGTGATTCTTATCCTAAAGTCTAAACATCTCTTGATAGAGTACCTTATTTCTTCAATTCTTTTACAAGAATTGGAAGTTTCAGGCATTACCTCTAACTAGATTTTCCTAGGTTTTGATTCCTTCGCATGATCACCTCAGAATCATGTGCTTTGCCTTGGAAACTTGAAAACCTCTTTGACAGAATATCAATCAGAATTCCAAGTTCTTGAATTTTCTCGAATTCAAGTTCAATTGGTTTACCCTTGACCAATTTTGTAGCGACAAGAGCTTTTGACTTCTTGTCTTTAGATTCCTTTCTTTACTGTTGCTTTAGGTACCTACCCCGGGGACTTTATTTAGGAATCTCTTTACTGCTTAAGTCTTAAGCATCCGCTCATGCTTTCTGGATTTGTACCAAAATCCCTTTAAGGATAGGTAAACACTTATGTTTTACCTTCCACAGACTTAATTACCATTTTCACGGTTGTAGACTACATTCTTGGAATTTCTTTACTCTGTTCAGACTTGGAACAACTTACTTTTTCATAATTTTTCCATTCAATAAATGGAACTTGAGTGAATTATTCCTAACGGAATTTTATTGCCAATACTTGGGCAATCTACAAAGTAGTTCTAATCGCACATTACTTGGACAATCATGGCCAAGATTGATCAAGTCTGGTTGATCTTGCGATAAAAATAAAGACTTATAGTCTTTATCTTAAGATCTCTTAAACTATCTTTAAGCTTATTTGCTTACCTGCAGGATTTTTAGAGATCTTTCTCAAGTCCAAGCATACACTTATGCCTTTCAGATTCCAAAGCTAAGAATCTTTGATATACCTTTAGGTTATATCACAAATAGGACTTGAAATACCACTTTTAGTGGTTTGGGACGTTCAGGGAACTACTTATTGTTTAAAGAGTATGAAGAATTTCATTCTCAATACTTGAAAGAATGCCATTTCTTCAAATACTTGAGATTCCTTATAGGAAATCAAATAACTTGAGCAAATGATTCATCTTGGAATCTTTTGCAATACTAAAAGAACATTTGAAAGAAATTCTCCCAAAAAAGAATTTACTGATTCAATTGTATTCATTTCCTGAGTATCAAACTAGAGATGAAATATCACATTTTGGATATGGTTTCCCATGTCACTATGAAAGTTTAAGTTGACTTTTCGTTTATGTGATATCGACTTCTATTCTTGAGTTTGATACAAGACTCATTATTATTAGTCAATCTTCAGATGTTACTAGAGTCCTTTAAACATATTTCACTAATCAAATTTATGTTTAGAGTCCAAGCATCTATTGATGATTGATCCAATAGTAATGCAACTATGAACACTTTGAACTTTATAACTTGTTTAGGAGAAGTTCATGGATTTAAGATCCATTTCTTGGAACTTTCTACTCCTAAATGAAAAGTTCACACTTGCTTCAAGTTTTTTAGGAACTTATATTATTTCCTAAAAATTGCTTAGCTAGTTGCATCATTTACCAGAGATGCAACTATAGAACTTAACATCCTTTTATTGATATCAAGGATCAATTGATGTTGAGGTTTAATCTTTTGATTTCCATCACCCCTTGGGATGAAATCAAATGAAAATTTATAAAAGCTTGGTACCTTTATATCTTGGCAAAACATTTATATCCTAAAGAGGTTTTGCCTTCATCATTCCTTGGACCTATCATATAATATGAATTTATGTGTATTTTTGGGAAGAGTTCATGAATCATTTAAGATCCTCTACTTGGAACATCTTCCTTCCCAAAACTAAATTCATCTTGAACATAGTAGGAGAATGATCTCACATGAAATAGAAGGCTTGACTATTTCATATCTCAATTCCAAAAAGTCACTTACCGAGGTTTCATCATGAGATATAAATCTTGAAACCACAAGAAACTTCTTTAAAACTTTTGAAATCTTCTAAATAGAAGAGTGCTCATGGAACTTTGGAAATATAGTTGATGCTCTCATCCAACCTTGGGATGCTTGAGAAGTTATATAAAATATATAACTAATCAACTAAAGCTTTATCCGCATGACTTTCTAAGTACATCCAGGACTTAGAGTCATCATACATCACAAAAGAGTTGCAAGTAATTAAATTTTCTTGGTCATCAAGGAAATTTATTACTTAACTTTCTCTTAGTGCTTACTCATACCTAGCAAGACATCTAACATACTTAATTCTCATTAAGTATTTATGTTTGATAGTAGAGTATCGACTTGGGAAGAAATTGACTAATTACTTGAGTTGCAAACTAGAACTAGTATGTCTTTGCAACTAACTAGTCCTTGGTCTTCCCTAATGTCAAACTGCGAGCTTTACAAAGTAAGCTAAATACTAAGAGAGTACATTTTCATATCTACTTGCAAACAGCATTCCATTCTTCCATGCAAATGCATGTATCTACATGCAAAAGCATATGTTCACATCGTATGCATGCATGTTCTTTGCATGCTCAAAAAATAATACAATAATCATGAATGAACTTGATGCACGATTTTTTCCTTGTACTAAGAATGTATATCGTGCAATCCTGATGCATGTATATCCTTTCCTTTGTCTAAATGCACTATGATATAAAACATACCCTTAAGGTGCAATAGAAAACTTACTCAATGGAAAGGAAATCTGTATTTAAACTACCAAAATACATTCTTTGATGCACAAGGATCTTTTTGAAATCAAGTCTTTCCTTAATGCAAACTAATGCTTGGAATGAGAAATGGATTAATTCATTATTCTAATCTAGACTTAATCAATTGAAATCTTGGCTATTTCAATGTGCATCTATGATTAAGTGTAGAATAATGAAAACAAGATATTCAAGCATTAAGGCCAAGTAGAAACTGGAAAATACTTAGCTTTGATCAAAGCTTCGTCCATCCCTTGATCCTTTGGAAGAGTCATTCATCCTCTTGATCCTTGCGAGGAGCTATTCACCATTCTTGAAGCTTCCTCATCAAGAAATAGTCTTGGATGACTTGGTCCGTCGTGGTCGACTAACCTAGGCCTCCGGATCTTCACTCCACAGCTCCAATTCCTTCAAGCTTTGCTCAAAACTTTAACTTTCTATGGCTTTAATCAGCACAGATATGCATTCGGGTTCGGTTGAGGTAATGAGCAAACTCCAAAGAGTAAACAAAATGAGAAGATCTCGGCTCGGGATTAGCAGAGCAGAGAGAGGATTGGAACAGAAGATAATATGCAGAGATATTAATCACCAATATATTTCGGTTTCCGGGCTGCAACAGTTGCTTGAATCTTCAGCCGTGCAGTAGAGTCTCAGATAGTTTACTGCAGAATATTGAGCATATAAAGGCTTTGAACTCCTTGGCTACTTCGAAGATCTCTCACATCAGCCGCTTGGGTTCGAACCCCGGACGGAACTGGTCAATAATCGCCCTCTTTTTAGCTCGGTAACTCACACCGTCTGCAGCACCAAATTGAGACTACAATGTTCTGCACCAGAATTAGATCACGAACGGCGCTCAATCGTCCTGGGTGGATGAGTGCTTTCTTGAACTAGCGACCAGAGTTCGAATCCGTTGTCTTCACAGCAGATATAAGTTGCTTTTTCTTTTCTAGCTCTTGGTTGAAGCCTTCTTCAACGCTGTTTCTCTGAGAGTAAGAACCTCTGCGCATAGAAGTCGTCAACGCCCGTGGGTTGTTTGGATACGCGAGCGCTCTCTAACTAGGGGGACAAGGTTCGAATCCCACGGGCTAACAGCAGAGAAAGTTAGCTTTTTCTAGCTCATGATTAAGAGCTTCTGCAGCGCAAATATCGAATAACAGAGTCTGGTCTAAAGAGCTCTTCGCGAACGCCTGTTTGGCCTTGTGGATAGGCGATTAGATTCTCTAGACAGAGGTCATGAGATCGAATCCGTCCTCGACCACAACATGAAGATTGTTTTGCTAATCTTCTCCTTATGCTATGCCCGCCAAGAGAATGACGATTCGGGATGGTTTGATGCACGCCGGAGAGAAAGGGACTCCACGCATAGGAGTCAGTTGAGAACATGGAAGCATGAGGAAGATGATGAGCATAGCAAGTTCACCATGAAAGCTTGCCTAGAGCTCTGATACCAATGCAACAATCTAAGAATTACGACCACCACAAGCTTGAGAGATGACTCTCCTCCCAACCAAATGCCTCTATATATAGGTCTCTCCAGGGGACTGCCTTCTTGGGCAGGTGGATACTAACCATCCAAGTGTCAGCCATGTAACTACATGTGCGCCAAGTGTCCCAGTTAACTCGAGTTAACTCAAGTGGATGCTTCTAGAAGGCTCTAGATCTCTTTGGGCAAAATACTCTCCGCATGTACCCCATGGGGGGTTGAACCCAAGACCTCCTCCTTCACATCCTTGAGACTTAACCACTAAGCTAAGTGGATCACTTGTTCACAAGAGCACAAGACCTCCTAGTAAGTCTAAACTCGAGATCTTTGGTCATACACACGGATGACCAAACGGTGTCCGATTTCAGATCTGTCTGAATCGGCCAGACCCTTGGATCATAGACTTACTTTATTACATGGGTCCAACAAGAAGGTGCTAAATTAAGACAACTATTACTGGAAGAAGGTCCGGATCAACAAGGGCATACTAGCATGATGCAATCCGTTGGTATAAATATAGATATAGATCCTATGGATTTATAAGAAGACAAGGATTTGGATCTATGTGATGAAGACAACATGCTTGCATGGCTAGAAGCAGGTAATTCTCTTCCTTGCTTTGGAATTTTTCCATCTAACTCAGACATAGAAGAAGGGTATTCAGAAAAAGAGGAAAGAATTCAAGTGGCTGGGTTGGGAGAACCAACAAAAGACCACAGAAGGGGAAAGAAGTATCCTTTTAAAAGCAATATAGAGGAAGTTATTTCTGTAGATTGCGACCAAAAAGAGGATTCAGAGTCTAAAGGTAAGAACAAGAATATGGAAGAGGATTCTTTATCACTTCAAGAGATCCCTCCAGGATGGATTCGGGAGGAAGAGGTGCAAATAGACATTCAAGATGTTCCTTCTTATGATACCGAAGCTATATGGGACAATGTAACTAAGGCTACTACTTAGGAAGAACTTATGGATACCATTATAAATACACATCTAATGAAGGAGGTTCAGTTGGGAAATGAGGATCAGCCGCATCCCATTTTAATAGCCACATGGATAGGGAATTACACGGAGGTGCTCTTAAAGTAACATCTTTCATGAAATCATTTGCAGATATCTTTGCTTGGCACTACAAGGATTTGGAAGGAGTACCACCTAGTTACGGAGAGCATAGAATCCCTCTCATTGAAGGAGCAAAACCAGTGAGAGGTAAGAGTTATAGGCTGAATCATAAATATGCTAAAGCTATTTACTTGGAAATTCAGAAAATGGAAGATGCAGGAATTATCATCCCTGTAGAGCATTCAAATAGCTATCTCCTATGGTAATTGTTCCAAAGAAAAACACTAATAAGATTAGAATATGTGTGGACTTTAGAGCATTGAACAAGGTCACCATCCCAGATGGATTTCCAATGCAAGTTGCTGAACAAGTCATAGAAGAAGTAGCTAGACATACACTTTACAACTTCATGGATGGATTCAGTGGATATAATCAAATATCCATCCACCCTGAGGATCGAGAGAAGACTGCATTCATTACACCTTGGGGGGACTTATGTATATGTAAAAATGCCATTTGGACTGAGAAATGCTTGAGCTACTTTCAATCAAATAATTAATCTCATTTTTGGACCATTGCTGCTAGAGTCTCTGAGAATTTTCATGGATGATTTTTCATCCTTTTCAGGTACTTTTGTAGAGACTCCGTTGGATTGTTTAGAAAAGCATTTGATTCAATTACAACAAGTTTTTAAGAGGTGTAGAGGAACAAAGTTGAAATTGAACCCAAACAAATGCCATTTTTTGGTGATTGAAAGTACCCTCCTGGGACATGTAATATCTTGTAAAGGTATGGCACCTGACCCAAGAAAAATTATAGCTATACTAAAGTTACCAAGATCTAAATCTCCAAAAGAGATTCAAAGTTTTCTAGGACATACAAGGTACCATAGGAGGTTTATTAAGATGTATGCAGATATAGCGAGGCCATTGGCTAGGCTTACAGGTAAGGAAGTACCTTTTAAGTGGGACGAAGAGGAGGAAAAAGCATATCAAACATTAAGGTTAAGGTTAGTAGCTGCTCCCATTCTGATCACATCTGAGTGGTCAAAACTTTTTCATATACATGTAGATGCCAGTGCATATGCAGTGGGGGCAGTTTTGACTCAACATAGTGAAGAATACAAACTGGACATGCGAATTCAGTATGCTAGTCGAATTTTGACCAAGGCTGAAAGAAATTATAGCACCACAAAAAGGGAGGCCTTAGCCATGGTTTTATGCTATATAAAAGTTTCGTCATTACTTGCTGAGAGTGAAATTTATTATCATAACTGATCATCAACTGCTCAAATATCTACTGAACAAACCACAAGCGACTGGTAGGGTATGGAGGTGGTTACTTTGTTCCAAGAATTTGATTTTTCTGTAGTCCATAGACCAGGTAGAGAAAATGTTATGGCAGACCATCTATCTAGGATCAATGTCATGGATCAAGCGATTGGAGTAAACGATGATTTTCTTGATGCCAATTTGTTTGCTATCCAAGCAAAGGGTTGGTATGATGACATCAAAAAATTTCTCAACACTAGATTGTATCCAGAAAAGGCAAGTTTGATGCAAAAGAAGAGGCCATTAATCAACATCAGACCATTTACTATTATTCAAGGCAAACTCTACAGGTATGGGAATGATGACTATTTGAGGAAATGCATAGAGGAGGAAGAGACATGGGATATCCTAGCAAAGGCACATGAACATCCAGGTGGTGGGCACCTTCCAGGTCACATCACGGGCCAGAGAATTCTAGATGCAGGATTATGGTGGCCCACCCTATTTAGGGACTCGAAAGATAGGGTTAAAGTATGTGACATCTGCCAAAGATGCGAAGTTAAACCCATAAAGCAAAGAAACAACCCACTGACAGTATCTATCAGTTGGCAACCATTTGAGAAGTGGGGATTGGATTTTGTAGGGCCTATATATCCTCCTTCTTTTCCCAGTAGAGATAAATATTTACTGATTGCCATAGGCTACGCAACAAAGTGGGTTGAAGCCATTGCTTCACCAGATTGCACAACACAGACAGTTGCTAATTTTTTATTCAGCCATATATTCTGTAGGTTTGGGTGCCCTTTGGAGATTTGCACAGACCAAGGAACACACTTTGTGAATAAGATTTTGCATGAAATCTTTAACAGGTATAAAGTTATTCATAGAACTTCATGCTCTTATTATCCTAGGGCAAATGGCCAAGCATAGTCCACAAATAAGGTATTGATCGCCATGCTATGAAAGGAATGTATGCTACAACCTGTTGCTTGGGGTAAAGCTTATCTTGGTACACTATGGGCATATAGACTAGCCTATAAAGAAACAACTAGATTTTCCCAATCCCAACTGGTTTATGGGATAGCTCCCATAGAACCCTTCGAGTTCATACATGGTTTGATCAAAACTGAAGGAGTTCAAAGAAAGAGTGGCCCAGAGGTAACGACTAGGCCCACAACTTTGCACAAAATGGAAGAATCCCGTATCCTAGCATCCAGATAGTTAGTGCAGACTCAGATCAGAAGAAAGGAAGCACATGACAGGAACTTGTGGCCCAAAAGTTTGCAGTTGGAAGAGTTATTTTTGTTACACAAACCACAGATAAATGCTCAAACTAGAGGAAAATGGACTCCCCACTGGGAAGGCCCACACAGAATCAAATCAATACTTTAGTGGGGTGCCGTAGAATTGGAAATTCTCGCCGGAGAGATGCTTCCCTTAACAAACATTTCTAGGCTTAAGGCCTACCACCAAACATCATAATAGAACCAGATATAGACTACCTGGAATGCAAAATCTGGCCAGGTTATATATAAACATTTTGTTCATTTTCGTATTGATGTTTTCTCCATTTTATCATCTTTTGCATTCCTTGGAGGATTTGTTCATGTACTTGTATGAAGTACAACACTAATTGGATCAAGAATGTTGGTTGTTAAAAAAAAAAACCCTCTCCTCTTTCCCCCCTTCTTTTCCCCATGCCCCCCGCCCCACTCCCCGCCCCGCCCCCACATCACAACCCGCCCTGCCCCTGTAGTGCTCCTCGTCCCCCTCCCCCACCATAATCTCCTTCAAGGATTTGGGCTTCACCATACAGAGGGTCTCCTTTCCGTTCATCATTTTGGTCTATGAATGGAACATCACCTATGAATGCGACAACACCTGGATGCACCTTCAAGAGACAATCTCCACCCCTTCTCAGCAAAGCATATCCAAGCTGCCCTGGCCAATAGATTCGGCAATTTAGAGCTAAAGGAAGGACTAACCCCCGAAACCAAGAGTGGAAAAGCCCTTAGATAAGGTTTTTGGCTACTCCAAAAACTTCAACCAGAAGTATGATCTTGGCTAGGCAGTTGGTCATGGACATTTTGGCAATGCTGCAAGGCCACGATAAAAAAGAGATATTCCAAGGGTCTTGTTGTTGCAGTCAAGAACATTACAAAAGAAAAAATGACGACTACACTTTCAATCGAATTTTCAAACAAGGAGGTAAATATATTGAAGGCATTAACTGGGCATGATAATCTGGTCAAGTTCTATGATGCATGTGAGGACAATTAAAAAGTGTACATAGTGATGGAGTTATGTGAAGGTGGTGAGCTACTGAATAGGATTTTGGAAAGAGGTGGAAAATATAATGTAGAAGTTGCAAAAGTAGTTTTGGGACAGATCATGAATATAGTCGCTTTTTGCCATCTCCAAGGTGCCATGCATCGAGATCTTATACCTGAGAACTTCTTGTTTACTAGGAAAGAAGAAAATGCTCAGGTCAAAACAATCAACCTTGGACTCTTGGTTTTTGCAAAGCCAGATCAAAGACTGAATGGTATACTTGGGAGTGCCTATTATGTTGCCCCTTCCCCCCCCCTCCCCCCCTCCCTACCCCCCCTCCCCCCCTTTCCCCCCCTCCTCCCCCCCTCCTCGCCCCCTCCCCCCCTCCTCCCCTCTACACCCTCCCCCCCTCCCCCCCCCCCCATCCCCCCCCCCTCCCCCCCCTCCCCCTCCCCCCCCTCCCCCTCCCCCCCCTCCCCCCCCCCCCCTCCCCCCCCCCTCCCCCCCCCCCTCCCCCCCCCATTGCCTATATAAACACTCTGGTCAGTTCTACCACCACCCAAATTGGCGTGGACTTTTTTTGGTAAGTTCTCTTGCCCCACCCCCCTCCCCCCCCTCCCCACCCCCATTCACCCCCCCTCCCACCCTCCCCTTTCCCCCCTTCCCCCCCCCCCCCCCCCGCTCCCACCCCTTTCCCCCCTCCCCCGCCCCCTCCCCCCCCATTGCCTATATAAACACTCTGGTCAATTCTACCCCCACCCGAATTGGCGTGGATTTTTTTGGTAAGTTCTCCTGCCCCACCCCCCTCTCCCCCCCCTCCTTCCCCCTCCCCCCCTCCCCTTCCCCCCCCCCCCCCCCCCCCCTCCCTTGTTCCCCCCCCCCCCCCCCCTCCCCTGCTCCCCCCCCCTCCCCCCCTCCTTTCCCCCCCCCTTCCCCCTCCCCCCCCCCCCCCCTTCCCCCCCTTTCTTATTTAAGTACTTTTCTCGTTTTTCTTTCTGTAGAACTCAGATTTACGTAATTTTGGAGTCATTTTTAGGGTTTTTAGACATGAGGATTCAGATTTTGGGGTTATTTTGGCCTCATTATTACATCTTAGGATTGTTTATAGCATACCTATGATGCTATGGCCTTTCAATTACATGCTTCTTACGCACTTTGTTTTGATTAATTTCCCTCCCTCGCATTTCCCCTTCCCTCATTCACCTCTCCCTCATATTGATGAGGGCTTGTCTCCATGCTTTCAGCATTTGATCCTATAGCCGTTCACCTCTATATAGTAGCATGACTTCTTTCGCACCCCAATAGGCTTCCTCCAGGGCTACTGAGGAGTATTTGGAGCTCCCTCCCTCCACCCTAGGTCTCGCTCAGCCAGAGTCCCAGGTATTTCCCAACCACCCACACCCTGCGGAGGCGACTGTACCACACACATTTTCCAACACCGGCCCACTCACCCAGTATACTCTATTGTCCCATCGCTCCCACCTTTTCCGGGCCATCATTATCTGACTCCTCCATCTATAGTCCTTCATGTCCTCCGCCTTGTCTCACCTTCACAACACCTCCCACGGATCGCCTTGCCCTTCCACCTTCCCTTACTATGCCTGCCATGAGTGAGTCAGGCTCTACCTCTTCACATCACTGATTAGTACCGACTCTCAATTTCCCGGCTCCCTCTACCTCCCTTTACTTACACCTTCACCTCGCTCTCCTAGAGTCATCCCTCTTTGACCTCTTCAATGAGGATTACCTACTGTAGGAAGGTATTCATCGCTTGGCTTCGATCATGTGTCGGAGCCTGAGGGTCACGATGTTTATTTGGCCCTCACATCGTTCCCCACTTTCCCTTCAAGAGCACTATCCACCCCGACCATTGCAGTCGGTATTGGTTCTTCAATGATCACATATAGGCCACCTCCATTCCTTTATTTTGACGTCTCTAAAGACGAGACTATAGCATTTTGTACTCACATGTTTAACATCCCCACAACATCCCCTAGGATGCTACAACTATTGAGAGCTTTCACGTTCCATTTCCTTTTTCACAGACCTTCTTCACACTGGCCCCTTAGTGACATTTGTATAGCTGATCCCTTGTACTACTTTGTACATGGGAGACCTTACCTATATGAGTCCCTCATGTATGGGTCATTCTAGCTTCGTTGCCGACACTTCCACGAAGAACTATAGCATGGCTCCATATCCTTTTTTGTATATTCCTCCCCAATCCTTGCTTGACTCTACCACTTGCCCAATCAGCTCATACCAGCTCCCTCTGCTCCCCCCACGCCTTCCCCACTACCTCTCTGCATGTGCATTACATCGCATCCCCCATGCCCATTAGCCTTCCCAATCCTACTTCATCCACTTCGTCCACTTGCCGTGTTTGTCCTAGGATTGTAGCCTACTCCCTAGATACAACGCTTGCCAGTCCTCCTGTAGAGCAGCTAGCCCCCCCATCCACTCAGCCCACACCTTTGCCACCATCCCCTCCTCTTTTGATAGACTCTGCCTCCGCTTCGCACACCCATTCCCCACCTCATCAGTCTCCACCCCGACACCCCTTACTTGTCTCCTTGTAGCCCTGCCCACCAATCCCTCTGCATGGCAATGCGGCACCACACTCGGCCGATCCACCCTTCCTCGACTTACTCAAGGATGTGAGCACCATAGCATTCGATGGAGCAGATGAAGCATACATCTCACTAGATTCGGTTACAATGATGGTTGCACTGCATCGCGAGTATGCCTCTCTAATTCGTCGCCCAGTGGAAGTCCTCTCAGGTAGCATTGAGGGCCCTTCAGCAGAAGCGGGACTGGTTCCAAGAGGAGGCCGATTCTGTGAATCGGGCTCTTTTGGAGATACAACATCATGCATCTTTGGGCATCTATGACAATCGTGCTTGTAGCTCTACAAAGATTCCATGTAGAAAGAGGAAAGGTAGAGGGTGAAAATTACATGTCAATTAATAGAAGATGAAGTAACATGGGATCTAGTGCCACTTGGTAAGAAAAGAGGCACATGTACTTGTGTGCAAGAGAAAAAAAGGGGTAATACATCAAAGGTTCGTACATCAAAATTTATTAGGGGGGTTTCTTTTACACATTGCATCCATTTCACCGAGTATATAAGTACCCATAAGTACCCCTTTATAGTACCAAATACCTTGAAACTACAAACTACCATACCTTGAAGTATAGAGTATTGTACCTTGATGTATAAAGTACTACTTTCAAGTACAATAAGTACACAATCACCAAACCTAGAGAAAGAGTTAAGTGGGGCTCTACAACTCTCCTACCTATCTCAAAGACCTTAGGATATCCCTTAAGTTAAGAACCTTAAGTACTAGCCCTTGTATCGTGCACACAAAGTGATGGAAAACAAGGATTACTGTCAAATAATATGCCAAATAGAATTAGGTCTCACAAGCACAATACATACATACATACATTCAAACACACACATATACATACATACATACATACATACATACATACATACATACATACATACATACATACATACATACATACATACATACATACATACATGCATACATACATACATACATACATACATACATACATACATACATACATACATACATACATCATACATACATACATACATACATACATACATACATAAATACATACATACATACATACATGCATACATACATACATACATACATACATACATACATACATACATACATACATACATACATACATACATACATACATACATACATACATACATGCATACATTCATACATGCATACATGCATACATACATACATACATACATACATACATACATACATACATACATACATACATACATACATACATACATACATACATACATACATACATACATACATACATACATACATACATACATACATATATACATATTTGAGGTCTATTTTTATCTTACCAATTTTCATCATCATTTTTTTATTACTCTGTAAACTACATTCATTTGAAGTTGACTAGGTATATTGGCAAGCTAACTCCTAAAATGTCGGGATGATACTTGTATGTTGCTAGATTGATCTCTTAGTATGGTTCATAAAAAATCATCAAATTCGTTGCTTTAGATTCATTATCTGTCTAATTAGAAGTTTGTAAAAGATATCTGTTCAATTTTCAATAGGTTGTGAGCTCTGAGTTAATTTCCAAAGTGCAATCCATCCCAAAATAGAAAGTTTTTGTTTCATCCATTTAAGTTTTTGGTTCATCCATTTTGTATCAATTAATCTGTTTTGATGAATCAATTTGAGATTGAAACTCCAAAACACTAGGATGGTTTATATGCATCCTTAGCAAGCACAAGGTGTCTACTTATCATCTTTGAAGTTATCTTGGCAGGTGTATAGTAGGTTTTTGCAACAGTAGGCACATCTTTGGATTGTATCTTCCATCTCCCCTCACTATGGTATCAGAGCAAAGATAAATCAATATGGGAGATGAATTTCCTTTGACCATTGACAATACGGAAAGAAACAACTACTCAGCCTAGTCTTTGAGGATGGAGGCCTACCTTCAAGGAGAAATCTATTTGGATACATATCTGAAGATGAAGTCATGCCAACAATGAGAAGCAAAGGACAACCATCACATGAAGAGAAAGAAAGGATTACAACTTGGTGCTCAAAGGACTCACTAGCTAGGTCTTACGTATTAAACTCAGTCTCTGATTTTCTCTTACCTCATGTGAAAGGATGCAAGACCTCAAGAGAAACTTGGAAAACACTTTCTTCCTTGTTCTCTTCAAATACTAGAGCAAGGAAGAACCAACTATGGATGGAGTTTACTACCTTGAAGAAAAATACCAAGCAAAGTGTGACTGATTATGTCACCAAAATGAAGGAGATATTTGATTAGTTAGGAAGCATTGGAGAGGTAATTGAAGAAGATAAAATCATAAGTCAAATCATGAATGGAATCAAGGCTGATGACAAGTGGGAATCCTTCACAACTGCCATGGACCTATACATGGACATGCAAGTGCTTGACCTTAACACTCTTACGGGACAACTCTTCACACATGAAGCAAAGATAAGCATTAATGGTGAATCCTCAAGAGGTAATTAGTCTTTTGCCTTATACTCTGATAAAGCTAAAGCTAAGGATAAGTCAAAGTCTAAGAAGAATGAAGATGAAGGTAGCACTTTCGAAGCTAAGGTCACAGGTAGATGAAAAGCTAGAGGAAGAGGCAGAGGAGGAAAGCAAGGCATGGGGAGACCCAAATCATCTGAATCTTGTAACATTTGTGGTTACTCTAATCATACCATTGAGGAATGGTAGATGAACCCAAGGAATTCCAGAGGAACAAGGTTCAATAGAGGTGGCTATGGATCAAATAGAGGTAGGTACAGTGGAGGATACAACAACAAACATTTCAACAAAAATAATCATCAAAATGGATATAAAGGAAGAAAGGATTACAATGACACTTAAGATCAAAGTCAAGAAGACTGACTACTCCTCATGAACCTATCATTGAAGCAAGGTAAGAATGATGATCATGTTTTCTATATTGACCCAGGGTGCTCAAATCATGTACCAGGAAATGTAGCATTACTCTATGATTTAGAACATCCCAAAAATAAACATGAAGTGCAGATAGGTGATGATATATGACATTCAGTGGAGAAAGGAGGTAATGTCAGGACATAAGATGGCAACATGAATCTTCTAAGCAAGGTTTTGTATGTACCTACCATATCCAAAAATTTGATAAGTATTGGACAAAGGAGAAATGATTGCAGGTTAGGTTTACAAGGCATGGAGCATATGTGGAAGACCCCAAGCAAGGATTTAGAAGAATTTCCTAGGGAGAAAAGATAGACAAAACTTCACCTTTGAAGTGGAGGACACCATGAACATAGCATTATTTAGCTATGGATCTCAAACACTCTCTAAATTGGAGGTATGGCATAAAAGGCTTGCCCATATTGGTGAGAGAACTTTGAAACAAATTTGTAGGGATCAAAGTGTACTTGGATTGCCCAACATCACAAAACAACATATGATATACAAGTGTGGAACTTGTCAATTTGGCAAATATCATAGACAACCCTTCAACAGGAAAGGCTATATTCATCAGGAGTTGTTGGATCTTGTTCACACAGATGTGTGGGGTCCAAGCAAAGAACTTTCTATTTCAGGTTCAAAATATTATGTATATTGTATTGATGATTGTAGCAGATGGAATATTTTGTACTTTATGAAGCATAAAGATGAAGTCTTCAATTGTTCAAAAGGTATCTTCCTTTTGTAGAAAATCAAACAGGTAGATGTCTCAAGAAGCTCAGATCAGATGGTCATGGAGAATACTTCTCAACTAAATTTGATGCCTTTCTACAAGAAAGAGGCATCAAAAGAGAGGTGAAAACTAGATAGACACCTGAACTCAATGGAGTAGCTAAAAGAAGGAACATAACAATAGTTGAGGCAGCTAGATACATGCTCAATGAAAAGGGTTTACCCAATTATCTTTGGGTAGAGCATGTATCAACAACCACATACCTTGTAAATAGACTTCCATCAAAGTCTTTAGATGGTATGGCTCCCTATGAGGTATGGAATGGAAGAAGGGCAAGTCTAGAGCATTGCAAAATCTTTCTATGTCTAGATTATGCTCACATACCTTCTCAAATAAGAGGGAAACTGGATCCCAAAGCAAAGAAGTGTATCTTTATTGGATACGATCAAAACAAAAAAGGATACAAATTGTATAATCCTTATAAGGAAGGCTTTTTAGTTAGTAGGGATGTAGTCTTTGATGAAAATAAATCTTGCTTTGATGATGAAAGTAAAGTGAATCTACCCTATGACTTGGAAGAAGACTTTCCATCTCTTCCAACAAAGGAACCAAAACATCATGAAGATAGTGACTTTGAAGATGAATTGATCGATTTAGAGAAATTGAAGCTATGGAAGAACAAAGGGAAGGCTAAGGTGAAAAACTTAGCTCAAGGATCTAAAAGCTCTCATCAACCACTTAGAAGATCAATAAGAGAGAAATAGCAACCAGAGAGATGGATTTGATACCTCTTTGGTCACAAAGCATTCAATTTATATGGCTAAGGACTCCAACAATGAAGAAACAACATCATATGAAGAAGCTCAAAGAAAGAAGGGATGGAGAGAAGTAATGGATGAAGAAATTGAAGCCCTCATGGACAATGACACATGGGAACTTGTTCCTAGCAAGCCATCAATGAAGGTAATTGGATTAAGGTGGATTTGTAAAGTAAAAAGGAATTTAGATGGTAGTATTAATAGATAAAAGGCAAGGTTAGTATCCAAGGGGTTTTCCCAAACCCATGGCATAGACCATGAAGAGACCTTCTCACCTGTGGCTAAAATGCCTACCATTAGAGTACTTGCTAGCATTGCTGCATCTAGGAATTGGAAGCTGTATCAACTAGATGTAAAGAATGCATTTCTCAATGGTTGGATTTCAGAGGAAGTTTATATGGCACAACTGTCTGGTTATGAAGATGCACATCATCCAAATTATGTGTGAAAATTGAAGAAGGCTCTGTATGGTTTGAAGCAAGATCCAAGAGTTTGGAATCACAGATTAGTTACCTACTTGCAAGACAAAGGATTCAAAGCTAGCAAAGTAGAAACATCCTTATTCATCAAGAGGAATGGATCAGAGGTTATATATCTATGTGTATATGTAGATGACATTATAATTAAAGGGAATGATGTCAATGGGATTAAACATGTAAATTCTGAAATGAAGGATGAATTCAAGATCAGTGATCTTGGAACTCTCACTTATTTTCTTGGACTTGAACTTGTTTATATAGATTCTGGTATCTACATCACTCAAAGGAAGTATGTACATGACATGCTTTGTAAATTTAAAATGGAGAATACTACGTGTGCAGGTACACCCATGGAGAACACTGAGTCACAACAAAGGAGAACAAAGACATGTTCTCTTTTCCTTTTTACCTAAAGACCATTATATCAAGCAATAAAGTGGGCATTTTACAATATCTAGAAAGCATCACTTGTTCTTGCTTGTAAATATTGTCACTAGAACCTTGATCTCATATCCCAAGTAGTCAAGATAGATATAATAAAATTCTTGTTGCCATGAAAACTAGTTGTTCAGCATGATCAAGAATCCCACATCATGATCTTTGACAATAGATTAGAGTTGAAGGTACAAGTAAGAGTTCGGGAAGCTCCTTCCTTACATCCATAACCTCAACAAGCACATATTATAGCTGATTAAAAGTTACTCGAAAATTAGAGTACATGTGTTGCAAAAATCGGAACATTTTAACAAGGCAATTAAGATCATCCCCTTTGTATGGTTAAGATCCTCATTGAATGCATGGCCATATTCACAGAATATGAAATACATTTCACAAAAGCATTCCCAAGAGAAGATAATAATCAACAAAATTATACTAAGAAACATTCACACATGATCAGAGAAATGCTCAAGATAAATCAAGCTGAACACAAAGTGGAAGCAGAACTCGACATTATATTTCTATTAAAATGATTTTTTACATTTCTTGTGTAAGTACAAGAGTAATATGAATCTACAATAGAAGCTGATCATAGCTTTCCTCAGGCTCAAGGATATTGGGATCCTCTGGAACATTAGAACACATATCCTGCCTCTCTTGCTCCAAGATTGGCTCTTCAAGGTCAGCCATGTCCCCCGGTTCATCTGCAAGTGGGGGAACAGGCTCCCTTGAAGCCGGTTGGAATCTCTCCGTGTCTACAATGTGCTTCCTTCCAACCTCTTGGTCTTCATCTGGGCATTCATTCAGCCCATTGATTCTCATTCTAATGAAGCTCACTTGAGCATCATCCTTCTCCCCAGCTATGCAGTGCCTGAACATCTTTAAGGAGCAAGCCAGAGTCGTTCCTGAAACAGCAGAAAACCACTTAGAGGCATCAATCAACCATGACTAATGAAAATTGTGAAAATTGAAATTACCTGTGCCCGAAAAAGGTCTAGGACCCAGTCATCATCATTGGAGAATAGCTGAAGCAATCTCATTATGAGTTTTTGTGGCTTCTGATAGGGGTTAACCAATGTCATGTCCCCAGCTACATGACGAAGTTTCTTGGTAACGACTGGGAACATGAGCACATTTGAGATCCCATTCTCATTGCAATGCTCCCTGACTCTCCTTTTTCTTACTTCATCATAATAGCCAACTGTAATGCATTCAGTGGAGCTCACAAACCTATGCAAAGGAGTGTGACTTACGTTTGTCTTCACCCTGCAAACAAGAACTATGAGTCACAGAGAGCATCATTAAAGTCACGGAGATAGAAAGAAGATTACTTACCACGTGAGGCACTCCACAACATGACATCTTGCCTTCAGAGCAGTTGAAATAGAGAAAGACTGGTCTCTGCTATGGAAAATTACTATCCTCCAAAGAGGAGACATAGTCAACTCTGCAAAATCAGTGACCATCTTCCGAATCTGAGGGTGTTTGAAGGGTTCATCATCATTAACTGATCCCAACATCCTAAATCCATAGGGTATGTCCGCTATGAGAAGGGAGAAATGTTTTCTAGGCACAACAGAACAAATATTATTTACATCACTACAGAATACATTGTAATATACAGGCCTAAGGGGGTCTAGGGGATTGGAGAAACATTTCAAATCAGGTTCATCATCAAAATCCATCTCCTTGGCTTTCAGCCTAGATTTCTCATGCCTTGCTCTTTGAATGTGAGCCAAGAATGCAGGGGGGCAATCATTTAATAGCTCCGTAGACTTACTTTTCTTTGGTTTCTACAGAAAAAAGTGGAAAGACAATTAAATGAGCTCTTCAATACAGCAAACAGAACATAAGGAACCGATGCATGGCATCGATTTCGTGTGGGGGTAGATGCCAGGCATCGACTTATGCCACGAGGTCGATGCCAGGCATCGACTTATGCTGTAGGTCGATGCCAGGCATCGACTTATGCCCCCAAGTCGATGCCAGGCATCGACTTTTGGTTGCAGGTCGATGCCAGGCATCGACTTTAGCCGTAAGTCGATGCCAGGCATCGAATTCGTACTAAAAGCCTGGCATCAAATTGGTTTGGTGAATCAAGGCATCTAACCTAATGGCAAACCAGGCACAACCTCAGAAAGAGAACCTACCCAATCACGAAACAGGATGACATATTCTGATAAAGCTTTGTAGGATGATGTGGTTGGATAGTCTGCTTGGACCTCTGTCCAAGAAAAGCAACCCAGCCTCTTCATCATCACCTCCTGAATCTTCATGTAAACTTTATGACTACAGTCACAGAAATAAAAAAGAGACTAGGTTAGACCAGAAACATGGGAGGAGGGAAAAAGGATCTGAGAATAACATACATACTTATTGAGCTCAGTCACCATCTCCTCCAGGCTTAACTCCTTGGAGATTACCCTTGACAAAGTTGATATAATCAATGTATCATCCTTGATTCCTTGAAGGGCCCTCCATGGTGTCAGCTTCATGTCCTCAGGAGCCTCTTCAATTGAGAGGTCAACTTTCCTTCCCTTTCCCTTCAGATCAACCTGTGGGTCTGGCCTAGACTTTCATTGCTTCTGGCCCTTGACCTCCTTGTTCTCCCACATTGTGAAAATTTTATCCTGTAGATCCCAGATCTCACCTGATCTGAATGCCAGTTGAAACCATGGATCATATTTCCTCAAAGCATCAGACTTTCGATTCTCATCCAGTGCAATTCCAACCTCAATAAGGCATTGCTTTCGTAGATTGGGATGTATTCTTCCAGCTTCCTTCACAAGACAATCTTCATATTCATGGTGGAAGAACCGAATTCTCTCTATGGAGGACATTTTTTGCCTGTAGTCATTGTCATTGTTGTGATCCCAAGCAAGAAGCTTGGCTTCCTCAGTTGTAAGACCAGCATATATCTTACACTCTGCATACCTAAAGAAAAATGTGGTAGGGTGCTCCTTCACTAGCTGTCTACGGGCCTCTATAGAGTGTGAACCTCCAATCACATAATAAGTATAATCCTCAAACAAACCCTCATTGAACTCGTCCACAGAGCTGCACTCATTCGGATCCACCATGACAAGGAATGGCACAACAGTAGCATGAGGATTTATTTTCCTTTTCTTCTTAAGATTTCGCACGTGCAAATTGTGTGGCTCCCTGATCTCAAGGGGCCTCCTCCCTCTGACTGGATCTATTGGTGGCCTGTGGATGATATTGATTGGCAGGTGGAACAACTGCCCCTTCTTCACAACTTTTCTTTTAGCTATGTCCTCCCTCATCTTGTTCTGCTCAGTACCAAGAACACCCGAGGCAAGCTCTCCACCAGGTGCAACAATTATATCCTCAGAGCTAGAGCTTGAGTCAGAAGACTCCTCTTCTGAAATTCTCTTCTTTTTCTTTTGAAACTTTTTCTGCACGCTCTGCTTACCCCTTGCCTTTACAGGGGTTGTCATCTTCTGTTGTGTTGGCATGATGTTGCCCTGTATCCATGGCATCAAGTCCTTGATAAGATTGAATGAGTCCCTGCATATCTCAGCTAGACCATCTGGAACACAGCACTCTGGGCACAAGAAATCCATCTTGCATATAACATTTCTCAAACCTTTCGATGTCTCTACCAAGAAAAGGAGGTTGTCATAATCCTCATCTTCATAATCCAGTTTGTACACAAGGCCATACTAAAAACCTTGTGTTGTCGTGATCTTTCCTCTCCCATATGCCCCTGCGAACACAAGAAGGACTGCATTCTTTTCTTCAACATACTGAAGGCACCACTCCAGATTTGTCATGTCCCGCAGTGGACGATCTGTCCTTAAGACCTCAGCATCCCTCGACCTATCCTTCATAGTTGTATCATCCTCAGGAATTTTGATGCTACTCTTTCCACCAGAGGATATTCCTAGCGGGTTGCTGGCCTTCTCAAAGGATAAGGATGCAATAATTTTCTTTGGTTTTGCTTGGTGACCAATGCCTTTGTCACGTTGCTGATCACCAGAGCCCATGGTGACTCTCAGCTTCTTGAAGGGCCTCTCACTCTTGGACTCCGCATCCTTGAAGGCACTTGGAAATATCAGCTCATACGTAAATGTGGTTTTCAAAGGCCCAAGTCGATGCTAGGCATCAACTTTTAGGTTCAAGTCGATGCCAGGCATCAACTTTTAAGTGCAAGTTGATGCCAGGCATCGCCTTTGTGTGCAAGTCGATGCCCGGCATCGACTTGAGGGTGCAAGTCGATGCCAGGCATCAATCTGGGGGTGCAAGTCGATGCCAGGCATCGAGTTGCACCCCCAAGTCGATGCCTGGCATCGACTTGCACCCTCAAGTCGATGCCGGGCATCGACTTGCACACAAAGTCGATGCCTGGCATCGACTTGCACTTAAAAGTTGATGCCTGGCATCGACTTGAACCTAAAAGTCGATGCCTAGCATCGACTTGAACCCAAAAGTCGATGCCAGGCATCGACTTTGCACCCTAAAGTCGATGCCTGGCATCGACTTTCAGGCCAACTTCGATGCCAGGCAAGTCGATGCCTTGCATCGACTTGAGGCTGCAAGTCGATGCCAGGCATCGACTTGCAGGTGCAAGTCGATGCCAGGCATCGACTTGAAGCCTCAAGTCAATGCCTGGCATCGACTTGCACCTGTAAGTCGATGCCTGGCATCGACTTACACCTAAAAGTCGATGCCAGGCATCGAGCTGTACCCTCATTGGATCTATATTCTTAGAGCTAAGAAAAATAAAAACCTAGAAAGCAGACTCTTTACACAAACATACAAAGGTAATCTTTTAGGAATCTTTTTTTATGGTATGATTTTGTCTACCTCTTGGTACTCTTGCCAACATTCTTCTTCTCCATCAGAGTTGCCTTGCTGGTATGCTGAGCTCTATGCTCCATAGCTGTCTGTGCTCTGTTGCTCTCTCTTGCTCGTGGATTTTGAAAATGAGAATGATCTCCTCCTCTGCTATTTATAGGCAATTGGGTAACTTGAACCAGAGACTAACTGGATCTAACTGAATGAGTCCAGTTGCTAACTATATCTGTCAACCAATCTAACCAGGGAATACCACTCACACAAATAGGCTGTTTCAGAGCCAGTTTAATGAAATATTCATAGAACCTTGCAACTATTTATATACATTTGCATGGAAATTACACTTCAATGGCAAGAGTATGGTATGTACATGAGGATGTCTAATCTCATGTAGAAATTTTTTCTTAGAATCTCTTGCTTGGGAGAAAATCAAGTCTAAGTTGTGTTGAATATGGGAGATTAATGACATCTTTATAGTGTTATCCTCTTCACTTTAGTTCATATTCACATTTATCTTGTAACACATTGTTGAAATGGAAAATCAATGTATGAATAAACATTCAAGTAAAGAACCTTGCAACTATTTATATACATTTGCATGGAAATTACACTTCAAGTCTAAGTTGTGTTGAATATGGGAGATTAATGACATCTTTATAGTGTTATCCTCCTCACTTTAGTTCATATTCACATTTATCTTGTAACACATTGCTGAAATGGAAAATCAACGTATGAATAAACATTCCGTGTACCCCTTTTACACATAATTCTTTTTTAATATACTTTCATCTACCTCTTTGAGATCTAGCCAAGACCACAATAAAACCTAATCCTTGAAATCTTATTTACCAAAGGTAAAATTTCTTCTTGTATAGTCTTCAATGGCACTACTACAAACAATTTTAACATATAATCCAGTTGGAACTCAACTTGGATATATTTTGATTCACTCACAATGCTAAGACTCAATGACTCATATCTAGTTAGAAATCAACTGTGTTTCTCATTTCAAAAGTGAATCAAATCTTTGGTTCCCTTATTAGTGTATATTTGAGTAATTAAGTTATTTGATGTAATTTGATGTTTAATGTTATTTAATGTACTTTAATAAACTTTTGATTTCATATCTTCTTGATGTGACATTTGATGTGACATCTTCACTTGATCTCGGATTTCTACTTATTTAAAAAGGTCATCCATCTTCAGTCTTCTGTGAACTCAGTGAAGATGAGCTCAATCTTTTCAGTGGATGCTTGGGCATCAGCTTCTTCTGCTCATATTGATACAGTTTCGGATTCATTGTTCTCAGTTGAACCTTTTCATTTTCATCATCATTTATTTATTACTCTATAAAGTACATTCATTTGAAGCTGACTAGGTATACTAGCAAGCTAACTCCTATAATGTTGGGATGATACCTGTATGTTGTTAGATTGATTTCTCTCAGTATGGTTCATCAAAAATCATCAAATTTGTTAGTTTAGATTCATTATCTATCTAATTAAAAGTGTGCAAAAGATATTTGTTCAATTTTTAGTAGGGTGTGAGCTCTGAGTTGATTTCTAGAGTGCAATCCATCCCAAAATAACAAGTTTTTGCTTCATCCATTTTGAACCAATTAGTTTGTTTTGATGAATCGATTCGAGATTGATACTCCAAAGCACTAGGATGGTTTATATGCATCCTTAAAAATCACAAGGTGTCAGTTATCTTGGAAGGTGTATAGCAGGTTTTTGTAGCATCAGACACATCTTTCGATTGTATCTTCCATCTCCCCTCACAATTATCACTTGATCATTTCACTTTAGATCTAAATCAATTTCTAGGACACATGCTAACATTTGAGCAAGATATTAAAGGTGAGAATAAAAAAAGTGTAGGTCAAGCTATGTATTCAAAGTAAAATAAGAATAATGCTAAAGGAAAACAACAATCAAATGAATAAGAAGGCACCTTGAATCAAGCTAAATTTACTAAAGGTAAATGAAGTAGCACAGGTAAATGAAGAGTTGGAGAAAACAAAGACAATGGCAGCGTTCTTGGATTTGTGAAAAAAAAACCACTTGGCAAATGAATGTTGGAACAACACTCAGAACAATGGCAATTAAAATTAGAACTACAATCAAAGAGAGGTAGAGGAGGTAGAAGTCAAAGAGGTAATTTCATAGGGAGAGGTCGTAGAAATACATATGGTAGAGGAGGTGGAAGAAACTTGCAAAACCAATCCTACAACAATACCTATTAGAATTATGCATCAGATCGAAAGGAGGATTCAACTTTGATCATGAATGCTACACATGAAGTAACAAGGGAAGACCAAAGAGTATTCTACATTGAGCCAGGGTGTAGCAATCACCTTAGTGGCAACATTGCCTTGATGATTGAAATGAAGGAGAAGCTGCATGGACACACAATTCAAACTAGAGATAACACCAAACATAAAGTGGAAAGCATTGGATCCATGAAAACAAAGAATGGGAGTACACTATTAAGCAAGGTACTTTATGTTCCCACAATTCCAAAGAATTTAATCAGTGTAGGATGAATTGTTGAGAAAGGATATGAAGTTAAATTCACTACTGATAGAGTTTATATGGAGAATCAAACTCAAGGATATAAGAGCATTGTTGCAAGTCAAAAAGTAAGACTCTATACTCTCAAAGTACAAGCTAATGTAGGACATGCATTGTTCATCTATGGAAGCCAAAAAATGATTGAATTGGACCTATGACACAAAAGGCTAGTTCATTTTAATGAAAGATTTGTAAAAGATATGGCAAAGAATGAATCAATGCTAGGCTTACCCAATATTCAAAGACAACACATGAATACAAGTGTGAGGCTTGTCAATTAGGTAAAGCTCACAAACAATCCTATAACAAGCAAGGATCCATGCATACAAACATGCTTGAAATAGTACACACAAATGTGTGTAGTCCTTCAAAGGACTATAGCATCAATGGATCCAAATACTATGTTCTGTTTATAGATGATGCAACAAGATGGATCACAGTTTATGTGATGAATGATAAATCTGAAGTGTTTAATACATGTAAACACTATCATGCTTATGCAAAAAGGATTACACGTCAAAAGCTCAAAAGATTGAGATCAGATGGAGGGGGAGAGCATTTCTCCAAAGAATTTGATGATTGGAATGCACGTATAAGAAGAGAAGTAAATGGGTAGTTTGATATACTACCTTGACAAGACTAGACCTTTCATATGCAGTTGGTGTTGTATCACAATTCATGCATTGTCCAAAGAAACATCATTGGATTGCAAATCAAAGAGTGTTAAGCTATATTAGAGGAACTTCTAATGAAGGTTTGTACTATGGTTTCACTTCTAACATTAGACTTAAAGAGTTTAGTGATGCAGATTGGGCAGGTAGTACATATGATAGAAGATCTACTTATGGATACTTATGCTACATTGGAGATAAGATAGTATCATGGTGGTAAAAAAAGCAACATACATTTGATTTATCATCCATAGAAGCTGAGTATAAATGCATGGTAGAGGCAACAAAAGAAGTCATATGGATTGTTGACAGTCAAGGTCAAGCACAAGCATAGAGGCACATCAAGGAAGTGGACACACAAGAAGAATGAGCATGTAGGGAGCTCCAAGAAGCACATGTCAAATTTTTAGAAGAAATCCCTATAAAAATAGTGATTTTTATCACTAAAAACGACTATAAATACCCTTTTCTATTTTTGTAACTCCATTTTGTTCAAGACGAGGAGTCCTCGAGCTTGAGGAGTATTGGAAGTATCATCTTGTCAATTTTCATAATTTTTAGACTTCGTTTGGGCCCCCAAATAAGCCCTAGAACCTAATTTTTAACTAGGCCAGAGACTAGGTCTGGACAGGGCCAAAACTACTCAAAAAACTATAAAAAGTGCTGGAGAGCTCATTTTTGGGGCTAGCTTGTTGCAGATTTGAGCTTTTGTAAGAGGTTTCTTTTGTAATCAAAGTCCTTCCATTGTTCCACTCTTTGTTCTTACCTTGTGTGCATGTATGTGTATGTGTGTGCATGCTTTTGTGCTTTCACTCATACACTTGTGCACTTCACTTGCTCTTGGTCTTCATACCGGTCCTCACGTCTCCGTGGATTGACATTTATGAGTTGAACCTCCTCACATTGGCACTTGCCATTATGCTAGAGTGACACCAAATTCGGTGCCGTTGCCGAGGGGGAGCTTGGAGGACGAGCGTGTGACGGTAAGACGGAGAGAAGCGACATTGGAAGCTAAAAAATCACCATTTTCAGTTCAGTTTCTGAGTTTTTCTTCATCTTCATCATCATCATCACCACCATCTCCTCCCATCTTCACCTTCTCATATTTTTTCACTTTTTGACTATACACTCCCTAATTTCACCTCTTTTTCTTCATTCTTGGATATGGGAGGAGTTCAGAGAGAGCTTAGAGCTGAAGCGTGGATGAAATATAGAAATTTGCACCACTAAAATGTCAAAAATCTAAGTGGTGGTATTGTGGAGTGAGAAGATCTGCGTCTGGTATTGCGAGTGACATATCTTGAGTTTGGTGAGTGATCTTGCAGCTACAGGCACCAAAGGAGAACCTAAGGTACACATATTGGCAAAAGCTTTTAAATTTGGGTGTCAAAAACTCCAAGTATCGTGTCCGATTGAGTTTTGGTATCGTAATACTAGAAATCCCGTGTATCGCGATACTTGTCAAGGTATCGTATCATGCACACCCACTTGAGGTATCGTGATACCATTCTGGTATCATATCATCAAGTGCTGGTATGGCGATCATGGTCGCCCGGTGGTATCGTATCGTGCCTATTCTAGTATCGTATCGTGAGAGTTCCAGTATCATATCGTGTAAATTTTTGCCTATCACCTTGGTATCATATCGTGACCAATCTGGTATTGTATCACGTGATTTCTGGTATCGTATCGTGTAGTGGTCAGGTATCGTATCGTCTACTAACTTGATATCGTATCGTCGAATGGAGAGGTATCGTATCGTGTAAATTCTACTATCGTATCGTGAGGTGACTTGGTATCGTATCGTGACCATTTTCAATATCATATCATCACACCCAGTATTGTGTATCGCCTGTTCTGAGGTACTCCGAGAGAGATCATATTTCCTTGTTTTAACCCCTTGAACCATGAACTGACATAACTTTCTCATGAAGACTAGGAGCAAGTGAAGTGCACAAGTGCGTGAGTGAAAGCACACAAGCATGCACACACATACACACACACACACACACAAGGTAAGAACAAAGAGTGGAACAATGGAAGGACTTTGATTACAAAAGAAATCTCTTACAAAAGCTCAAATCTACAACAAGCTAACCCCAAAAATGAGCTCTCCAGCCCTTTTTATAGTTTTTTGAGTAGTTTTGGCCCTGTCCAAACCTAGTGTCTGACCTCGGTTCTAGGGCTTATTTGGGGTCCCAAATGGAGTCTAAAAATTATGAAAATTGGCAAGGTGATACTTCTAATACTCCTCAAGCTCGAGGATTCCTTGTCTTGAACAAAATGGAGTCACAAAAATGGAAAAGGGTATTTATAATGGTTTTTAGTGATAAAAATCACTATTTTTATAGGGATTTCTTATGAAAAATTGACATGTGTGTGTGGTTTTTGGAGCTCCCTACTGCTCATTCTTCTTGTGTGTCCACTTCCTTGATGTGCCTCTATGCTTGTTCTTGATCTTGACTATCAACATGGATGAAGACTTTGATGAAGAGTCTTGGAGCTGAGCAGGGTGTTCCAATCATACATGGTGATAACATGAGTTCATTTTACTTGATAGGTAACCCTAATTTTCATGGCAAGACTAAACACATTGAGATTCAATATCATTTTCTGAAGGAAAAGATACTAGATAAAGAGACTGAAGTCATGTACAATCCAACAAAAGAACATGTAGCATATTTACTAACCAACAATTTATATGGAACAAAGTTATAGAGATTCAAAGAGATGACATGAATAAAGAAGAAGAACATAATCACAATTAGTGATTGAGGGGGAGCTGTTGGTGCAAACCAATCACAAATGGATGATTATGAAGATCATAGAAGTGAAGAAAGTATTTGGATAGAGACAGAGAGAAATTTTGTTGTAACTAAATGTCAAGAAGAATAAAGACGGTCATGAAAAAAGAGGTTGAGATATGACTTGGCATATATTCACTTCGAAGGATCCAAAATAGGTTATCATATTTAGGAATAACTTAGACAATCAATAAGACAAGTGAATAACAATGTATAAGTCATGACAATTACAAATCCATGGCTATATAAGTCAATCAAGACATTAAAAATATAGAGAGTTCATTGCCATAGTGAATATGGA
This sequence comes from Ceratopteris richardii, assembly GCA_020310875.1. Lineage (NCBI taxonomy): Eukaryota > Viridiplantae > Streptophyta > Polypodiopsida > Polypodiales > Pteridaceae > Ceratopteris > Ceratopteris richardii. The sequence continues at coordinate 22,058,372 of CM035417.1, read as the reverse complement.
TGTGTTGAGGAAAAAAATTAGATTTAGAGTTCAATCGAATTCTCATTTCTCTCAAGATGATCATGTGGATAAAAAAATTCCTTGCATACAAATCTAATTCAATAGTAAACCAAGTTGTGATGAAAGTTTTGTATCCTAATTCCTCTAATATTATGTGTATATGGTTGTTGGCACTCAAGGTCAAGCACAAGGCATGTGAACACATCAAAGAAGTGGACACACAAGAAGAGGGTGCATGTAGGGAGCTCCAAGAAGTATATGTCAAATTTTTAGAAGAAACCCCTATAAAAAAATTGATTTTGATAAGTAAAAACCATGTAAATATCACTTCATATTTAAGAAACTCCATTTTTTTCAAGCGGAGGAGTCCTCAAGCTTCAGGAGTATTAGAAGTATCTATGTACCAATTTTCATAATCTTTAGACTCTGTTTGAGCCCTCAAATAAGCCCTGGAACCTAATTTTTAAGTAGGTCGGACACTAGGTCTAGAGAAGGCCAAATTAGTAAAAAAAACTATAAAAAGAACTAGAGAGCTCATTTATGAGGTACGTTAGTCGAGGTGAGCATTTTTAGAGAAAGAGCTTCTGGAAGAGTTCAAGCGAGTTATTAAGAATCAAAGCTTCCATTGTTCCTATCTTTGTTATCTTGCCTTGTGTGCGTGTATGTGTGCATGCATGTATGTGCTTGTCACTCACATTTTCTTGCCACAATTGCTCACAATATTCATATCCCCCTCACCTCTCCACATATCGACAAGTAAAGGAGGTGGTGCTCATGCTTGGGCTACACCAAATTTTCGTAGGAACATTCATATGTCAAAAATCTGAAGTGAAGACTCAAAATGGCACATCTTGCCGATTAAAGATTTTCTTGGATCTCAGTGATGCATGTAAAGTTTTTTGTATTTAAGCACTATAAATCTAAGTTGAGAGATAATGAAGCTATGGCTAAAATAATTTTTTAAAATGGGTTGTATTATGAGAGAAATCTATGTTAGAAATACCTATGTCAAAGTCATCATTTTTTAACATCATTTTTTGACATACTTTTGATCTTAGTGATCACACAAATTTTTTCCAAGTTTAATTGAGTACCTATTGAACCTTAAGGTTGTGCAAAGATAATACAGATGTTCTTACATAAGTTGTAGCATTGAAACTCACGACATTTGTAGGTAATGAAGTTAATATTTGAAGCAAACTTCTTGACGGAAACAAAAATTTAGAATTGAAGAAGGAGATAGATCTCAAGCTTGAAATTGGAAAGGATTGAAGTTTTTGTGTAAAGTCTTGTCTATACATGGTATATAGTTTCTCTTAGATCAAGATAGACTTGATATTGGAGATTAAGATGTCTCCTTTGATATATGTATATGTATACACACACATGCACATACACACACACAATGAAGGTGAAAAAACTTATCTCACACACACACAGAGTAAAGATGTAGTATCCAACTTCAATTTCTGATCTAATGGCATAGAAATTGGCTTACAATCATCCATACCATACTTTTGCAGCATACTCAAGGCATATTGCCTTTCCGACATCCATATACCTATTTTTGTATGTATTAACTCAATGCATAATGTTCCTTCATTATCACCACCTACAATTAAGTCATCAACATAAATATCCACAATCATGATGCCATCATCACCCTTCCTTGCATATAATTAATGATCTGCATCACTCATAGGAAATCCAATTGTGGTTAAGTAATCAACAATCCTTGCATGCCAAGCACGAGGGGCTTGTTTAAGCCCATACAAAGTTGCAACCTACAAACATATTCTGGGTGCTTTGAATCTTCATATCCTTGTGGCTGGTCCATGTATAGTTCTTCTTGAAACTCACCATGTAAGAAAGCATTCTTCACATCTATTTGATGCAAAGTCCATCCTTTTTCTGCAGCTAATGCAACAAGTGCTCTTACAGTAGACATTTTAGCTATATGGCTGAATGCTTCCTCATAATCAATGCCATATGTTTTTGCATATCCTTTTGCTAAAAATTGTGCTTTATACTTGCTTATGCTACCATCAGCATTGTTCTTTACCTTGTAAACCCACTTGTAGTCTATGGTTTTCTTTCCTTGTGGCAATGGAATCAGCTTCCATGTTTCATTTCCATAAAGTGCATCCATATCCTCATCCATAGCTTTCTCCCAATCGGCATTTCCAATTGCTTCTTCAAAACAAGAAGGTTCAACATCTTGTATTTCCTTGGTCATGTAGGCACAATGATGAGTCATGTAACTATCATACGTCAATCATTGCACTGAATTTCACATCCTCTTAGATCTTCTTGGTCCTGGGTCACTTCTTCTTGTATCATTTGCATGTGCCTTTCTTACTCTTGGAGTCTTCATAGAGGGCAATCCAAGTTCCTCATCTGAACTGCTTGAATCTCCATCAATTTCTTCAAAACTTATAGACATTTTACTACCAACAAAGAGCTTTTCTTTACCTTTCTTTGATGTACTTGATGACTTTGTTGGACTGAAATTTCCATGCAATCTTCCACTCCATGGATTTGAGTTGGAACTATTGCTTGGTGATGCATCTATTCCACTCAAAATGTGAGATTCTACACTTGCTTTTCCAACATTTCCTTTGAGACAAGATTAAGTCTTTCTTTGGCATCTGCATAGAATCTTGACATTTTATCAAACACCACATCTCTACTTACCTTGACCTGTCCTATGAGTGGGTTATAGCATTTATATCCCTTTTGCTCAAGGGAGTACCCAATGAAGATACATTTTGTTGCCTTTGGATCAAGCTTCATCCTCAACTCATCTAGAACATGTACATATGCAATAGAACCAAATACTTTCACATGTGATAAGTTTGGCTTTTAACCTATAAACTTCTCTTCATGTGTAACTTGATGTACGATAGTAGTCGGAGTTTTGTTCATGATGTATATAGGAGTGTGCACAATTTCTACCCAGTAACTATGATGCATATTCTTCTCAGCCATCAAGGCTCTTGCTATTTCTACAACATGTCTATTTTTGCATTTACCAACACCATTCTATTGTGGTATGTACCTGGATGAAAACTACCTTCAAATTCCACGACTTTTTAGAAAGCTATTGAACTCATTTGACATATATTCACCTCCTCCATTAGATCTTAATGTCTGAATATACTTTCTTGTTTGCCTTTCCACCATACCCTTAAAATTTTGGAAGTGAATGAACACCTCAATCTTCTCTTTCATGAAATATACCCATACTTTTCATGTATGGTCATCAATGAAAGTAACATAAAACCTGAAACCACCCGTAGATGTGGTCTTTATAGGACCCCAAACATCTATATGTACTATTTCTAGCACATTCGCACTAACATGTTTATCGTGTGGGAATGATGCTCTTGAATGTTTAACAATCTCCTTTGTCTGCATCAATTTCAGCCTCTGTAAATTTGCATATCCAATTCGTTTGTGCCAGATCTCTATATCAGCAATGACTCCAGCACCTTTGCAAACATGGCTGCATTCATTTCAAGAATTTTCACATTTAAGGTCTACCAACTTTGTTTCCTTTGGCAATCAATATTTCATCCTGTTTGTACTCTTCTACATATAGCCCATCAACATTGAACCTAACTTATAATCCTTGGTCAACCATTTGTCCAAGAAAAACTGGATTCTTTGGTATATTAGGAACATGAAGCACACCAGCAAGATTTTTTACCTTCCCATCCTCCATAGATAGTGCTATGTTTCCTATATGCCCGATAGGATATGATGTGTCATCACCTGTTTCAACATATCCAAGAACTGGCAATTTCTACAAACTATTAAACCATTCTGCATGACTGGTCATGTGAATTAAAGCACCTCAATCAACATACCAGACATTACCATTCAATTTTGAAACATCAGTAGACATCGTATTCATCATATGATGTTGGACCATGAACAACTTCTCAGAATCATTTACACTTGTGGATGCATATTTGTTTTGCTCCCTTCTGTTATCTTGATTCTTCAACTTGCAATCACTTTCAAAGTGAATAGGTTTATTACAATTCCAAACTCTTGTACTATCATTACCTAGATCATTTCTTTGAAAATTTTTGTAGCCTCTTTGGCTCCCAGTACCTCGAAATTGTCCTCTACCTCCTGCATGATTATGTTGTTGGCTTTGGTCTTGGTTACCGCATCCTCCTTCACTTCCAAAGCCTCTACTTCTACCTCTTCCCCTACTAGAGTAGAGTACCTACTTAGAACTAGGTTTTCCTTGGGAGTTTGAGTCCTCACCAAAATTTTTTTCTTCAAAATCAGCGTGGATATGAGATCAGCAAAATTGAGAATATTTTCCTTGGTTTGAATAGAAGTTTTGAATTGCTTATATGCAGCTCCTAGACCACGAAGGCACACTTCCACCTTATCATCATCATCTACATTCACGCCAATAGATGCAAGTGACTCACATATGCTTTTGATTTTTAGGATGTAGTCACTTACTGGCATGCCCTTTTTCTCTAGTGTATGCAGCTCGTTCTTGAGTTGCAATTTCAATGCCTTTGTATTGGTCTCATACAATGTGACCAAACTATTCCAATCCTCTTTTGGAGTCTCGGCATCCTGTATGTGCCCAATCATGCTATCATATATGCTAATAGATAGCCAATACATTACCTTTCATGGTCCTTCATTCCATTCTTCATATGCTCTTAATTGGTCTGCAATCTGATTCCTCTCTAGTAACTACATAACGCTTTTGTTCTCTCCTTCCATGTACTTCTAGTAGTCTTTTCCCATAAGGAAATTCGTCATTTTGAATCTCCAAGCATGGAAGTTGTTCTTGTCTATCTTATCGCTCATAAGATGACTCATTCCATCTACACTTCCCATTTCTATAGTAATTTGTAACACTACAAAGACACTAGAAGCAGTACCTCTACTTGAATACTATCACACTATGAAGTGATAGCTTGATCTCAAAAAAACATGGTTTTCATGTATCAACAATACACAAAATCACTTGAAATTGTGGATCTGGAATGTTTGAGTGTTGTCAAATAGGAGACGAGTCACAATTTTGCAATCTCACCTAGTTTTCTTTCTGTCCCCACCTTGCAAGCTTGAAATGGAGGTTGAGATGACTTCAAAATAGAAATTTGAGAAAGACGAGTGACCCCAAGGGCTAACTCATGAAAATATTTTGACAGCTTCTACCTTCATGCCAATTTTTGTAGCAATTTGTCTTTTGTGAATCACGCTTAAGAGCATGAAATAGGGCATGTATTGTAATTCGCATGTTGTGATAAGGCATCCATGAGAGAGGTTTTGAAAATACCCTGATTAGAGCATTGTTTCTTCCAAATTAGCCATTCACTGAATTTGTATGGCTACACGATCATCATGAGTATGGTCGATTTATTCTACTTGTTTGATTCACTGGGGCCTAGGTGCCTCATAGGTTTCTTCACCTTGTTATGTGACAATTCCTCCAGGAAGTGGTTGGGTTTCGTAAGTTTCTTTGAAATTTTCATCTACAGGGATCTCCACTATCTCTTCAGGGTCAGGTGTTGTGGCGACTGTGGCCTTTCATATTGAATCAGATCTGCTTGTAATTCTTCTATTTTCTTTTGTAATTCCACCATCTATTGTGGATCTGCACCAATCATAATAGCTTCTGGAATGGTGGTGCTTGTAGTGGGTTGCTGATGGCATAACCAATTGATTTCTTCTTTTAACTAATCATATGACTCCACCAGATTGGCATGTTCTTTGAGTATTATGTGGATGTTCTCTTATGGGACTGCTTGGAATCTAGATGCACTTATTTGTATGCTCGAGGTACTCTTGATAGATGCTTCTAAATTATCTTTATTTTGTTATTGTAGACAGTTGTTCTCCTCCAGAGCGGCTTCCATATGTCTTCGTAGGAGGCCCATGTTGCATTGGAGTTTGGCATTCTGCTCCACCTATGCTTGCAAGTGGATTTCAAGTTCCTTCAGTGCTCCCTAATCTACATCCTTAAGCTGGGATTCAAGCTCAACATAGGATTGTTCCATGGTGTGGTACAAATCTTGTAAGTTCCTATTACTTTCTTCTAATTCAGTTAATCTTTCATGTAGTCAGATTGATTCAGCCTCGAGCATTGCATTACATGCCTCCAAGTTTTGATATTCCTATCTTAATTGACTTGCACATTGAATCATTGTATTAAAAGCAATATCTATATGCATTGATGCTATTTGTATAGGTGGAAATGCAAGGGTAGGGGGGATGCGAATGAGAATTATGGATGTAGTGCATGATGGTGTTGTGGCTGCAGGTGATGTTTGTGGAGGGGGAATCATAGAAGGTGGTAGTGTGGGGGATGGGCGAGTTGATGTGGGTGGTGAAATTCCCATAGGATTGGACATGGATGTGCATGAAGGTTCTACCATAAATACGAGCATTGTAGGTGTGCTGCAAGTGGTGTTAACAAAAATTGAAGAAGATACAAATGACTTAGGACAGATGGAGGGGGGTGGTGGAAACATGGTGTCAAAGAAGGATGCCCAAGGTGATACTGTGGTTGAATTTCAAACATGGAAGAAAATATAGATGAATAGGTCATCAGAGGAAAAGTGGTTTGGGCTGATTAGGGGGTAGGATGGCCTAACATGGCGGGAGTTGGGGCATGATGACCCACTACAAGGTGTCAGAGTGGGTAACCAATGGTGGATTCATTTGTGGACGAGGATATAATGTAGAAGGAATTGGTAATTGTCGAGAATAATTTGGAATGGGATACATGGTACCAAAACTAAAAGAGGTCATAGTGAGGGTTACTTCAGTGGTCTTTACAATGTCCTCCAAGTGAGGGGATGAATGGGGCAGGGTGTGGAACATTGGTAGCAATCTAAGATGGAAAGTAGTCCTCTTTACGTTCTACTTTAGATTTTGTATCTACTACATCTAAAGAGAAGTCTTCTAAGAAGAAGGAAGCATTATGTCACTATTGCAAGAAACCTAGAAATTTCATAGCAGTTTGTCAGAAATGGATTGCAGCAAAAAAGAAAAAGGCATCAGGTAATGTTGTAGAAGATGATAAAAAAGGGAAATCTCAAGGCGATTCTTATACTTGTATCACCATTGAGGAAGTAACTTTTGATTACATGGCTTTACACATTCTTTTAGAAGATCCTTGGATATTTGATTTAGGTGCTACTAAGCATATGACAGGTTGTAGAGAAGTATTTTCTTCTCTTTCCCATTCTTCAGGTAGAAGAGTTACTATTGCATATGGCAATGATTTGGATGTTGTGGGAATAGGTACAGTAACCCTAAAGTCAAGAGAAGGTCTATATCTGCATTTTTAGGTGATGGATACAAAGTTGTATTTGAGAGAGATCTTTGTAAGATCTTGTCACACAAAGATGAAAAGTGTATTTTCCAAGGTGAGCACAAAGGAGGGATTTTTATTTTGTCAAAAATCAGTCAAGCATATGCTGTCAAATCTTTGTCACCGGTGGAAGATATGAAGTTATGGCATGAAAGATTTGGACATATTAGTTTTGGAGCTCTCAAGAGTATCAAAGATAGAGGCATGGTTGAGAGTTTACCCTCATTTGAGCTACCAGATGATTCAAATACATGTGAAGGTTTCCTTGAAGGTAAGATGCATAAACTATCTTTCACGAAACATGGTCATATTACAACTACCAGGAAATTGTAGATTATTCATTCAGATGTGAATGGACCTATGAATGTAGACTCTATTCAAGGTTTTAGGTATTTTGTCTTATTTGTTGATGATTTTACGAGATACTCATGGATCTATGGTCTTAAGTTAAAGTCAGAAGTCTTTCCTATGTTCAAGAAGTTTGTAGCTATGGTTGAAAATGAAAGTCAGGTAACTATCTAGATTCTCAAAAGTGATAGAGGTGGAGAATGCTTGTCAAATGAGTTCTAGACATTTCTTGAAGAGAAAGGTATTACTCGACACCTTATGATTGCTTACACTCCTCAACAGAATGGTGTTGCAGAAAGAAGGAATAGAGTACTTGTTGAGATGATGCGGAGCATGATGGCATCCAAGAAGCTTTCACCAAAATTCTAGTTTGATGTAGTGCATACATCTAATCATATTTTGAACATGTCTTCTACAAAAGCCTTAAAAGTAATCACACCTTATGAAGCATATTATGGTAGAAAACCTAATGTGAGTTACTTCAGAGTATTCAGATCACTTTCTTATGTACATATTGAGAAAAAGGATCGTGGCAAACTAGATGTAAAGGCAATGAAAGCTGTTTTTATTGGATATCCTACTGAAAGCAAATGATACAGGTTTTATGTTCCAGAGACATGTGAAGTTATTCTTTCACGCAATGCATATATTGTTGAAAATAAGATATATGATAAAGAAGCAGAGATTCCAGAGTTCATTAGTGAAAATGACTATGGATTTTTTAGACCGAATTCGGATGTACATGTTCAGCCATATCAGGAGGGAGTTAAAATTCCTAGGATTGAAGAAAGAGTTTAAGAAAGAGGAATTTCACAACCTTCTACAAAGTCAATTCCACATGAGACTTTAGTTCCAGAAATGGAAGAAAGTACTAGAGTTCTACAAAGTCCTAGTACCTCAGAAGGACAAGTTCCAAAACCAGTGGAAGTTGGAGTCAGAAAGAGTGTCACCACTATTTAAGGATACACCTATGTTGAAGCTCAAGGTCAAGGACAAAGCATGGAAGCACATCAAAGAAGTGGACATAGAAGAAGAGAGAGCAAGTAGGGAGCTCCAAGAAGTGTATGTCAAATTTTCAGAAGAATCCCCTACAAAAATAGTGATTTTCATCACTAAAAACCATTGTAAATACCATTTTCTATTTTTGTAACTCCATTTTGTTCAAGCCGAGGAGTCCTTGAGCTTGAGGAGTATTAGAACTATCATCCTACCAATTTTCATAATTTTTAGACTCCGTTTGAGCCCTCAAATAAGCCCTGGAACCTAATTTTTAACTAGGCCGGACACTAGGTCTGGACAGGGCCAAAACTAGTCCAAAAACTATAAAAAGAGCTAGAGAGCTCATTTTTGGGGTTAGCTTGTTAGAGAATAGAGCTTTTGTAAGAGAACTCTTTTGCAATCGAAGCTTTCCATTGTTCCTCTCTTTGATCTTACTTTGTGCGCGTGTGTGTGTATGTGTGTGCATGTTTGTGTGCTTTCACTCACACACTTGAGCTTTCACTTGCTCGTGGTCTTCATACCGGTCCTCACGTCTCCGCGGATTGACAAGTAAAGGAGGTGGTGCTTACGCTTGAGCTACAACCTACTTGGTTATATCAGACATGGAAAGATAGTGGTATAAAGACTTTTACAAGAAGAAACAAGGAGTCAAACTAGACAACAACAACAACAAAAAGATCATGTAAGTTTTGCTGAAGACTTTAAGATTCATAATATTTTAGCACTCACAACAGTTGAAGATGAACCTGCATGTATTAAAGATGCACTTAACATTCCTATTCGGAGGAAAGCTATGCAAGAAGAGATTGATTCTATCCATAAGAATCAAACTTGGCAGCTATGTGAGTTACCAGAGGGAAATAAAGCTATAGGTGTAAAATGGATATTCAAAATCAAACGAAAAGCAGATGGTACTATTGATAGGTACAAAGCAAGATTAGTTGTCAAAGGATATGCACAACAAAAAGATATTGATTATGATGAGACATTTGCTCCTACGTCTAGGATGACAGTTATTAGGTCAATATTTGCTTTAGCAGCACATTTTGGTTGGCATATATATCAACTTGACATAAAGACTACTTTTCTAAATGATGATTTACATGAAGATGTATATATTCAGTAGCAAGAAGGTTTTGAAGAAACAGGTAAAGAACACTTAGTATGTAAGCTTATAAAATCTTTGTATGGGTTAAGATAGGCACCTAGAGCATGGTATGAAAAGATACACACATATCTTTTATCCATTGGTTTCCAAAACTCAGATTCAGCTCCAACTCTTTATGTCAAAGCTGAAACATGTATGATGATATAGAAATCATTTATGAGGATGATATTATAATCACAAATCCCTGAGATGAAGATTTACAGATGTTTAAAGAACAGTTGAAGAAAACATTTGATGTGAATGATTTAGTAATCTTGCATTATTATCTTGGGATTCAATTTCTATTTAAAGATGAGTATATCTATATGACACAACAAAAGTACATTGAGAAACTATTGGAAAGGTTTCAGTTGACTGATTCTAAACCCATGCAAACACCTATGGATCAGAATGCATCTTTACATATAGTAGCATACGAAGAGTCATTTGATGCTACTCTACATTGTCAAGCAGTTGGATGCTTGATATATCTTTGTAATACACGTCTAGATATACAGTTTGTACTTTCTCAAGTATCAAGGTTCATGCAGAATCCGACAACATTACATTGGAAGGTAGTAAAGCGGATCTTCAGATATTTGAAAGGGACTTCAAATTATGCTATGGTATTTTCAAAATCTACACATTTATTACTAAAAGGATTTTCCAATTCTGATTGGGTAGGTGATAGAGACACAAGAAGAAGTACTAGTGGATTTTGTTTTTATCTTGGAGTTTTTCTTATCTCATGGCTTTTGAAAAGGCAACCCACTTTTGCAACTTCATCATGCGTGTAGTATTTAAAACTACTTTCGAGTTAGTAAGGTTGCACAAGATTTTCAGTTATCTAGATGTGAGAGTACATGAACCCATTCAAATATTTTCACATAGCCAGAGTGCAATAGCTATAGCAAAGAATCCAGTGCTGTTGGAAACTTAGTAGGCCCATAATTAATACCACAGGTCCATAGTTCCATAGGTTTCCAAGATCTATAACACAAATTCCAACAATGTTCCAATATTGACAAAACATGAACATACCACACTTAATCATACAAATGATGAGACAAAGATAGAGAAAGATTAGACAACATGTGTAAAGTGTTACGTAAGCCACTGCTTACTCACACTATCATATATACAAATGTCAAATTACAATGTGGGAGCAAAAAGCTCAACCACTCTATGTGAACATAAATAGATGGAAGAGTGAATGTATAGAAATTACAAGAATATTCAGATGTAAGAACAAAAATATGAATATGTATGAGATGTATGACCTGGTAGGTTGTAGAAGAGTGAATATGAGTGACAGAAAGAGGATGAATCAATGTGAAACTGATATTCAACAAACCCTAATATGATTTTAGGTTATGAAAGACCCTAAATCAGATGTGTGTGTGAAAGATCACATACCTACAAAATTAGCAAAGAATGCTAACATGTTGTTATAAGAAATCCTCATACTCATGTGAATACACCTTCTTTAACACCTCATCCAAATGCATGTAGCATGCATGTACTCATTCTCCTTTAGATATGCCAAATAGGACTCCTCCTGATATGGATGGCACTACCTCCATAAACTCCAAGTAGTACCTGTGTGCACAAAGAGAATATGTACCTGAATTCTTAACATAAGATGCAAATCTTATGTTAACCTCCATCCAATGTCTTTGAAGTACACCGAAATCTTCACGTAGAAGATAATCTTCAAATACATTATGTAGATGGCTGATCCACACCACCAAGCTGCTGATGCGCAAGCCCTCTCCATAAGCAAGAGTGTGAGCACACTCTTCTCCAATAAGAACTCCATAGCTACTCCTCAACATGCTCCTAGAGTGCACCATGGCTGCCCCATGTGTGCTAGAGCACCACCTCTACTGAGGGACCAAAGCTGGTGTTGCAATTGGTGTAGGATGACTCAACGTGACCCCAAGACACTGTTTATATAGCCCTCCAAACTTCTAGCGATCAAAATTGAATAAAGCAGCTTTTTGCGTAAAAAACTCATATTCATAGTTTTTCAAAACTTGGATCGCTATTTTTTAATTGATTTTGCTTTATTTTTAAAGTTGATTTTAGCTAACTTTAAAAATAGCTTCTTGACCTGACTTTTTTATGCTTCTGACTACCTGATAAATGATCTGACAACATTTTTATGATATGCAAGCTGAGAGCTATCAAATGAGGTAAAAACCCTAAATCAGTAGAAAATTATTGTTAGGGTTTTCTCCCAAATCTGATCTCTGATGACTATATTTTATATACCATTGGAAAGCTCTCTTCAAGCTCTACAAGATAAGCTCATAAAAATTCTACCCAAATTTTGTGCCAAAAATGACAGTACCAAAATTAGGGTTTTTGCGCTAAATGGATTTTGGATTGATGTGACGTTGTTTTCCAACAATCCCCCCTGCAATGTCATATTGGTACAAACTAAATTGGATATGCAACTTCATCTCTGCAAACTATCATAAACTTCAAACTTGTCCTCCCGAATCGATCTTCAAACCTTTTCTTCAAAAGTCTTCTCCAAAACTGAATTTGAATTTCTTCAGACTTCAAAAAACTGAATATGCTGAATAAGAACCATAATACTTGAGAAAATATGCAAACTAGATATCCAATAGTGTTAGCATACATCAAGCAATCATTGCTAGACAACATATGTAGCATGACTCTGAATCTGCTATCTCCTGTAATATGTCTTCTCAAACCTGTAAGCATACACTAGGATCCACATATTTGCATTTACCTTACAAAATGTTTCTCAATGTATTTCTAATGTGTCATGTAAATACACTAATAAAATCAGAACAGAAACTGAATCCGACCTGGGACTTGTGACTGACAACTCACAACTTAGTGTATCATGAACACTAGCTGGTTCATCTCTAACTGAACTCAACTCAACTCAACTCATGAGTCTCAAAAATTTCATATCTAGATGTCATATTGTCTTCATTCTTGTTCTATATGTAAGTCCTTCATACCTCTTTCATACATGTTTCCTTCCTTCAGAGTCTGGTATAAACATATATGTGCGCACCTCTGAAACATGCCTCTCTAAAATATCAAATTTCTCTTTAATAGAATTCTAGAACTTCCTCCTCAACAGGAACACCTAATAGGAACTTTCTCCAGACATTCTCCTTCTTCCTTCTTCTTTCAAAGCTGGAACATAAAGAGAAATTGACAAAGGAAATATAGGAATACCTGATATAGCCTATAGGAATACACCTGTAGGTATGACTCTACATTCTTTTACATATGGCTGAAAATAAGTCTTCATGTTTCATCACCCCCTGGATGATTTAACACTAGTATCCAGAATTCTTCAAATTATATCAGACTTTATGAAATCTGGAACGTCTTCCTTCTTTTAATAAATATGATCTTCGATGATCAATACCTGCATTTGAAACAAAATTTTAGGATCCATAATCTTTTGTAACATAACAAGTACCTTCTTCTTTTTCTCTGCAACAAATCTTATAGAATTTGAATCTTTGAGTTACTTCTTCCAATGCTAAGAACTTTTCAAACAAAGGATAGACAATTGACTCATAAATACTCAAGATCTTCAAGATCATTCAAGATCCATCAAGATCTCTCTAACAAAATACCTGTGTCAATCTGCTTTCATCAAACCTTCATGACTGAATTTTGATTTGCTACCTGAATGTCTCTAAGTGTCCATGCTTCTCACATAAAGTTGTAAAAGTTTTCTTTAACCAAATCCTTCCCAAGAATCTGCAACTCCTACTGGAACATAAGTGGACAAACTCTCACCTTGAGAACCCCAAAATTTGCAAGTTGATACTTCATCTTTTCATATTCTACCCGGGTGAAATGTGATAGTATCTGCTTGACTTTGTTTGGCTAACTCCACTTCTCAATCAAGTGATAGGATCTAATGGAACACCTTTTTGAATACAAGCATGTATCCAAAAATCTAGACAATCATAGAAAGTAAATTGTTCAACTGACTGGTACAACACAAAAATCTAAATTTTCCTGAATTTTTTGAGTCTTTTGAATTTTCTGAATTTTCTAAATTTTCTCAAAATATTGAAAATTTTGAAATTTTTTGAGAATACTAAGTTGTTGATTATATTGAAATTTCATAATTTTCTTGCAAATTCTAAAATTCTGAATTTTTTGAAAACATTGAAATTTTGAAAGTATTGATTTTTTTTGAATTTTTATCCTGAAAAACTCTGAATTTTCTGAATATATGGAATATATAGAATATGAGGTACCTTTTCCAAACAAAACCTCACTCCAAGTCTCCAATATATGCTACAAATACCCTTTTACCTCAAGAGTTAGGTCAAGAAGAAAAATACTTCTCTGCAACTTGTCATATACCAAGTAGCTCTGTATTGACACTCCAAGAATTCTTTGAGGGAACATCTAGCTGCCTACTCAAAATCTTCAACTTATACATAACTCATACACATATGAGTCAAAACATATAAGCTGCCTTAGGTATCTGCTGCTTTTCTCTCAATGCAATTCTTTATCAAAACCTACTAAAGCATGACCAAGTATCATGCAAAACAAGAAACTACTTCTTCTGTAGACTATCTTCACATAAGATGTTCTCGTAGACTTGTCTTTGGGTGTAGAGGATTAAATTAGGAGAGTATATTGAAAATATAAGATAAAAGGAAGTCTTACTTTCCCTTTGGAATTGTTGGACTTTCTTTTTCTGCATCTTTCTTCCACCTGATGGTGTCAACATCTTCAAACTTCTCTTCCATGCCTTTTGTTCTCTTCATCTTGAAGTAGCAAGTACTCTTGACTTCTTCAAATGAACTTTTCTCTTCCTCTAGTGCTAAGAGTAAGAGACAAAACAAACATGGTATATAAATTGAAGTGAATATAGAATCATGTTTTACCATCTCCTCATATCTCTGAATCAAAACTCTGCTTCAAATGTTACTCATATATCCAACCTCTTGGCTGAATGCTGAATTACCTCTCTGGTGTACCTAGATCAGATTCTGTACCTAGATAAAAAACTTCCAACCTGTTGATATATTTAGGTAGTGATGTGTGTGAACACACTAGGACCGCCGGGGCACTTTTTTCCCTCTTTAGGAGGTTTTTTCCCCCCGACTTATATATACGCCTATTGCCCTAATGGGCTACTTATCTTTGTACATTCTCTAGTAATACATTCAATATTGTGTGTTGTGCTCCAAGCTTCTTCTTCTTCCTTGTGCTGTTCGCGTGCTTTCGCAGACGTCTAACTCCAACAATTGGTATCAGAGCAGGTCATCGCTTCATCTAGGGTGCCGTCGACACTCCTCCGTTTGCAGTCTCAGAATCGTACGAATTTTGGTGAGCATACTCAGGGTGTTTTTGAGATCAAAACAGCTTCGTTTTGTGGTGCCGAAATCGCGATCTGAGCTCGTTTCGGCCTCCGAATTGGGCCAAAGGTATATACCTGTTTCTATTCACTAGTATAAGCGTCTCAAAGTCTGCTATAGGTTTAGTAGAACTCATCTGGGCAGTTCCGTTCAACTTTTTGAGATATAGTCAATTTTCTACATCAAGGTATTTTAGTCACCGGCCATGGCTGAAAGCAGTGATGTATTCCGTTGTCGGAAAGTTTTCAACCTTTCCGTTGATGACCAGAGAAAATGAAAACAACTTTATTGGTGATCTCAAACCTTTTATATCACTGTTGATCAGTTGTGTTGATTGGAGTTGACTACTTTTGAAGTGTTTACAGGTTCAAATGGATGAAGAAAACAAAAGTTCATATTATGGTTTACCCTAAACTGCTCGTAAAATGTGTGTTTAGGCCATAGAAACATTGAATTATGGGTTTAAGACCCTAGGTTTATATTTAATCTTGTGCATTTAAGTTAAGAGCCTTAATTCCTGGTTAATGTTAGGGATTAACTAGGTTTTCAATCAATTTCCAAAGGGTTTCAATAGGGTTTTGATGGGTTTTAATTAGGTTTTCTAGGGTTTTACTATATTTAAAGGGTTGAAATAGATATTATTTATCATTATTAATATTCAAATTAAATATTTATTATTAAAAAAATTAAACTATGCTATTAATAATTACTTTAAGTAAATGTGTGCATTTAAATACTAAGGTTCTAATCTTAAGCTAAGTTTAATTTAAATGAATTATTTAATTAAGCAATTTAGGATAATTCAATTAAAATGAAAAAGAAGTGGATAATTAATGAATGGTGTATGTGAGTAGTGTTTAAAGAATGATGTGAGTTAAGTGTGTAATTAAAGTGGATAAAGTAAATAGTTAAAGGTGAGGTGAATGAGTGTGTGTGTGTAAAGAGTGGTATACTTAGAGTATGTAATTAAAGTGGAGAAAAGTCAAATAAAGTGTGGTGAAAGTTAGTGGTTAAAAGAATGGATGGGAAATAAAGTAAAAATCAAAAGAGTGATAAAGAGAAACCTCTGTCTGTATATATATGTGAGTTGTGCTCTAGTTTTCCCTAATGTTTTATTGCAGGTATTCTTTCCTCTATTTATGCTTATGTTAATTTTTCATTCTCTGTAGAAATCGTAGGATTTTTTGTCCTTCTTCTCTCTAGTCTGGCGATGGCAGCGTGAGATATGGACAAACGGATGCTGATAGCTTAGGAAGAGGATGTGATGCAACTGCATGCATCGTGTAGAGAGAGAATTACACTCATGGCTACTGCTGTCTGCATACCAAACTCATCATTTCATGGCTTCTCTTTGCATAAATTGCATCAGTAGAGAAAGTATCTGAGATCTTGGCAGCATCCGTCAGAATTGAGCTTAGATGGCGAAAGAGAGAGAGGGAGATGTGTCCACGACTGTTGACGATGACTGTCTGGGCATAGTGTGCAGAGAGATCTGCTCTGGCAAAGATACGTGCATCTGCTCCGAGAGAGAAAGAGCAAGAGAGAGAGTGGCGACGCTGTAGGCTGTAGTGTGCATGCAAGTCACGACAGAGAGAAGCTAGAGAGAGAACGATTCTGTCTTGGCATAGGGCTCAGAGCATGCGCAGAGTGCAAAGAGAGAATTAAGTGATCTGGCGGCGTGATCTAACAAGAGGGGAGTTCTGGTGGCACTGCACGTACAGAGTACGTTTGCAGAGAGAGGAGAGAGAACAATTATTATCAAATCATAAGTTTTCTCTCCACTTTCCCCCCCCTCCATGGTCTGCGCGCAGCAGTGCGGCAGAAAGAGAAAGAGAGAGAGAGAGAGAGAGAGAGAGAGAGAGAGAGAGAGAGAGAGAGAGAGAGAGAGAGAGAGAGAGAGAGAGAGAGAGAGAGAGAGAGAGAGAGAGAGAGAGAGAGAGAGAGAGAGAGAGAGAGAGAGAGAGAGAGAGAGAGAGAGAGAGAGAGAGAGAGAGAGAGAGAGAGAGAGAGAGAGAGAGAGAGAGAGAGAGAGAGAGAGAGAGAGAGTCAGAGAGAGAGAAAGAGAACGGCAGAGAAAGAAAGAGAGAGAGAGAGAGAAAGAGAGAGAGAGAAAGAGAGAGAGAGAAAAAGAGAGAGAGTTAGAGAGAGATAGGGAGTAAGAGGGTTTATATTATGTTAATTTAAATTTGTTTATTTGTTTGTTTCTTGTAGATTAATAAATGATTAAAATTCATTATATGTATTTTTCA
Source organism: Ceratopteris richardii (assembly GCA_020310875.1). NCBI lineage: Eukaryota > Viridiplantae > Streptophyta > Polypodiopsida > Polypodiales > Pteridaceae > Ceratopteris > Ceratopteris richardii. The sequence goes on along the minus strand of CM035417.1, from coordinate 22,040,885 downwards.
TATTTAGTGTTTTGATATTAGGTATTTAGCTTATGCATGAAGATATATACATCTATGCATATAAGTATCGAATTATGTTAGAGTATAGTCATGAGTGAGTGTGAATGTTCATAAAAATGAATATACATGATTACATATGCAAATAAAATGTTGGTATATATGTGAGTCATCTGTGTGTAACCATAAGAGTGATTTCTAACATGCATATGTATAAAATAGTTAGATGTGCTAAGATGCTTGAATGTATGTTAGCATATATAGTTGAGTGAGATCATGGAAGCATACAAATGAATAAGGATATGATTTTTAATGTATGGGCATATATGTATGAAAGTAAATAGCATGAATGTGAATGTATGCATTAGAGTGTATGCGAATGCTTTATTGTATGCATGAACATGAGCATGTGTATGTTTTAATGTATGTGAAGAATGTCTTTTATGTTTCTTCTTGATTTCTTGTTAGATTACTAATATGTCTAATGTTTTATTGCAGTGTCGAGAAGCATTGAAGATTAATGAGCAATTGAAGAGCAAATGAAGTGCAGTGAACCTAATGTTTTTTGCAGAAACATTGAAGATTAAAAAGCAATTGAAGTGCAGTGAAGTGAAGCAAAGTAAAGATTTCATCAATTCAATTATCCGACAATCTGAATTAAATCCATAGAAATTATCCTTGATTAAGCTTTGTATAGGATTCACTTATTGTTAGCCATCTTTTAGAGAAATTATATCATTGTTTCATAGCATTGTAATCATCCATTAATGTCATTAGCATTAATTCAATTTTAATTTGCATTATCATTCTTATCAATGTTATCTAAAATCGTTGAAGAAACTTTGATATTACCTATATCTCAAGAAGCTATTGATAGATATAGAGCAGTCCAGCCTTACGGTTCTTAGACATTTAAAGTGTTACAATTATCTACTCCATATTTCCTAGATTTAAGAGTAATTTAGAATTTCTGATATCTTAGACGAAAGAAAAATATACCTAGAACACCTACGATTGTCTCATACACCCTGCGTGTGCCGAGGGATTTAGTGGCTGACTGATCCACCAGCCTTATGTCTGCAACTTCCCGACACCGTATGTTGGCTGTTGAGGATAAGTTGGATGGTACCAACTACCCATTATGGGCTTATATGATGCGACATGTATTGGTTGCAAAAGGATTGTGGAACATTGTGCAGGGTGTTGAAAGACGTCCTGTTACACCTATAACAACAGGTACTGCGAATACAGGTGCTAGAGCTGATGAAGATGGTGTCGAAGATGATATTGTGCAGATTCCTGTTCGTGCTGCTGTTTCTGCTGCACCTACTGCAGAGCAGATTTGTTGGGATGGCAGAGATGCCCAGGCACATGCATTGATAGCTTTGTCTGTCAAACGTGCCATTATTCCTCATATTCGCTCTTGCAAAACATCTAAGGATGCTTGGGATACACTTACCACATTGTACCAAGCTAGGAATGAGGTTCGTGTTGCTTACCTCCGAAAACAGTTGAAGAGTGAGCACATGAATGAAGGTGATTCTATGGAGAGTTTCCTAACAAAGATCAAAGACTTGAAGGAACAGTTGATTTCTGCTGATGAGGTTATACCAGATAGCTCACTTGTGCAGACCGTTATGAATGGTCATCCTGATTCATATCAGAGTTTTGCTTCTACTCTTCGGTTGATGATGAAAGGCAATCCAAATGCCCTATCATTTGTCAGAAGGGCAAAGGAAAATGGAGTTCTTCTACTAGTAAGCAGAAATATGCAAATGCTGCACATTCGAAGAACCAAGACAAAGATCAGAAAAAATCAGAAAAGCAGAAATTGTTTTGTAAGTAAGTGTTACATGCGCCAACAACTCCTCTTATCCTGTTATGGGAGTTGGTAAGATCATTTTGACTACTACTGATGGTAGTTTTTTCACTTTGTCAGATGCTTTATTTGTGCCAGGGATCAAGAAGAATCTGTTATCAGTTTTTGCATTAGCCAAGATTGGCTTGGTTGTGAAATTTGTTGATGACAGATGTACAATTCATGATCTGTCAAATGGCAATGTTATTATTGCTTCTGGAGTTTTATGTCGTGGGTTGTATAAGCTCATAGACTATGAAAGATCTGAAAATGATTTGGCATGTGCAGTAAATGATTCTCAGGCTATGTCAGATGCAAAGCTTTGGCATGCACACTTTGGTGATCTGAATTTTGCTAGTTTGCTACGCCTGCAGAAATTTGAAATGGTGTCCTCTTTGCCCAAACTTGAGGCACCTGGAAAACATGTTTGTGAAGGCTGTATTTTGGGCAAAATGCAGCATTCCTCCTTTTTAAAAGATGGTTCAGTTTGGGCTACACAAAAATTACAACTTGTACATAGTGATGTTTGTGGTCCTTTGCAGACACCCTCTTTTGGAAATTACCTTTACTTCGTGACTTTCATTGATGATTTTTCTAGGAATGCATGGGTATATCCACTCAAAGAAAAGTCCAAAGTGTTCATGTGCTTTAAACAATTTTTGGTTTTGGCTGAAAATCTGTTAGCATGTAAAATGGGCACCTAAGGAGACATCTGTTAGCTCCAAAGACATGTATGATACTTTGATGCCTCTTTTTACAGGAGGACAGTCTAGTGCTGGTCCTAATGAGGCAACTTCTTAGCCTTTGCAGGTTTCATATGATGATGTAGATCATTCCATTTCTGATGCAGATTTACATGATGCACTTGTTAATGAGAGAGCTGATATTGAGCAGGCAAAAACTATGCCAAAATGGCTGGTGCAGACTTTGTGTGACAGCAAATTAGATGCACCTTTGTCATATCGTACTCGTTCAGGCCCTCATAGTGCTTCCTTTGCATGGGATTGCTATGCTATGGCTGCGTCTAGTCTCTGTGATGAGAATGAGCATGTTTCTTTTGATGAAGCACATAATTCAAAAAATTGGATGGCTGCTATGCAATCTGAATATGATGCTATAATGAAGAATGGTACATGGTCTTTATGTGACTTGCCTCCTGGCAAGAAGGCCATTGGCACTAAGTGGGTATAAAAGCCGAATCGTAAACCTGATGGTACAATTGATAGGTATAAAGCTAGGCTTGGTGCAAAGGGTTATGCGCAGGAAAGAGGCATTGATTTTGATGAGACCTTTGCACCTACATGTCGTATGACTATTGTTCGGAGCATTTGTGCACTTGCAGCCCATCATGGTTGGAATGTACATCAGTTGGACATTAAAACAACATTTCTGAATGGTGACTTGCATGAAGAAGTGTATGTTTTTTAGCCCCGTGGCTTTGTGCAGAAAGGGCATGAAAACCAGGTGTGCAGGTTAAAGAAGGCATTATATGGTTTAAAGCAAGCACCACGTGCTTGGTATGAGAAGATACATGCCTATCTGGTTGCACATGGTTTTGAGAACAATCCAACTGAAAGCACCTTATATGTTAAGCGTGCTAATGATGTGCTTTTGATCATTGTTGTCTATGTTGACGACATGCTGCTCACTGGTCCTATTGAGAAGTATATTGCTGATTTCAAGGCTGATTTGCATGCCTCATTTGATATGTCTGATTTGGGGCATTTGCATCACTATTTGGGCATTCAGTTTATGCAAGATGATGGTGGAATGGCTTTGTGTCAAACGAAATATATTCACACATTATTGCAACATTTTGGCCTTGAAGATTGTAAGCCTATTGCCACTCCTATGGAGACAGGTTTACGATTGAGTCTTCATGATGCTGGAGATGCATTTGATGCTCTTCTCTATCAGCAGGCTGTTGGATTCTTGATTTACTTATGCATTTCACGGCCATATATTCAATTTGCTATCTCACAGATGAGCAGGTTTATGCATTGCCAAGGAGTCATGCATTGGAAGGCGGTTAAGCGCATCTTTTTGCTATTTGAGTGGTACCCGACTACTTGGGTTGTTTTATCCCAAGGGGGGATCACTACCGCCAGATTTGCATGCTTTTTCTGACTCAGATTGGGCTGGTTGCTATGACACTCGTGTGTCCATCGGTGGTTTTTGCTTCATGCTTGGTAGCTCATGTATATCTTGGTTGAGCAAGAAGCAGCCTACTGTGGCCACTTCGAGTTGTGAGGCTGAGTATAGGGTAGCTTTCATAGCGATTGTTGAGTGTGTGTGGCTCAGATGCCTTATGGCTGATTTGGGTGTTGGCCAGTCTTCTGCCACTACCATCTTCGCTGACAGTCAGAGCGCATTGGCAATTGCGAGGAACCCTGTGTTCCATGCTCGCACTAAGCACATTGAGGTGCATTATCACTATGTCAGGGAGAGGTTCTCTGCTGGGGAGATCAGCTTGGCATATGTGCCCACACAGGAGAACATAGCACACCTTTTCACGAAGGCTCTGCCTAGGGAGAAGTTTGAAGCTTTCCGCAAAGCTTTGGGCTTACTTCCTTTTGTGGAGTGATTTCCACATAGCTTGGCACTTCCTTATACGTGAGTGCCAGCTCCTTGTTCACCGCATCACTCCCAGGGGGGATTTGTTGATATATTTAGGTAGTGATGTGTGTGAACACACTAGGACCGCCGGGGCACTTTTTTCCCTCTTTAGGAGGTTTTTTTCCCCCAGCTTGTATATACGCCTATTGCCCTAATGGGCTACTTATCTTTGTACATTCTCTAGTAATACATTCAGTATTGTGTGTTGTGCTCCAAGCTTCTTCTTCTTCCTTGTGCTTTTCACGTGCTTTCGTCTAACTCCAACACAACCAACTTACAACACAAGGTTGGCTAAAAAAAAGAACTTATCTCATCTTCAAATTTGTCTTCTTAGATGAGTTTTCTTGCCATGAAAGAGATCATCAAAACTGTCAAGAACAACCTCTAGATACCTGTTTTGATGTAGCTACTGCTTTTACTTTCAAAGAATGAAAGTGTATGAAAGCACTTCTTGAATCCTTTAAATCTCTTCATAACTGCTCTTTTAAGATATGACCTGCAAATGACAATATGATAGTAGAAACTAATACCTATGATTTGATGTTGATCCGGTTCCTTCATCTTCTCCAAAACATTGTTTTTCCTTGAATTTGAAGTAGCATTCTCTTCATCAAGTATTGGTCTTCAAACAATACTTCTTGTAAAGTATTTTCATTCTCTTCCAAAAGTATTCAGCTGCTAACAGATCATCAACTTCATACTCCACACCGATGAATAAACATGTGACTCAATTGTCTAATGCTCAAATCTCTACTCATCTAGATTAAGTGTGTATGTCAAATGCCAAATGTTAGAAGATGCTCTTAAATCATATGTTGTAAACCTGGAAGTCTGGGAACTTGGGAATCTGAGAGCCTGATTGCTCTGATACCAAACATTGGAAATTTAGTAGGCCCATAACTAATACCACAGGTCCATAGTTCCATAGGTTTCCATGATCTACAACACAGATTCCAACAATCTTCCAATATTGACAAAACATGAACCTACCACACTTAACCATACAAATGATGAGACAAAGATAGAGAAATATTAGACAACATGTGTAAAGTGTTACGTAAACCATTGCTTACTCACACTATCATATATACAAATGTCAAATTACAATGTGGGAGCAAAAATCTCAACCACTATATGTGAACAGAAATAGATGGAAGAGTGAATGTACAAAATTACAAGAATACTCAGATGTAGGAACACAAATTTGAATATGTATGAGATGTATGACCTGATAGGTTGTAGAAGGGTGAATATGAGTGATGGAAAGAGCATGGATCAGTGTGAAACTGATATTCAACAAACCCTGATTTGATTTTAGGTTATGGAAGACCCTAAATCAGATGTGTGTGTGAAAGATCACATACTTACAAAATTAGCAAAGAATGCTAACCTGTTGCTGTCAGAAATCCTCATACTCATGTGAACACACCTTCTTTAACACCTCATCCAAATGCATTTAGCATGCATGTACTGATTCCCCTTTAGATATGCCGAATAGGACTCCTCCTGATATGGATGCCACTGCCTCCATAAACTCCAATTAGTACCTATGTGCATAAAGAGAATATGTACCTGAATTCTTTACATAAGATGCAAATCTTATGTTAACGTCCATCCAATGTCTTTGAAGTACACCGAAATCTTCATGTGGAAGACAATCTTCAAATACATTATGTAGATGGCTGATCCACAACACCAAGCTATTGATGGGCAAGTCCTCTCCATAAGCAAGAGTGTGAGCACACTCTTCTTCAAGAATAACTCCATAGCTGCTCCTCAACATGCTCCTAGAGTGCACCATGGCTGCCCCATGTGTGCTAGAGCACCACCTCTACTGAGGGACCAAAGCTGGCATTGCAATTGGTGTAGGATGACTCAAAGTGACCCCAAGGCACTGTTTATATAGCCCTCCAAACTTCTAGCAATCAAAATTGAATAAAGTAGATTTTTGCATAAAAAACTCATCATTGTTGCTTTTTAAAACTTGGATTGCTATTTTTTAATTGAGTTTGCTTTATTTTTAAAGTTGCTTTTAGCTAACTTTAAAAATAGCTTCTTGACTTGCTTTTTTACTCTTCTAACTACCTGATGAATGATCTGACAACCATTTTATGATTTGCAAGCTGAGGGCTATCAAATGAGATAAAGACCCTAAATCAACAAAAAATTTGGGTTAGGGGTTTTCTCCCAAATCTGATCTCGGATGATTGTATGTCATATACCATTGGAAAGCTCTCTTCAACCTCTACAAGATAAGCTCATAAAAATTCTACCCAAATTTTATGCCAAAAATGACTAAGTACCAAAATTACGGTTTTTCCCGTAAATGGATTTTGGACTGATGTGACATTGTTTTCCAACAAGTGCATCATGCAAGGACAATGCATATAGAGGTACACTACCACTATATTCGAGAGCAGATAACAAAGAAGCACATTGAGGTGTTTATGTTCCTTCTAGTGAGAATGTTGCAGATATATTTACCAAAGCATTGACTAGAGATAGTCATGAGAAGATGTGCAGACTACTGAAGCTTGTACCAATATGACATTGAAGGAGGGATCGTTGGAAGTCAATGTACATGGTCCACTTCTAGCAAATTCACATTTTGGACTTAGCATTTTTTGTAGAGTTTGGGTAAAATGTTTTTAGGCTAGATAGATAGAGCTTGGCGAGAGCTATCTAGTGATATGCTTCAGTTCTTCATCAGAGGTGAGAGTTGGGAGAAAAGTCAAACCTCTATTCAGCCCAAAATGGAGGAAGAACATTTTTAAGGACCAAACTCTTGAAAATCTAGGTTATTAAGTCAGGATGGCAAAAGCAATTTTTAGCAGTCAATTTAAAAGCTAGTGCAATTTTTAGTGATGGGATTTGTTTTAAGCACGAAAAGGTAAATTTGGCAATCTCATTAAAAAAAAATCTGCAATGATAGCTTTTTGCACCCACGATTGGTTTTTTTACACAAATTGATCGCTATGCTTTACTTGGAGGACCAAAAACTATATAAGGAGCACTTGGGACACACTCTTGGATAATTCAAGCTAGAGTTGATGCTTACTTTGTGTCAATTTTTGAGTTCTAAAGCTCTAGAGGTGAAGGAAGGTGAAGGAGAGGCTACTCTCTTGGAGCAAGGAGTCTTCTACAAGTTGGTGGCAGCTATCTTTTGTAAGTTAACCTTATTTTCTATTTTTAGGGTTTTTGAACCCTAATTTCAAAACTAGGGTTTGCTGATTTTCAGATTTGTTGCACTTTCTTTAGAGGTTAGGTTCACTTCGTTGCTCAATGACTTCACACACACTCACATTATAACAACATAATCTGAATTCTGTACATCATCATCTTCTTGGCTATTCTTCCATCTAGTGAGTGCACAATTATATGGTTGAGTAGTACTCCCATGTTGTAATTCAGCCAAGAGTAGTACTTACTCTTGTCTCAAGATCTCTTTCTATCTCTCTCTTATCATCTTGTTTAATTAAGTGTGTATGCTCAAAGGTTTTTAGTATTGGAAGATCCTGGGGCCCCAAATTCCAACAATGTTCTTGTATGTGCAGGCCTCTTGCTAGATCTGTCATCATCTGATCCCAATCAAGTGAACCTGGAATGTCTGGATGTGGTAGGCATAGCTGATCGGCATGTATGTCTTGTTCTATTGCAAAGAGATGTAATAGGTGGGTGGGCTTGGGAATGAAGATTTTTGAGTGGTACTCCCAAAATCCTATAGAGAATATCTTTTCAAATGTCTGCTTATAGCAAGCAGATAAGTACTTTATGCACACATTCCATGCATAAACTATGTTGATGGAGGGGGTTTGGCTCATGTCATATACCAAATCGCGGTCCCCTTTAGAAAACCTAGGGGCTAAAATATCGGGAGCTTGAATTTTGTGAAAAGTCTTGAACACTATCATCATGATCTCAAAGACCTTCATACACATATATGCGGCAATGTCTGGTACATTCTTTAATCATGTAGACCCATGGCATATGGTGGAGATCATATAGGTGATAGTGGGTGGCACTCTGGGTGGAGCAATGTACAGATAGTTAATCCAATCAGAACACCCTTTGTTGTTGTGAACTTTAATGGTGAATGCTTGCCAAGATCCGCAAGGAACAACAGGGCAATAGCATGGGTTATATTTGATATATAGTGGCATGGTTGACCATATGTGCATCATTTAGGGGTAGTCAATCAAGAGTCAGTCACGCCAATTGGGTTGAAAAATAGAGCCTGCTCGTGCCTCATCTGGTAGATCAACTGGCTCAAATTGAGTAGAGAATGTTGGTTCTTTCCCTATATGCCGTTTAATCTCTGCATTAGAATCTGCTAACAAGACAAAATATGGCACGTACTACATTTTGGATGTGGTAATGAGCCATTGATGAGATAAGTTCTGAAAATATAGGGACTTAAGAATTGTGTCTTCCATATTAGAGAGCGACTCGATTTGTATGGCTACTCTATCATCATGGGTTTGTCTTATCTGCTCTACCCTCTTTAGCCAATTTGATGCTTCTATCTCAAAGGTGTCTCAACCCTCGGTAGTGACATGCCCTCTTGGTATTGGCATAGGCTCATATGTTTCTTCAAAACTTTCTTCAACTGGAATTTCCACCACTATGTCGGGTTTTAAGTCTTCAATTGGAGAGAGTGACCTCTCATATGGCCATAGTCTTGCTTGTAGTTCTTCCACCTATTTCCTGAGGGCTTCCACTTCCTCAATAGGCTGAGGAGGATGGTCACCTCCTATTGAGATGTGTTGACAGTCGTTAACTACTTCTTGAGGTATGCGCATTCTAATTCCAGCTTTTCATATGAATCTAAAAGGTTAGCATGTTCTTCAAGTAGTATCCTCATGTCTTCTGAGGGAATAGCTCGATGCTTTGTAGGACTAATCTCTGTGCTTAGGGCCCCTTCTATAGCAGCTTCAAGGTTATCTTGGTTTTGTTGTTTCAGCCGCTTATTCTCTTCCAATGTCGCAAACATGTGCTTCTTGAGAAGCCTAGGTTTCTTTGTAGCTTTGCATTGGTGAGATTTTGCTCGTGAAGCATTGTCCCCAAGTCCTTGATGGCTTGAGCATCCACATTTGATGTCGTGGCCTCTAGTTCTATATAAGCTTGTTGTAAGGTGAGGTATTTCGCATGAAGCGCTTCATTGTCTACTTCCAAAGTTGTGACTCTTGCTTGCAATCTTTGCAATTCTACCTGGAAGGTAGCATTCCCATCTTCCAATGTTTGGTAGTCATGTTGTAGTGATACATATTGAATTATTGTATTGAATGTATTATGTACAGTATGAGATGCAAGGGAGATGGGGTGGAGTGTAGGGGGAATGGGAATGGGGATGGGAATGGTGGATGTTGTGTCAAACAAAGAGGTGGGTGTAGGTGAAGTTGGTGCTAGGGGGATGGGGGATGGTGGAATCGTGGGGAGAGGGGGAGGTGCAATGGGTGGTGAAATATCCATAGTATCAGATAGTGCAATACGTGCAGGGAGTGGGGATGGTATGTGAAGTGATCGTGGTGTGTGAGTGTACAATGAAGTGGAAGTGAGTGCTTGTGAGACTATGTGTGGAGCGGGGACACGAATGAAACTTTCCACGAATGACACGTAATGGGGTGGGGCTATGGTCACGATTGAGGTGTACAGAAAGATGGAGGAGGCAAATGGGAATTAAGGATCATGGGAAAGAGGCATGTGTGAATGGGGAAATGTAGGGATACCTAAACTTCGGTGGGTCTTGGGTGTCCTATGCAAGGTATAAGGGGGTGTCCAATGATAGGCTCTACATACAAAAATGGGGAGGTAAAAAGAGGATTGGTAATAGAAGAAATGAGTGTGGCCTTAGAGGTTGGTTCACGAAAGGAAAAGGATGTTAGTGAGGTTGGGGTTTGGGGAATGGTTGTTATTACTACAGTAGTTTCCTCAATGGTCAACGACGAAGGTGGGGTGATGGAGGAGATGGAGGGTGCTAGAGTGAGATTGGTGATGTTTGTAAAAATGTTTTCGTAGTTAGGTTGATGGTGGATGTTGGGGTTGCTATTGGTTCTATGGTTGCTTTTGGTTCGGATATGGGTATCCGTACATTTTTGCCTGCCCAAGGCCTTGATTTTCACTTTGTGTTTCTCATAGCAGATGGATTGTCGAATTGCTATGTGCACAACCTCTTGAACTCGTAATGACTCTGTTAACAATTTGTATTAATGAAGTGAGGATCCACCTCTTCCTCTGCAAGCATCTATTCTATCAAGGCTTGGCCTGATGCAAATGAAATTCTATGCCTCTCTAGCACCACCTTGATTGTGTCATATAACCTTTGTAACTAGGATGTGTACACGGGAGCACCTACATAGTCCACATCTTGTAGCTCCTCTTGATATCTTCTTGTAGTCCTCATCGCCTCCTTCTAAATCCTCATTCTCATCATCATCTTCATCATCTTCTTCATCCTCATCGACTATGGTAATAGGTACTTGAGAGGTGGTTGTTTGTGGTTGAGAGCTTTCCACCTGTTGTTCCTCATCCACCTCAAGATTCACTTCTCTTAAAATCTACTCAAAATCCTCATTGGTGAGCCCTTCCAAATGTACCCTTCCAGGGAACTCAAGGTATGTGGGGACTGACAAAAGTATCAAGTTGGGACCTTCAGTGTTGTGTCTCAGGAGGCATAGTACAAATGGGCATACACGATGAGGTGGGGGAGTGACATCTGGGGTTAATGTGGCTCCTCGTGGTTGAGCACAAGGTACTGCTCCTCTCATCCTCTTTGATGGGGGTCCTGTGGATGTTCGTCCCTTGAATTGTTGTACTCTATTCCACATTAGAGCCCTCTAAATTGTTGGAAATGAGGTAGGCCCATAGCTCATATCACATGTCCATGGTTCCATAGGTCCAGCATATACAACATAGAATCTAGCAATCTTCTTACATTGACAAAACATGAACATACCACAACTTAATCATAAAGATGATGAGACAAAGATAGAGAAAGATTAGACAACATGTGTAAAGTGTTACGTAAGCCACCGCTTACTCATAGTATCATATATACCAATGTTCAATGTACAACGTGGGAGCAAAACTCTCAACCACTCTATGTGATGAGAAATAGATGGATGAGTGAATGTACAAATGTAACAAGAAACATATTCAAATGTATGGACATAAATCTGAATATACATGAGATGTGTGACCTGATAGGTTGTAAAAGAATGAATATGAGTGACCGAAAGAGGAAGGATCAGTCTAAAATTGATAATTAGCAAACCCTCATCTGAACTTAGGCTATGGAAGACCCTAAGTCAGATACGTGTGTGAAAGATCACATACTTATAAAGTAGCAAAGAATGCTAACAAGTTTACTGCCAGAAATCCTCAAACTCATATGACCATACCTTCTCGAACACCTCATCCACATATGCATAAAGTATATACGTACTGATTCTCTTGTACTTATGCCGAATAGGACTCCTCCTGATATGAAAGTTGTTGCCTCCATAAACTTCAAGTAGTACCTGTGTGCATAAAGAGAATATGTACCTGAATACTTAACATAAGATGCAAATCTTATGTTAACCACCATCCAATGTCTTTGAAGTAACCCGAAATCTTCATGTAGAAGACAATATTCAAATACACCATGTAGATGGCCGATCCTCACCATCAAGCTGCGAATGACCAAGTCCTCTCTCCATGAACAAGTGATAACCTCCTCTCCATGAGCAAGAGTGTGAGCACACTCTTCTTCTCCAAGAAGAACTCCAGAGCCGCTCCTCAACATGCTTCAAGTTAGCACCATGGCTACCCCATGTGCTAGAAGAAACACCACCTCTAATGAGGTCCAAGCACCAAGGCTTGTGTTGAACACTAGGTGAAGGATACTTACAAGTGAGCCAACATACTTCTTATATAGTAGTGTGTGTACTTTGAAAAGCTTCTAAAAGCACATAAAAACTGCGATCATGATTCTTCAATAAAGCAAACTCCGTCACGTCGTCCGTTCGTGAGTTTCATTAAAAGCAAAAGCATAGGTCACAAAAACTGAAGATTTCTTCACTGCACCGTCGGTTGAACTCAAGATTCAAACTCTGGTCGCTAATATGGGAGGAACATATTGTAGCCAAGGCGCCCAACATCGCTTGTTGTACAAAGAACTATACTTAAGCATTACTCATGCTATAAACAATGAGTTATATGGACCAATTTGACCATGGACAATGTCCTATATGACATTGCATTCCAACAATCCCCCCTGCAATGTCATATTGGTACAACCTGGTCTGGATCTGCAAAGTTCATATGCTGCAAAGTATTACAAGCTTCAAGCTTGTACTCCCGCACTTCAGAACTGACCTTCAAACTTTTTCTTAAAAAGTCTTCTTCAAAACTGAATTTGACTTTCCTTCAAAAATCCTAAACTTGCTGAATATGAACCATAATACCTGAGAAAATATGAAAACTAGATATCCAATAGTGTACACATCAAGCAATAACTGCTTGACAACAAATATAGCATGTACTGACTCTGAACATGCTATCTTCTATTTTCATAAACCTGAAAACATACACTAGGATCCCCATATTTGCATTTACCTTCCAAAAAGGTTTCTCAATGTACTTCTGCTGCGTCATGTAAATACACTAAACAAAATCAGGAATTGAATCTTGGAACCTGTGACTGACAACTCACAACTTAGTGTATTATGAACACTACCGGTTCATCTCTAACTGTACTAAGTCAAGTCAACTCAACTCAATTCATGAGTCTCATCAAAAAAATCTATGATGTCATCATGTCTTCATCCTTGTTCAATCAGTAAAACCTTCACACCTCTTTCCTTTAGAACTTGGTATAAACATAAATGTGCACACTTCTAAAACATACCTTTCTGAAACATCAAGCTTCTCTTTAATAGAACTCTGGAACCTTCTCCTAAATAGGAACACCCTAACAGGAACTTTCTCTAGACATTCTCCTTCTTCCTTCTTCTTTCAAAGTTGGAACATAAAGAGAACCTGACAAAGGAAATATAGGAATACCTGTAAGTATGAATCTGCATTCTTTCACATATGGCTGAAAATAAGTCTTCATGTTTCATCACCCCCTGGATGTTTTAACACTAGTATCCGGTATTCTTCAAATATATCAGACTCTATGAAATCTGGAACGTCTTCCTTCATAAATCTGATCTTCAGTGATCAATACCTGTATCTGAAACAAAATCTCTGAACCCTTTTTATTAGCATTGTGCACATGCCAATTGCTTTCCATGTCATTCCTGAGCTTTCCAAATTGTAGAATAAGGTTAGCTGAACCTAACATTATAAAACCTTGCTGAAAGCTTTATAGGATTCATAACCTTCTGTAACATAACAAGTATCTTCTTCTAACACAAATCTGATAGAACCTGAATCTTTGACTTACTTCTTCCAATGCTAAGAACTTTACAAAACAAAGGATAAACAACTAACTCATAAATACTCAAGATCTTCAAGATCTATCAAGATCAATGATCTCTCTTGTGTAGAATCTGCTCTCATCAAACCTTCATGATTGAATGTTTGATTTGCTACCTGAATGTCTCCAAGTGTCCATGCTTGTCAAAGTGTTGTAAAACTTTTCTTCAAACAAATCCTTCCAAGAATTTGCAATTCCTACTTAAAATATAAGTGGACAAACTTCTCACCTTGAGAAATCCAAAAGCTGCAAGTTGATACTTCATCTTTTCATATTCTACCGGGGTGAAATGTGACAGTACCTGCTTGACTTTCTTTTGGCTAACTCCACTTCTCAATCAAGTGATGGGATCTAATGGAACACCTTTTTTAATACAAGCATGCATCCAAAAGTCTAGAAAATCATAGAAAGTAGATTCTTCAACTGACTAGTACATCAACAAATCTGAATTTTCTGAAGTTTTCTGAAAATACTGAATGAGGTAACTTTTTTCAAACACAAAACCTCAACCCAAGTCTTCAACATTTGCTACAAAAAACTCTTTTACCTCAAGATTTAGATAAAGAAGAAATATATTTCTCTGCAACTTGTCATATACCAAGTAGCTCTGTATTGACACTCCAAGAATTCTTTGAGGGAACATATAAGCTGCCTGCTCAAAAGCTCCAACTAAAACATAACTCATACACATATGAGTAAAAAAATATATCTCCTACTTTTCTTTCTCTCAATGCAATTCTTTGTCAAATCGACTAAATCATGACCAAGTATCATGCAAAACAAGAAACTGCTTCTTCTTGACACAAGATGTTCTTGTAGACTTGTCTTTGGGTGTAGAGGATAAAATAGGAAAAGTATATGGAAAATATTTGAGAAAAGGAAGTCTTACTTTTCTTTTGGAAATGATGGACTTTCTTTTTCTGCATCTTTCTTCCACCTGATGATGATGTTGACATCTTCAAACTTCTCTTCCATACCTTTTGTTCTCTTCATCTTGAAGTAGCAAGCACTCTTAACTTCTTCAAATGAACTTTTCTCTTCCTCTAATGCTAGGAGTAGGAGATAAAACAAACATGGTATACAAATGGAAGTGAATATAGAAACATGTTTTATCATCTCCTCATATCTCTGAATAACCTCTACTTCAAATGTGTGAAATGACTAAATTCACCAACCTTTTGTCTGAATAATGAATTTCCTTTCTAGAGTTACCTCTTTAGATCACATTTGTACCTTGATATCCAACCAATTTACAACACAAAATTGGCTGAAAACAAAATCATCCCATCTCCAAATTTGTATTCTTAGATGAGCTTTCTTGCCATGAAAAGATCTCTCAAAACTCTCTAGAAAAACCTCTAGATACCTGTTTTGATGTAGCTCACTTTCAAACGACTGAAAGTGTATAAAAGCATTCCTTGAATCCTTCAAATCTCTTCATAACTGCTATTCTAAGACATGACCTGCAAATGATAATCTGATAAAAGAAACTGATACCTGTGATTTGATGTTGATTTGACTCCATCTTCTCTAAACCATTGTTCTTCCTTGAATTTGAAGTAGTCTTCTCTTCATCAAGTCTTGGTCTTCAAACAATACTTTTGTAAAGTATTTGCATACTCTTCGAAAAATATTCGGTGACTTCGATATCTTCCACCTGTGCCTCTGCTATTGCTATTCTAATTTTGATTTGATCCTTGCTGATTATGCCAACAATCATGTGCCAAATGATTACTCAATCCATAGATCAAGCAAGCCTTCTTATTGTTATTTTGATTACCTCTTCCTCTTCCAAAATCTCTTTCTCTTCTTCTTCTAGTGCTTCTACCTCTTGCATAATAAACTTGAGAACTTGATTCCTCTTCATCCTTTGCTTTACCTTTATCTCCTTTCTTCTTGTTCTTCATGTACATTTGATAACTTTGTCCTTTATCTCCATCTCCCTTTAAGTCTTGCTCAAATGTGAGCAGCAAACCAAGCAATTGATTCAAATTTGGAACATAATGATTCAAAGAAATTTTTGTTGTCAAGACAAAAGGTTTCCACCTTTCATCTCCTCTCAAACCTGCAAGCAATTGAGCAATCAATATGTGATCTTCAACATCTTCATCTATGGATCCAAGACTATCTGCTAGATCCTTCATCTTAGTGACATATTCACTAATACTTTTGCACTTGCATCCTTCTTCTGTCAATGCTTTAAAGCATCCAGTTCCTCTTTCTTTGCTCGGCTTTCATCTTCAAATACTAGCTTCTCTTCTTCACCTGTTATGTACACCATGAGATTCTTACTCACAAGTAAGGCTTCCATTCTCATTACCCATGCATGATAATTATCTCTATCTAGTGTGTCAATGGAGATATGATCTGCCATAATTCTTTGCCTGTGCTTCAACTTGTGAGTTTAAGGGATAGATAATAATACCTTTTGGAGTTCTTTATGTATGAAGATACTTTTAAAATAATCTTCCGATGCCCTGTGTCTTTAATTGCTTCAACTTTCAAACTTTAATGAAACCTTTCCAAAACTTCTCGTACCTTTGATGCCTTCTGCTCTCTAGAACCTTTCTGCTCTAATACCACTTGTTGATGTATGAAACATCACAAGAAATGAATTGATGTGACACTAGAAAACCTCTATGGTCACCATTAACTCAATGCTTCTCCAAACTTTGAAAAATGATAGCCAAAATTGAGAGCTTTACTTCTTCAGAAATTTCTAGGCACTACAATGGCATACCTTCAATGTTTTTCTTATTTCTCTTAGCAGAGACATTATTTTTCCAAGATATTTTGGTGGATAAATGCAAAACAAAGGCTCTTTCCAACAAGCTATTATTTGCTAAAAATGCTTCACTACACACCAAGTTATGGCCTTCACAAGATGACTACGTCTAACTATCAAAATAGGAATTTTTTCCTATTTAAGTAAAAGCGCCTGACTAAAAATAAAATTTTTCAACTTAGCATTGACTTGCAAGAAGAATTCGATGCCAAACATTGAATTGGTGTGTTTTTTGCCACTTTTTCAGCACCTCAAACACCCCCATGAACTACAAGTACGAAGAAAAACACTTTTATGTGGGAATTCGATGCTAGACATCAACTTTATTTTGAAATTTGATGCCAGGCATTGAGTTGCTTCAGAAAGATCATGTTTTCAAGAAGATTTATCAATAGATAAAACTAAGAAAATAAAACAAGTACTTATTAGCACAAACTTGATGCCATGCATCGAGTTGCTTGGAAAACTTAAAGTCTTGAAGTCATTACCACAATAGACAAAGCATGAAGATGGAGGAGAGATTCTCATACATAGAACTTCTATTATTTCTTCTAATAACTATGGAACTCAAAAACTTTACAGGTGGCTTCTCACTCAGAGAAGCCCGACTATTTCTCAGTCATACAAAATCTCTCTATCTCTCTCCTTTTCTCACCGTGTCTGAAGTTATATAGATTTTCTCAATCCTATGACTTTTGAAACTCTAGAAGTAAAGTTAACTCTAACTTTACAAATATAGTACGTGTGAAATTGTCCCTTTACATAGGCATGTGATTTTCTTCTTAGACTTTGACCTTCAAACTTATGTCCAATTTGTGATTTGTTCTCCAACAGTCCCCACACAAGAGAGAGTTGTAGAGCTTTTCACAAAGGCTCTACCTAGGGAAAATTTTCAAGATTTTTGCAAAGATTTGGGCTTAATTCATTTTGTGGATTGATTTCTTTCCATGTAGATTGTCACTTCCTTATACATGAGTGCCAAGTCCTTATTCACTGCATCACTGTGAGTAGTTACTGGTTTGATGGCTATAAGTTAGCATCTATTAAAGATGGATATCATTTGATAAACGATGTAAAGTGTAGGCCATTCGATAGTAAATTTGAATCACACAGAATGCCATTGGCGAATCTCCTTTGATATTGATTTGAGTTTCATCTACCAAGGATACAAGGAAAAAAAACTTATGGCAACATATCTATGTTTAGACATCCCATTAGATGCCTTTAACACACCTTGAAGCTTATCAACAGAAATATCCATAGTCAAATAATTCAAAAACAAAAGACCAATGATCTTTTGATTGCTCTCCCACCATAGTCTAAATGCAATACATTGATGTTTTTCTTTAACTGAAAATAACAAGCAACCTAGAATTGTGCAGTCACCAATGGTGTGTGGAGAATGCGTTCTCCCATGCACAACATGAAGTGTGTGTTGAGCCTTCGTAAGGCAAGCACTTGGACAAACACCTACACATTTGATTGCTTAGTCATCAATGGTGTGTGGAGAATGAGTTCTCCCATGCACAACAAGAAATGTGTGTTGAGCCTTTGTAAGGCAAGCACTTGGACAAACACCTACACATTTGATTGTTTGCTGCTCTCAATTCAAAAGTCAAATGGACCTATGCCTTGAATCAATCACACTAGACAAAGAGAGACTTCCAAAAATCTATAAATTAATTTGGATACTTTTGGTCCAAAAACTCAACTAACAAAACTAGAATACTTGTCCACATAGGTATGTTGAAGAATTAGACTTCACTCTTGGATTGATAACCTACAAAATATAAAACCTTTGAAGGATATATTTGAGAGAAAAAAATTAAACAAGATAAGATTTCTAACAAGCTACAAATCACATAATTTGGACAAGTTTTGTTTGGGAAACTCAACTGATGAAAATAGATTACCTATCCACATAGGTATGTTGAAGAGCTAGACTTCACTTTTGGATAGATAACTCATAGAGCATAGAACTTTTGAAGGAGATATTATATATATAAAAAGTAACAAGATAAGATTTCCAATGAGTGTTTAAAAAGAAGAAATGGTTACATACACAGTGAGATATGAACCTCACAATAGGATTGTGTACAAAGTGATTGTGGCTAGAAATAGTCTATGAGAAGACAAAATGAAAAATGGCTTTGAAGATCATATTCGACTACTAGCGACTCTCATGTCTTTCTCTCCTTGTTAAGAACCTGCTCCCACTCCTTTTTTATAGCTAATGATCATGTGAGGATGTTTGTGCCTTCTTCTCAACTCAAATCTTTCATTTGTTTGCCCACTACATGCCACTCACTACAAGGCATATATTGTATCTTTTATTCATCATGAATTTTGGCTAGTTTTTTTTCATTCTTTGACTTATATTCACCTTTACCTTTAAAGTTGGTAAACTTAACCAAGCATAGCTCATGTGAAAATGAGATTGCACATGTATCTTCAACATGGTGTAGTACATAACAGGTGAAGAGAAAGAGTGAGAGACAGAGAAGAGCTTTTTGCATGTTTTTGAGAGGCAACAAAATGCATATGACACTATTTGAAAATCAAACATCTGCTTACATTGTAACCTTTAACATTACTATCTATGATCATAATATTAGCACACATTCCATTTAACATGTATCTTTGCCTCCAACGTCATGGTTGGTGATAGGGTCCTTCCTCTAACAAGTTTGTTAACACTACAGATTGTGTGTTGTGTTGAAATTAGCACAACAAATAGCTATTACGAGTAATATTTTCAGAGACATTGAATTACCTCAATGCTTATACAAAATCTTACAATGTTATATAGGTTCGTACATCATTAGACTTGGTATGTTATGGGGGATAGGGTTACTAAGGTCAAAGAAAGGCAACATTTGAAGAAATTTCTTCGTCATCATGCTTCTTAGAGCTCAATCGAGATTTCTCTAGACAATCATGACTTTGTTAGAAGTTTGATAGTTGTATTTGATCTGTACTACTACTATCAAACAAGTGAGCCCATTGATAGCATTCATAAAAGCTCCTCATAAGTAGAAAGTGCATGATTTGAGAGAAATGTAATTGGCTACCACGCTTCCATGGACATAGCTCCATTGCTCAAAATGGCCATAGAGAAGAATCTAGAAAAGGAGCATGAAAATCAGATTGATTGGCGGCATTGATTGTTGGGGCACAATGTTGAGAATATGAGAGTGCATCTCCATTTTGTACCTAGGAGACACTCCTTTCCATTTCATTTCCTTTTTATATTGTATCTCATTGTATTTGGGTACCTTGCCATTTGCTTCTCCTAGTGTATTCATTCTCCCTCAAGGGGATTTATCCCACATATGATGTACTTTGGAGAGCCCCCTCCAACTCTATGTAAGGAGGGCCTCTCTGGCACTTTGCACTTGGTTAGTAGCTTGAGGAGCCTACTTCATGCTCTTGGCAAGCTCACTCAAATCCGTGTGAGTTTTCCCATTTCATGGTCTACTGACTTTTGAGCCTCACACTCTTTTATTTTGTGAGTACACTCTTCTTTTCATTTTGCTTTCATGCATGTACTCTCTACATGGTATTGGTGGTGCATTTGGTGATCATTTTGGTGGTGTTGGTGCTGGAGTTTCGATACTTTGCTTTCTTCTCACTAAGAGAAGCCTTTTGCCATCAATGTTTATACTCTTGGGCCTCATCTTATCCATTTCCCCACCCTCCCACCCTTCTTCTTCATCATTTTGTACACCCTTTATTTTCCCACCCTACTGCCCTATTTGTATCCCATTTACCATTTAGCATAGCCATTTTGTGAGTTGATAGAGTATCCTATTGGTATATTTAGGTAGTGATGTGTGTGAACACACTAGGACCACCAGGGCACTTTTTTCCCTCTTTAGGAGGTTTTTTTCCCCCAGCTTGTATATATACCTATCACCCTATTAGGTTACTTATCTTTGTACATTCTAGTGGTAATACATTCAATATTGTGTGTTGTGATCCAAGCTTCTTCTTCTTCCTTGTGTTGTTTGCATGCTTCCATAGACCTCAAACTCCAACAATTGGTATCAAAGTAGGTTGTCGTTTCATCAGCCTTCGAATGCACTATCATAGTGCTTGTGCATGATATTTTATCTTTTTGTGTCAAAGATATATATAGGTTTTGGTTTGCTAGTATAAGCATCTCAAAGTCTGCTATAGTTTTAGCAAAACTCGACAGGGTAGTTCTGTTCAACTTCTTGAGATATAATCAATGTTCTGCATCAGGGCATTTTAGTCAGTGGCCATGACTCAAAGCAATGATGTATTTCATATGTTGGTTGTCGAGGATAAGTTGTGCAATACCAATTACCCATTAGGGGCTTATATGATGCGTCATGTATTTGTTGCAAAAGGACTGTGGAATATTGTGTAGGGTGTTGAAAAACATCCTATTACACCTGCAAACACAATTACTCAAGGTGATGTAGATGGCATTGAGTATGATGATATTCTTCATGTTCCTATTCATGATACGGTTCCTGTTGCAACTACTGTAGAGCAAATTCATTGGGATGGCAAAGATGCTCATGCACATGCACATGCATTGATAGCCTTGTCTATCAAACATGCCATTATTCCTCACATTTGCTCTTGTAGAATAGCTAAGGATGCTTGGGATACACTTACTATTGGAGTTAGATGTCAGCAAAACCACGTGAACATCACAAGGAAGAAGAAGAAGCTTGGAGCACAACACACAATGTTGAATGTATTACCATTAGAATGTACAAAGATAAGTAGCCCATTACGGAAATATGCATATATACAAGCCCGGGGAAAAAAACCTCCTAAAGAGAAAAAAAAGTGCCCCGGTGGTCCTAGAGTGTTCACACACATCACTACCTAAATATATCAACAAATCCCCCCTAGGAGAGATGCAGTGAACAAGGAGCTGGCACTCATGTATAAGGAAGTGCCAAGCTATGTGGAATCAATCCACAAAAGGAAGTAAGCCCAAAGCTTTGCGGAAAGCTTTAAACTTCTCCCTAGACAGAGCCTTCATAAAAAGGTCTACAATGTTCTCCTACGTGGGCACATATGCCAAGTCGATCTCCCCAGCAGAGAACCTCTCCCTGACATAATGATAATGCACCTCAATGTGCTTAGTGCGAGCATGGAACACAGGGTTCCTCACAACTACCAATGCTCTCTCACTGGTAGTGAAGATGGTGGTGGCAAAAGACTGACAAACACCCAAATCAGCCATAAGGTGTCTGAGCCACACACACTCAACATTCATTGTGAAAGCTAACCTATACTCAACCTCACAACTAGAAGTGGCCATAGTAGGCTGCTTCTTGCTCAACAGAGATATACATGAGTTACTAAGCATGAAGCAAAGGCCATTGGTGGACACACGAGTGTCATAGCAACCAACCCAATCACAGGCAGAAAAAGCATGCAAATCTGGAGGTAGAGATCCCCCCTTGGGATAAAACAATCCAAGTAGCCAGGTACCACTCAAGTAGCGAAAGATGCGATTATTCGCCTACCAATGCTTGACACCTTGGCAATGCATAAGCCTGCTCATCTGTGAGACAGAAAACTTAATATCTAGCTGTGTAATGCATAAGTAAATCAAGCATCCAACAACCTACTGATAGAGAACAACATCAATTGCATCTCCAACATCATGAAGACTCAATCGTAAACCTGTCTCCATAGGAGTAGAATTAGGCTTACCGTCTTCAAGGCCAAAATTTTGCAATAATGTGTCAATAAGTTTTGTTTGACACAAAGCCATTCCACCATCCATGATTTTTTGCAAACTCGCGTATTGCAAAGGTATGTTAAAACTCTACACTAAAAGCTGTGAGAGTGATCCTTTCTAGAATTCCTAGTGGCTTCTCTATGTGTCCATCTGCCATTTACAATTTCATTTGCATGGGTCTTGCCCCAATGTTTCCATAAAGATGTGGTGGTGATGGTGACTCTTGCTCTTGTGTCTAGCATTTCTTTGGTCGTGTATCCTTAGTGGGTGATAGGAAGGTAAATTTGTGACATGTACAAGCTGAACCAGACTTTCTTATGCAGTTGGATAAACCTATCTTGGCTTGGAAAAGAAAAGTATTGCATGCACATCCTAATTAATGTGGATAAATTTTGTGTCATGGCGGACATCTGGGCCAACTTTTAAATGTCACTCATCTTTATTTCCTCGGGCACTAAGGTCTCCTTCTCAGTGGGAACGTGCATGCTAGAAATTTTAAGGGTCTCCCTCACTAGTTTGTGAGCCAACTTGAACTTCTTTAATGGTTGATATGGAAGCAGAGAGGATTACATGAAAGTTCTTGGAACATCTTTGTCTACATCTAGTTACATAGTATGACTCAAAAAGTAATATATTAGGAAATCGGGTTTTGGGAGGGGTGCATTGAAGTATGCATCCAAGTCCATTTTCTCCAAAATTGTTCATAAGTATTTAGCATTCTGTAACTCTTCGAACTCCTGTGAGAAGAATTGAAATTGGTGCCATTTGTGATCAAATTCCAACTTTGAATTCCAGATGAAGGGGTTGTCTACCAAGGATCCAACTAATCCTTGGAACTAATGGGATTTTGCATGAACTCATTTGGTTCTTCTTGCCAGTGGGTCTTCAATTGGAATGGATCCCTCAAAATCATCAAAATCTGGTTGTGTGGGGAGCAGTTACTCCTCGATGGGAATAGACTATAGTCAATCAACCTAAAGCTTGGTCTTGCTGCTACCGTTTCTTGTTGGCTTTTGTTTGATTTTTAAGATCTACTAACACAAGGAAAACATATTTATATTGAAATAGATTTCCATCCTATTATGGTGAGACCTTAGTCCCTTTCGAATACTGACATGAATATCAAGTTTAGCCTGTGTTTTGTTTATTAGTGGTCTGTCCATTCTTGTGCATAATGCTTGTCACTAGACCATCTACATGCATACTTGGGATTGTGCATGAACTCAACATGCTTCTCGTGATTTGTGTGTTTTTTACAATGTATATGTTTTGCGTATTATTGCAAGGTTGTTTTTGCATATAAGGTTCCCTAATGGGATTACAATGTGAGTTAGAGGTTTTATGCAAGGTACTAGTGGGGGGTGGAGAAATGATTGTGGGTAGTTGTCCAAAGCTCCATTTAGGCACCCACTTCTAATTTGTTTTGGGTGAATGAGTAGAGGGTTTCATTGGATGTGAGGCTTTATGTCAAGAAGAATGACAAATATGAAAAGGCTTGGATATTCATATAGGAGGTAATCTAGGAGGAGGAATTTGGGCCTTCAAGCAAGTCTTAGGCACCCATACAAGTGAAGCATTAGCGCATGCCATCCTTAACTTCTTAGGGATCCAAAGTTGGTCAAATTTATCATCATTGATGTCCTTCCTTCTTATCATTCCTTGGCCTTTTGCATGTATTGTCATCTTGGGGTGTCAGAAGTTGCTTCTGTAGGACAACCAATTGTTCACATTTCTTCACCCACACCTTCATGCCTAGTACAACTTAATTTCTTCATTTATCTGCATGCAAGGGTGTAGGTGCTCATTGTTTCCAATGGTTGTTCTCCAGTTGTATTCCCATCATGTACGACATCTTTGTTGTCATTCAACTTTCTTTTGGAATAGAAGGGGGCACCAACTCTTGCATGACATATTCATCAGAAAGTGAGGCATTCTAGACAATATACTTAGGGGCACATGCAAAGTGTGTGGGCTTAGAACCAAAGGATTCATGGTTCATTAACTCCACCATAAGGCATTTCTTATTAAAACAAACTTCAAGAAGTTGTCTTCAAAAATTCAAGTCAATTCCACTATCATATATCCAATATTGGCCCAATATTAAAGGATCGGTGACATCTTCATCATGGAAAACTAAGAGCTTTATTGTCAAGGGGATGTCATGTAAGAGGATAGGAACTTCCACCTCACCACAAAAAGGGGTTTCCACTCCTCCCAATCCAATGAGATAAGACTTATATCTGGGGGTATTTGGGTTCATTAGTATGCCTTTTTGTCTCAACTTCATGCATTTAATGTGATCTAAGACCTTGACTTGTGCCTCTTCTTGCACTCGTTCCTCTTCCTCCCTACATTTCTTAGCCTTTTTTAATCGCATAAGCACATCCTTTGTTAGGGATTCTTGATAAAAATTGACTTTGCATCCACTAATGTAGCTTGGTAAAATATCTCCTTCTAATGTGGCTAATTGTACTACACTGCTCGTGGAAATTCAATTGATGATCATAGGTCTATGAATGCACTTTTCCAACTTACATGCATGCTGCTTTAAGGTATATAACAATAGTAGACCTCGGAGTTTTAATCCATTATCTTTATTGTGTGCATCAATTTTTTTTTTTCTTTTCTTTGTTGCATATGTAGCCTTGTCTCTCTTAATTGTTTTAGATCCATAATTCTAGAGGATAGCTTGCATCCAATCCACTAATGCTCTTGTGTTGCTTTCAATGTTGGGATTAAAAAATATAATGGTATTACAAAAATTTTCTTGAAGACCATATGAAAGGGGGTGGCCTTGAGTACTATTTTATAAGCAACTCTATAATCCTAAACAACATGGTGAAGTTGTTTGTCCCAATCAAAGTATTTTCTATCTATGAGTTTCATCAATACATTGCAATGGATCTTATTAGTGCTCTTCACTTGTTCGTTAGCTTATGGATGATAAAGGGGAATAATTCTTATGTATAACCATGAACTCTTCAAGGAGATATTCAATGAATTGATTCTGGAAGTGGTTACCTCTACCACTAACTAACTCAATGGGAAGTCTGTATCTCATGAACACATTTCAAATAGAAATGAGCATTTGTGCATTGTTTTCATGCGTGGCTTTGACTTCTACCCACTTGGTGAGATGATATGTGGTTAGAATGATATATTCTTCATAAGAGCTTCTACTTGGGGATTGATGGATCTTACAAAATCTATATCCCAATTGGAAAATGCACATCCTTCCATCATTGGTCTCAAGGGAATCTCATCCTTTTTATAGGGTATTGAGCCCTTTGTCATGTGATACAATGCTTTACATAGGTATGCACATCCATATGAAGGGTAGGCCAATAAAGATATGAGAAGAACTCTCCATTGTCCCCTTTGTCAGCTCTAATAATCAACACTTTAGGGGGGAAAGAGGTTATTAGTATGCTGCCCAAGCACTGACCCTTGATTTGCTTTCATGGTTGCCACCACCAAGCTCCACCTTTGTGACCTATCCCACAACCAAAAGTAGAGCCAAAAGGTATTTTCCTAATTGCTACTCTACTGTGAGTAATGAGCAAAAGAGTGAGTAGGTGTTAAGACCAAAATAACAAGGTTTTGGTCATAAGCTAGTTGCAAAGTTATCTGTTTTGATCTTATTGTTTGAAGCATCATCTCCAAAGTACATAGGTTCTTTATTTGTGTCATTTGCAAGCTAAAGGGGCCTACAACAAAATACTGAAGTGAAAGAGGGCAGGTACAAAGTAGGGATTAGTAGTACCAACTCATCCTCTTGGGGTATCCATCCATCTTTCCCAATACAAATGCAGATAGCATGTTTCTATGACACTAGAACTTATGAAATGTGACTCCTTGAAACATGTTTAAATCTATAATAGAAAATCTTTTGCCTTGAATAATCGCTTGCTGAGTGCGAAAAGTTTCATAGACATCTGATTAGCAAAAGAATATGTGTCCAAAAACAAGGTTTTAGTTGAGAAGAAGTGGAGAGAAATCTATGGGGTGTCAATCTAGTTAAGAGATGATAGCCATTCAATGCCTCAGGGGGATAGGTGAAGCAATAGATCCCATTGCTGCCTTCAAGAAACCATCAAAAAAGAATTCTCCACCTCTCAACTTTTGATCCACGAACAAATGTCTACAATTATCTTGGTAAAAAAACTTCAAGAAACCATCCACGTTCTCTTATACAGACTCCTTTCGATGCTTCATAATTGAGAATCCCAGTTGAGGCCTTTCCCTCTAGCCATTGAGCTATCCTCAATGAGAGACACCTTAAGAGGTCCTCTCTTTTTGCCCTTGTTTTGTCCAACATCCCTCTCCTTCATGAAGTTGATCATGAATAGTAGCCCTCCCCCTCAACTATCCTCCTATTTGTCCAATCCACCCCTCTCGAGCAGCATGTAGCTCCCTATTGCCCCTCCTTGCATCAAGCTCTTCTTAGGCCCCCTTCCGCATATCTGCACCACCACAAAAAAACAAAACAAAAGGAAAAAAAACCCGCTCCCCTGTTAGAGAGGAAGAGGAAGCACGTGCGAGAGAGATTCACTCACCCATGCACATTCATCTTTTTTGTCTCTATTTTTTCTTTTTTTTGTGTTTTTGTTTTTTTCCTTCCCTTTTTTATTTATTTCTTTTATTTATTTATTTATTATCATTATGTGTTTTTACTTCTTTTTTTGATTATTTTTTTAATGTCTTTTTTATTAGTTTTTTCTTTTTATTTTCCTTGTTTTTCCCTAGATTTTTTCATTTTTTCATTTTTTGGTTTTAGTGGTTTTCATATTTCTTTCTTTTTTTTCTCTTTAATTTTCCAAAATAGATTTTTCCTCTTTTTTTAAATTATTTTTATTTTTTCTTTTTTTTTTCAAAATGTCATTGATTAAAATAATAGAAATTTGCATCATTACATAGAACATAGGATTGGAAGATAGGTATATACTAATCATGTTATCACACATGCTTGGAAATTGATTTACTTGAAAATTTGAATCAATCATAAGCTTCTTGAGTCACATAAGGTCACCAATCTTTTGGGCCAATGCTCTATATGCTTACTTCTAGCATAGAACATAGGATTGAAAGATAGGTATATACTACTCATGTGATCACACATGCTTGGAAATTGGTTTACTTGAAAATTTAAATCAATCATAAGCTTCTTGAGCCACATAAGCTCACCAATCACTTGGGCTAATGCTCTATATGAAGTTTCAATTGAGGATAAAGCAATTGTTGGTGGCTTCTTTACCATCCATGAGATGACCTTCTTGCCCATAGTTGTTGCACATCCACTTGTACTTCTCCTATCTTCCTTAGTTCCAACCCAATTAACATCTATGTATGCCTTTACCTAAAGGTCATATTCAAATGGATAGAAAAGACCTCCATTCAAAGTTACCGTGAGATATCTATGCACTCTCTTACCTACTTGTAAGTGAGGAACCCTAGGTGTGTGCATGAATTGTGATAGCATACCAATTTTATATGCTATGCTAGGTCTTGTAATTGTGGCATTATTTAAAGCGACTACTATAGAATTATATAAGAGTGAAGATATGAAAATTGGTCACAAATATTTCGTTCTGGCTCATTTCCCAAGTCCTTTTATATTTAAATTGGTCCATTGGCCCTTTCTTTTCTAGCATATCTTGATACTAATGCAATCGAGTGTTGAGATATCAAGTTTAACATGTGATGATCTAGGATGACATGTATCACTTTTTCATTTCTATAACATGTATAGTGGTCATGCCAGTATATGTCAGGGATAATTCATTGAACTTTACTAGATTTATCTATAGAGCGTGATGGCACATTTGTTACTTGTCAGCTCACTCATTTGCAGACATTAGGATTTTCCTTATGTACTATTCTTTATATATTGCACTAGTTGTATTGTTGTTTTAGGTCATTCTTGTATCTTCTTTTTATGTAATAGAAGCAGAAGAAGATCGTTCTTCTTTGCCTCAAGCTATTTGTTCTCCTCTTGAGTGTGAGAGTATGTGAGTGAGCTCTCTTCCTTATCTCCTTTCTAGCTTGGCATGGTATTAGAGCGAGTGTGGATGTAGAGAGCTCATGGAGAAGGCCCATGGTGAAGAGTACATGAGAAGGCGTGGAGAAAATGCGATTCACAAACAACCTGGAATTGCTCCAAAAATTGGTGTGAAGGAAGAATGTGTCAAAATATTTTCAAAGTTATCCCTTTAGGTTCGTCACTTGTTTTTCTTAGATTTTTGTTTTGGAGCCATATCGACCTCCATTTCTAGCCCACAAGGTGGGGCCCATAGAAAAACCATGTAAGTCTCCAAAATTGTAGCTTGCATCCTGTTTGACAACATTGAAATATTCTAGATCTAAAATTTCAAGTGATTTTGTGTATTGTTGATACACGAAAACTATGTTTCTCTTATATCAAACTATCACGTCCTAGTGTGATAGTGTTTAAGCAGAGCTACTGCTTGTAGTGTCTTTACAGTGTTGTGAATTGTTGTAGAAATGGAAAATGCTAATGGAATGAGTTAGCTTATGAGCAACTAATTGGACAAAAAAAACTTTCATGCTTGGAGATTCAACATGAGATATTTCTTGATGGGAAAAGGCTACCAGAAGTACACCGAAGGAGATAATGAAAATGCTGCACAATTAATAGAGAGGGATCGGACTGTGGACTAGTTAAGAGAATAATGTGTCAATATATTTGGTTTGACACAAAGTTATTTCGCCATCAACTTGCATAGATTGAATGCCCAAATAATGATGCAAATGCCCCAATTATGACATCTCAAATGAGGCACGCAGATCAGCCCTAGTAATATGCTTCTCATGAGGACCAGTGAGTAGCATGTCATCAACATACACAACAATGATTAGAAGCACATCATTTTCATGCTTAACATATAAGGTGCTCTCAATTGGACTATTCTCAAAACCATGTGCAATCAGATAGGCATGTATCTTTTCATACCAAGCACATGGTGCTTGCTTTAAACCATATAATGCCTCTTTCAACTTGCACACTTGGTTTTCATGCCCTTTCTGCACAAAGCCATAGGGCTGAAAAACATACACTTCTTCATGCAACTCACCATTCAAAAATGCAATTTTAATGTCCAATTGATGTACATTCCAACCATGATGAGCTGCAGGTGCATAGATGCTACAAATAGTAGTCATTTGGCATGTAGGAGCAAAGGTCTAATCAAAATCAATGCCTCTTTCTTGAGCATAACCCTTTGCAACAAGCCTAGCTTTATACCTGTCAGCTGTACCATCAAGTTCATGCTTCAGCTTGTATACCCACTTAGTGCCAATGGCCTTTTTGCTAGGAGGCAACTTACATAAAGACCAGGTACCATTTTTCATGATTGCATCATATTCTAATTGCATAGCAACCATCCAATTTTAAGAATTTGGTGCTTCGTTAAATGAAACAGGCTCATTCTCATCACAAAGACTAGAGGCAACCTGAGCATAGCAATCTGATGCAAAAGAGGGAGTATGAGAGCTTGAATGAGTATGATATGACGGAGGTGCATCTAATTTGTTGTCACACAAAGTTTGCACCAGTCATTTTGGCATAGTTTTTGCCTCCTCAATATCAGCCTCTCATCAACAAGTGCATCATGTAAATCTGCATCAGAAATGGAATGACTTGCATCATCACATGAACTTGTAAAGGTTGAGATGTTACCACATTAGGACTAGCACTAGACTGTCCACCTATAAAAAGAGGCCACAAAGTGTCGCACATGTCTTTGGAGCTAACTGATGTCTACTTAGTACATGAAAGTAATGGCTGAATATCATCTTCCACAAAAACAACATCATGGCTAACCAAAATGTGTTTAGTCTATGGATGATACAGATAATAGCCTTTGCTTTCAGAACTGTACTCAACAAAAATACATTTCACTACTTTATCATCCAATTTCCTATGTTGTTGTTCAGACACTAATGCATATGCTAGACAACCAGAAACACGCAGGTGAGCAACGGATGGCTTGCAACCATGCCAAGCCTCATATGGAGTGATAGAGTGCAATGCTTTAGTGGGACATTTGTTAAGTACATATGCTGCACATGACAACATCAAGCCAAAAACTATGTGGTAAAGTCTAACTCTTGACCATACACCTCGCCATCTTCATGAGTGACCTATTCTTCCGTTCAACAACTCCATTATGTTGAGGTGTATACAGCACTATACACTGATTTTTTATCCCCGTTCAACCAAAAATGCACTTAAGTCAGAAGACATATATTGCCCCCCTTGATCAGAATGGAGGGTGCCCATTTTACATGCTGACAGATTTTTAGCCAAAAACAAAAACTGTTTGAAGCACGTAAATACTTAGGGCTTTGTTTTCAAAGGATATACCCATGCATGCCTAGAAAAATCATCAATGAAAGTCATGAAGTAAAGATAATTTCCAAAAGAGGGTGTCTGCATAGGACCACATACATCATTGTAAACAAGCTGCAATTTCTGAGTAGCTCGAATTGAACCATCTTTTGGAAACAAGAAATGGTGCATTTTGCCCAAAATACAGCCTTCAAAGATATGTTTACAAGGTGCCTCAATTTTGGGCAGATAGGACACCATTTCTGATTTTTGCAGGCATATCAAACAAGCAAAATTTAGAGGACCAAAGCATGCATGCCAAAGCTTTGCATATGGCAAAGCCTAATAATCATGTACTACACATGCTGAATCATTCACAAAGTTTTCTTATTCTATCAGCTTATACATCCCACAACAGAAAATGACAGAAATAATAATGACATTTCCATTTGACAGATAATGAATTGTACATCTGTCATTAATAAATTTCACAACCAAACCAAACTGATAACATATTCTTCTTGATCCTTGGCACAAATAAAGCATTTGGAAATGTAAAAGAAGTACCATTAGTAGTAGTTAGAATGATCTTAGCAACTCCCATAACAAGATAAGAGGAGTTGTTGGCACATGTGATATTATTCCTTGTAGGGGCAAGCTCAAGTGAAGTGAAAAAACTGTGCTACAAGGTAATATGTTTGGTTGCCCCACTATCAAAGTACCAAACATTTGAGTCTACTATAGATATACAATGTTCATGTGAAGATGGGTCAAAATTGCAAACAATAGTACATGCCCATTCTTCATTCTGCACAAGATTAGCAACCTCTGTTTTGGGTGTAGAGGCCTCTGCAACAACCATTCCAACCTCTTTCTTCCTTGCCTCTTTAGCTACCAATTTTGGACAACTCTTTATGACATGATCATTTGCTTTACAATATTTGCAAAACAATTTCTGCTTTTCTGTTTTCTTCTTGTCTCCGTCATCCTTCTTGGATTGTGTAGAATTAGGAGAATCCTGCTTACTAGTAGAAGACCTCCATTTACCTTTGCCCTTCTGACTAGCCAGGAAAGCTTGATCTCCAACATGCATAATGGACATGTTCTGCCTAGAATGATCTTCGTGCAATAGAATAGAGACTAAATCCTCAAATGCTAAGGCATTTGGATTGCCTTTCATCATCAAAGGAAGAGTAGATGCAAGACTTTGATATGAATCAGGAAGACCATTCAGAACAATCTACGCAAGTGAAGTGTTAGGCAAGACTTCATCAACAGAAATCAATTGTTCTTTCATATATTTGATCTTTGTCAGAAAACTATGCATGGAATCACCTTCATTCATGTGCTCACTCTCCAATTGTTTTCGGAGATAAGCAACATGAGCCTCATTCATTGCCTAGTATAAAGTGGTAAGTGTATCCTAAGCATCCTTAAATATTCTACAAGAGTGTATGTGAGGAATAATGGCATAGTTGAAAAACAAGGCTATCAATGCATGTGCTTGAGCATCTCTACCATCCCAACAAATTTGATCTAGAGTAGCTGCAGCATGAACCGCAACACGAACACAAACATGAAGAATATCACCATCTTTAACACTGCCTACATCACCTTCAACAACTGTGTTTGCAGGTGTAATAGAATGTTTTTCAACACCCTGCACAATATTTTGCAGTCCTTTTGCAACCAATACATGATGCATCATATAAGCCCATAATGGGTAATTGGTACCGTCCAACTTATCCTCAACAATCAACATAGGGAATACATCACTGCTTTCAACTATGGCCCCTGAATAAAGTACCTTGATGTAGAAAAATGATTGCATCTCAAAAAGTTGAACAGAATTACCCTGTCAAGTTTTGCTAAAACTGTAGTAGACTTTTATATTCTTATACTAGCAAACCAAAACCTGTATATATCTTTGGCACAAAAAGACAAAATTGTATACACAAGTAATGTGATAGTGCATTCGAAGGTCGAAACGAGCTTAGAGTATGCTCACCAAATATCATGCGATTTTAAGACTATGATGAGAGGGGTGCCGATGATGCCCTAGATGAAGTGGCAACCTGCTGTGATACCAATTGTTGGAGTTCGAGGTCTATAGAAGCATGCAAACATTACTAGGAAGAAGAAGAAGAAGAAGCTTGGAGCACAACACACAATACTGAATGCATTACCACTAGAATGTACAAAGATAAGTGACCTATTAGGGTTATAGACGTATATACAAGCTAGGGGAAAAAACCTCCTAAAGAGGGAAAAAAGTCCCTTGGCAATCCTAGTGTACCTAAATATAAAAACAATTATATGAGACCAATACTAAAGCATTTTTATGGCAATGCACCATGCTAAAATCTCCTTCTCGAGAGCTCCATGATGATATCTTCATAGTAGAAACCCAAGCTCCAAGTACCACACATAATATTCCGCACACAACCTACAAAATATGCAAAAAAACATAGTACATAGGGATCATGAAGATAGGTTTTCTAGGTGTTACAAATGCAGTTGAACTTACTGTCCATGGCAGACGAGGCCACTATATATTTCATTAAGGAGCATATATGAAAGTGTACCTTGACCATTTGGCCTTTCACCTTGACATTGGACACCTTCCTTTGTATATGTACTAGTTCATATGCTTCCCGACAGATGCACCAAAATGTTTAGCCTTTTAGCCCAAGGGAAAAAGCCTATACAGAATGATATTTTGGTCAAACCTTCTGATGCTAAGTCACCATTTGATCGTCCCAAATCCACAATTTCGATCTGAAGTACCGCGGGAAAATATGGGCAAATACCTGCACTAAGGGGCCTTCAACTCTAGTGGTTACCTTTTGGCAAACTCTCTTCTCTCACTCTCACACATACCTATGCTTTCACACACTCTCATGCACTCTTACTTCCCCTTTCCCTCTGTTCCTTTTCGTTCTCCTCTTACACACATGCACACACCAACACTTATACACCCTCTCACATGCTGTGGTCGGGTTCAAGCGCGCTTAGGGGTGCACACAGAGTGCCAAGAAAGTGACCTTCACATGAGCTCGGTCATCAAAAGTCCTCTTGAATCGTACAAGCTAGAGAGTTTGGATGCTCTGACTCTTTCTCCAACATACAATACATATCTTATCCTCCAAATTGAAGTATTGATATGGGAACTCTCAATATTGACTCCTCAGTACCTCCTATAGAACCCTCGTAGCCTTGTGGCAACATACATTCTCGTTATCATGTACAGTTCATACGTGATCAAGCTCTAACTTGTTTGCCTCATGTGACCCTCCACTTGTGAAGGGTTTGTATAATGTAGGAAAAGTTTCATTCACGGTGTGCTAATGCGTCAATCAATAGTTACACTTAAAAGACACAAAGCGCAATTCATGTTTGTTTTTAAGAAAATATAATCTTGATGTTTATTTTATATTATAATAATTGTAAGTGCAAGAAAACTAACGAAATTTGCAGGTCCGCTAACTTAGAGTACACACAAAATACAGAATAATCTAAAACGTTGTCTAAAAGTATTCTTCGATGTGTACAGTAATGATCAAATGCATTGCATACACCATCACGTCAGAAAGCAGTTCTTCAAATCCTTCATATCTGTTCAAATCCCTACAATGTGTTCATCACTTGTATGAGGTTTTAACCACAATGCTCGAAAGGTCATTGATTTTCCATTAAAGCAAATTCACATCGCAAACGGAGTACAATCGAATTCATTCATCGAGTATTAAGATGTTGACACATTTGCATGATTCTGCCGAAATACATCATGGGAACAAGGAAAACACAGAAGTCATGAGAATTCAATCAACAAACTATTCCTATTCTTTATGCGTGCAAAACAATATTACACCTTTTATGTTGACAATGATTTTCATGCGCTCGCATATGACATATTTGAGTTGTTGCACAATAGAATTCAACCCAAATAAAATTAAAACTTACATTTATCTAGCT
This sequence comes from Ceratopteris richardii, assembly GCA_020310875.1. Lineage (NCBI taxonomy): Eukaryota > Viridiplantae > Streptophyta > Polypodiopsida > Polypodiales > Pteridaceae > Ceratopteris > Ceratopteris richardii. The sequence goes on along the minus strand of CM035417.1, from coordinate 22,006,116 downwards.
CTGTGTATTGGAACACATGACTAAGAAGAAGCCCAAATACACGAACAACTAGGCTAATAGATGTCGCTCCATAATCTCTGGATTTCGTGAATCATCCGTACAAAGCAAACTGTTGCTGTACTGAACTCTGTTCTTAAACCGTGTAGACATTGGTTGTTAACTTAGAAATGTTAATGCACTTCATTGTACCCATGAATATGCATTTAAGTTAACATATTCTCAAATCCTCCAGCAACTACAGTCTCTCATCACGTTTACTGTCAGCGATAAATTCACCATCTGTATATAAATTGAAATCTGTATGTCCTCGCTATGTAGGCAAGTATAGACATCCTTAATCTCTGCATCAAAACATGCAACGTTTGCTCAAGTACTCTTCCTCTTGGAAGTAGTGCCAAACTCCTCTTATGTCCGCCTCACCAACTCTTTGAAGAACAATCCTACTTAGCTTCCGAACTCACTCTCGTATGCCTCCTCCTTCCGTAGAACAAAGTAAAACTGGCGAAGCCACTGTGTTTTGTATCTCTCGATCAACCTCTGAGATGCGCTCCTCCGCTTTTTGCTTCGAGTGCAGAGCTATCTCCTAAAACCCACACGATTCCTGGCCGCTTCCCACAGAGCCTCTGGATGAAGAGCTTGTACCCCCCCAGGTAGACACGAACCTGTTGCTCTTTGAATGTGCTGACAATAAGATAAAATCTAAGAAGTAATCAGTTTTCCCAGGGCCAGGGCCTCTCCAGTTCATCGTTCATATATGATAATACGAAACACAGATGCGACCCTCATCTTTTTTCGGCACCGCCAAAGTATATCTCCATTTTTTTTTTTAGCCCAAATCTAACGGCATATGTGGCACATACCCCCCTCCTTCCGATCTCTGCTCAAACGACGAGAGCCCCCACAAAACCTTTCGCTTAGGGTATATATCCCTCCGTAAGATTTTCCACCTTTCATTCCTCTGCTCTAGCTGCCACACAAAAATCAACTTTCCTCTTCGATTATCCACCTACAAAAGAAAGGTCCTCCACACCTTGTTCTGGTTATCACCAAAAGCTCCTCTTGTGTCACCAAAGAGTTCCCAGGCCTCATGTTCTGCTTCAAAGCATCCAATTTTAATGCGACATTGCATGCCGAAAGCTCCTGCAAACCTGAAATCAAACATATTTTCCTGCCAAATAGAACCGCATTAGTGCATAAAAACCAACCATTTTGTGAGCTAACATACTCCCCTCTTCTTATTTGCGAAGTCGTCCTCGACAAGCCATTCTTGCTGCAAAAAAATCCAAACAACCATGAACATGTCAATTTACAATTGGTTCGCATACCTTTTCATCGAGCCATCATTCCAAGTGGACCTTCACTCATTGAAACTATTAGTGCTAAAAAAATCACTCATGAATACATACAAACCAGTCACTTCCAAAATGATCCCAGATCATGCACATATATGCAACTCCAATTCCACATACATCAAATTGCTCATGCATTCCATTATGAACATAGTCTCAACCAAAATAACACATGCATACCTTTCCATGTTTTACACATTCAATTGTCATTGCGGACAACAGAAAAGAAAATACCGAAATAAACAACGACAACTGAAATGAATCCAACAGGACATGCAAAATACCCAAAATGCATACCCCATTATTGCACCTACCATTCGCTATGTACAATCATTCCATGACTAGACACTCTTGAAGAATCCCCATCGTCGTCCTACAAAAGCCATCGAGACTCGAGTACAAGTCAAGACCTACATAAAAACCCTGGAGTGTCCCACACACTGGAAAACCCTTGGATAGAGCACACAAGTTATAAAGCGAGACCGTTGCATTACCTCGCTAAAGCCTCATCCATAAGTACATATAGAGTCTCCGTGCCTTCAAGAATGTTGATTCAAAGTGAGCTGATCTGTCACAAGCCATCACATACCAATCACACAAGCAAATAACGTTCCCTTCCAGGCGATCGTCGCCCTCTCCTCTCTCTCTCTCCCCCTCAGGAGTGGGGAATAACTTCATAGGTAGATTTTATTTATATTCACACATTGGCCTACGTTGTCACTGGATGCGATTTGTGGACCTGACCACCCGATCAGGTTGATTCCACCCATCTACCAATGCAATGCAGCGCACAACACACAAACACACACTGATAACACATAACATATATCAGCTAGCCCATAACGAAGCTCGATACGGCTCATGGTCGTGACTACCCAGCCACCATGGCTCCACCCACCTACCAACCCGTTATGGCGCATAGCTAAGACATAAACATATACATCCCAAGCCTATGGCGAAACTAGCTGCGGCTCGTGGTCCTAACCACCCGGCTAGGATAAATCCACCCACCTACTAGACCACCATAGCGCATTGGTACGATCACATCAACACAAATTTTTTCTTTTTTTTTCTTTTTCTTCTTTTTTTTTTTTTCATAGTTAATTAATTTACCCAAGTCCTGAGAATTAGGGAGAGGAAGAAAGGGATTTTCCCACTTTTCCCTCACATACATGCAAACATATACACTCTAGCCTTTGACAGATCAACCACCTTTTCACTCCATTCTCTCAATTACAGACACTACATATGTATTCATCGAGTTGACTTTTCACTTGGTAACTACAGCCGGCTATGCCTTGGTCCCTTGTATACCTATCCTTAGATGCTTTAGAATGTGGGTCTCCGGGATGTCTCATGTAGCCTCACATCGTACTCGCATCCCAATGACTTCCCTAGGGCGAGTCAGGCTCAACTTCAGGAGCTCCGTCATCACTTCCTATCGTCAACACATCTGCCCAAGCCCAAGTGATACCGTTCTCTTCGTTAGGCATTTCCCTCGGAGGGTCGAAATAGTAATATCGATCCCTCGCCCATCCTACATGTCGGGTCAGGTATTCCTCAAAACACTCAATATAAAACATAACATCCAAGCCCTGGTTTATGAAGCATACCAGCCAGTGCGCTTCCTCCACATCATATTCCGTCTCAAAGTCGTCGACCTCTATGTCCATGCGGGCGAATGTTTGGTTTGAGAAATATATCCTTAGCTCGTACAAATAGAGTTGAGTTATTTGATCTGCCATTTTGTTACTTAGCTCCTAACAGTCTCTGCGCAACACAAAAAATAATTAGAAGTCCAAAATTCTTGAGCTAGCAAGGAATAATATTTATGACAACAAAAATCATAGTTAACATATGCGCATATATATATATATATATAACTATACATCTATGTACAAGGAGTCTACTTCGTCCTTCTGCTTGGATCTCGTCTGGCTTCTCCCGTCCTAATGCTACTTGAAATATGGTTTAACTCGAAGCGCGTTAACCTTCACGGGAGCACATTCTTCTCCTAAATCTTGAATTTGCATGGAACCATTGGAGTTGAGTTCCACCACCTTAAACGGTCCTGCCCATCTTGTCTGTAACTTCCCCGGGAATTTATAATATTTACTATCATAGACTAGCACCAAATCCCCTTCTTGAATCGCATAGGTCCTGAGATTCTTGTCATGCCTCTCTTTACGTCTTCTCTGAATAGCTTCCAAACTTTGCTGTGCAATGAGTCTCTTTTCTTCTAGCTTGACCAGTTGTATGTACCTCTCCTTCAATGACTCTTCCTCTCCCAGCCTGGCCTCTATGGCTACTCTTAAGGTCGGAACCTCTTTTTCGATGGGAAAGATGGCTTCCTCGCCATATACTAGGGAGAACGGAGTGCTCTTAGTCGTCACTCGGTAAGATGTTCGATATGTCCACAAGGCTTCCAAAAGACTCTCATCCGAGTCTCTCCTATGCACAACTACTGTCTTTGTTAGAATCTGTTCAAGAACTTTGTTGGTGACCTCCACTTGTCCATTCGCTCTCGGGTAATATGGAGTGCTTTTTCTATGTTTAATCTTATATAATTCCATTAACTCCTCGATCAATTCGTTGACAAAATGTGTTCCTCTATCACTCACTATCTCCAACGGGCATCCAAATCGAGTGATAATTTGTTCATACAAAAATTAAGCTACATCAATAGCTCGGTCAGTTTTCAGAGCTTTAGCCTCTACCCACTTGGTAACATAGTCAGTGCAGACCAAGATATACCTATTGGATCTACGTCTTGAGGGAGGATCAATAGGCCCCACAAAATCAATTCCCCATTTTTCAAAAGGCTTAAGAGCCAGCACTGGCGTGAGAGGAGCAGCATGTGCTAATGTTGGTTCGCCCATTCTTTGGCATTTGTCGCATTTCTTACAGTATGTGTGAGAGTCTTTGAACAACGTTGGCCACCAATACCTAGCCAATAAAATCTTCCTTGCCATCAGCTCACCAGCAAAATGCCCATCGCAGGGTTCATCATGTAATGCTCTCAACACTAGGGTTGCTTCTTCTTCCTCGAGACATCTCCAATAAATGCTTTCATGTACAAAATATCGATAGAGCTGCCCACCAATGATGCTATGGTGCTTCGCCAATGCTAACAGTTTTTGCTTCTCTCTCTTGCTTGCTCCTAGCGGATATTTAGTGGTGCATAAGAAGTTCACCAAGTCAGCATACCAAGGTACTTTAGCATCAACCTGGAATAGATGCCCATCAGGAGCATCATCGGGCACACCAGAGATTGGCTCCTCATTAACAATTCGTGATAAATGGTCAGCCAATATATGCGCTTTGCTTGGTTTGATTACCACTGTGAACTGAAATTCTTGGAGGAGTAGCATCCACCTCATCAATCGCCCTGATAGCTCGGGTTTATTGATGATATACTTAAGGGCTTCATGATCTACATAAAACGTGAAATGTTTTCCCATCAAGTAATGCCGATACTTATTCACCGCAAAGATCATCGAGAGGCATTCCTTTTCTGTAGTTGTATAGTTTATTTTCGTGCTATTCAAGTTTCGACTTGCGTAATAAATAGGGTGGTCCAACTTCCTTTCATCAGCTTGGCATAGCACTGCTCCAACCGCAGTATGAGAAGCATCTGTGTGCACATGAAATTCTTTCGTCCAATCAGGTGCTACTAAAATTGGTGCATTTATCAATTTATTTTTGATCAATTCGAATGCAACTTGACACTCTCCAGTCCATTGGTATTGTTGGTCTTTCCTCAAAAGATTCGGCAGTGGTGCTGCTATTGATGCAAAATTTAATATAAATCGTCGGTAATAATTAGCATGCCCCAAGAATTCTCTAAGTTGCCGCAAGTTTTGCGGAGGTGGAAGTTATCCAATTTTTTTCACTTTATCCTCGTCAATCACGATCCCTTTTTCAGAAATAACATGTCCCAAAAGCAATCCTCTTCGTACTCCAAATGTACACTTTTCAGGATTTAATGCGATGCCTTTTTCGATGCTTCTTCTTAAAATAGCTTTGATCCTCTCCATCATGTTTTCATCATTGCCCCTGATTGCAAAATCATCGAGGAATATCTCCATCCAATCCTGCAAATAGTCTTGATATGCAGCTATCATTGCCCTCTGGAATGTGGTCGGTGCATTGCATAATCCAAATGGCATCACACGATATGCGTATGTGCCCCATTCCGTGGTGAAAGTAGTTTTTGATTGATCCTCTTCATGGATTTGGATCTGGTTGTACCCACTGAAACCATCCAAAAATGAGTACAATTTATGGCCAGCCACTCTGTCCAAGATTTGATCAGTGAATGGCAAAGGAAAGTGATCCTTCTTTGTGCGCTCGTTCAACTTTCGATAATCTATGCAAATACGGATTTTCTTATTTTTCTTCGGAACCACTACAATTGGTGATACCCACTCGCTGGATGCAATGGGATATATGAATCCTGCTTCCAATAATTTAGTCAATTCCAGCTTGATCAATTCCGAATAGATTGGATTTGTCTGCCTAAGTCGTTGACATATTGGTCGGGTGCCTTCTTCCAAATCTATATAATGTTGGCAGATTCGGGGATCAATTCCTCTCAGATCACTGTATGACCATGCAAAGGCCTTGGTGAAATTTCTGAGTGCCAATTTAATGCAATCTCGTACTTCATCTGGTAGCTCTGACCCCACACTCAAGAACTTTTCTGGAAAAACTTCCCATTTTTCCAACTGAGCTTCTCGTGAATATTCCTTATTCCTTGATGACACTGTGATTGGAAAGTGCTCCCCGATCACACGTGCATGGTTGGCCAGTAAATCATTGTTTTGTTCTTTTTCAACCGCACCCAATTTCTTAAGTTCAGCTTTTGCAATGGCTTCCGACACTTTAGTCTTACTCTTCGCTTCCTTTTCCAATTCTCGACTTCTCCTTAGAAGTTCTGCTTCTAGCACTCTAACCCTTTCTCTCAACTTTTGTACTTCCATTGTCGGAGCTAACTCCAGTTTCAACTCATCTTTTGAAGTTCCCTTCTCCAGGGATTGGGTAGCTTTGCTTTCCTTTGTGTCTATACTCAACATGTAGCACTCAAATTCACTTGTATGTGTCAACCATCCCAGCAACTCCTAGTCTGAGTCATCCTTGTAGCATAGTGGATCTTTGTACTCGCCCACCTTCGCGTGTTGGAGGTTGGACAATTGCAGGTTAAATCCATCCTGTGAAAGGTCCTTGGAAGTCTCTGTGCGCAGTGCAAATCTTACCCGCGCCATTTCTTGTCTAACCTTTTCCTTTGCTTTTTGCTCCCTTTCCTCAGCTGTTGTCGATTTCTTGCCGGTCAAGTTTGGAGACACTTGAAGTTGTATTCGATCAGCCTTCGGTCCAATTGTGATAAATCCTGTGCGCCAATCGTGCACACATTCGGCTTGCACCAGCCATGGCCGTCCAAGTAAGATCGAGAAGGTAGCCTCTGAGGTCCTTGGTCTTACTATCAGATAATCAACTTTAAACTCTAGACCGCCCACAACTGTGCTTACATTCTTTAAAAGACCTGCAGGCTTCACTTGTGTTTGATCTGCCATTCATTCCGTGTCAGCGAGCAACTTTACAATATCCACTTCCTCCAAACGCTGTCTTTCCTTCCTACATTTTGGAGCCCTTAATCTTTCAGGGAATGGTGCTATGCCTGGCACAAACTCCTTGGTCACTGGTGGAAGGATCTCAATCTCTTCCCCATCCTCAAACTCTTGCTGCTCATCAAATCCTCCAACTTGGTTCTCTACCTCTCCATGTTCGGTTATCTTCTCCTGGCTAGCTTTTTCGCTTTCGCCTTCCGGATGCTTCTTTGAATACTCTTGAGTCCTTGTGACTACTGCCACAATTGTCTCTTTATGTGGTTTCTTGGCCTCGTAAGCATCCACAAAGTGCATTGACGAGCTAGAACCTTCTTGAGGGTTCACTGTCTTGAACACTACTCCGATTGTAGGAACATGCTCTTGAGCTCTCGATGTGGAATGCATCTGAGTATCAACATAATTTGAGGATCCTACTAGTCCTTTTTCCTTGCCAGTGGCAGCTCTTCGTTTTGGACAATCTTCATCAAAGTGGCCCTCTCCACTACAGTACCTACATAGCGGGGTATAATCAACTGGTTTCTTCTCATTTGGACATCTAGGAGTATGGCCAAAGCCATGACATCTCCAGCACTTGATTGGACCATCTCTTCTTTGGTCACGTGCGGCTCCTCTTGGATAGTCTCCTCCTTGACCCTGAGCACCATATCCATAAGTCGGTCTGTTTTCCCAACGAGATGTAGGTGGGACACTTTGAGTGGGCAATCCCGTGTAGGATCTTTCTCTCGTATCTCCTGGTTTCATGGTTCTCTCTTCATAGGCTCTCTTGTTGTAACATTGGTCTTCCGTGTGATTTGTTCTTCCACAAAAAGTGCAACGCATTCTAGGTGGTGATCTATCTGTGAATACCCTCGAGTTTGTAGGGCATTCTGAAGCCAAATGGCCGTAACCATGGCACTTTCCTCACCGTGTATTTGATCGAAACACTTGATTGGGGTTTGTAGTCACCTCTAGTTTTACTGTGTATGTTTCCTAGGTCATTGTGGCAGCTTTTATAGCTTGTGTGACCAACTCCAATATTCATTCTTCAGTTAGCGTAGGTTTTACCTCGCCTGGCATGCTAGTGGCAGCTACAAAAGCTGGGGTCGTCAATGCGGGACTTCCTTGGCCAGGATCTTTCATCGGTATGTTTCCTAGGCCTCCCATTGGCTCGTATAAGAGCTCCATCTTCCTTTGTTGGCATAATTGTACTTCCTCCCAAAGCCTTGCTTGTTCCTTAGCATCTATTAAGGTTGTCAGTCTTGTCAGGCTGATATGCTGCTGCGCGTAGGATCTCTCAATCCCGAAATGAATCTTCTTTTCAATGTCTCATCGTTCGGGGCATTCGCGCCCATCTTTCTTACCAATGTTTCCATTCTCTGAATGTAGTTATCGATGCTCTCATTGACTCCCTGTCACAAGTAATCCATCTATTGGGCCAATCTATCTTGGAAGCCTTGTCGTCGAAACTTTGCCAAGAAGGCTTCCTTGAGCATCTGATAAGTTCCACGCTCTTGTGGTGTCAGATTCCCATACAAATTGGCTGCCTCATCACGGAGAATAGCCAGAAACATTCTCAACCTTTGAACCCGGTCAACTACCTCATTGGCCTCACAAGTAACCTCAAACAGTTGGATAAAACTATCTGGATCCTCGTCCCAAGCACCTGAGAACTTGGTGAAGTCCCCCAAATGAACCAAAATCCGCTGAGCCATTTCAAACAGAGGTGTGATGTCAATATCACTTCGATCCTAGAAATTTAGCGCACGTGGCCTCAAGATCCCTCCTTCAAACTTTCACACTTGATTCGCGACTCTCCTACGGGAGTACACGTTTTTAGCAGATTTCTTCGAGCCAGTCGAGGTTGACTCACCTTGCGATTCCCACCTATTCCTTTCTCGTTCAAGTGCTCTTCTCTGAGCTCGTTCCTCTCTTTGCGTTTGTGTTGCTCCTGAGGATGAGCTCCCCTCGCTCATGTACTAGATCTGGGCTCCGCAAGCTCGGCCAACATGTGGTGCTAGGCAAACCTATGGCACTCTCTTATAGAGACGTGTCAAGCTTTTCCCGACAGACGCACCAAAATGTTTAGTTCTAATGCCCAAGGAAAAAGTGATTATACGAGACTTTATTTTGTTCAAACCCCTCGGAATCGGTCCAATTGGATTACCTGGAGCCCATAATTATCCCTCGAGGAATCCTTCCTTTGTATATGTACTAGTTCATATGCTTCCCGGCAGACGCACCAAAATGTTTAGCCTTTTAGCCCAAGGCAAAAAGCCTATACACAATGATATTTTGGTCAAACCTTCTAATGCTAAGTCACCATTTGATCGTCCCAAATCCACAATTTTGCTCTGATGTACCGCGGGAAAATATGGGCAAATACCTGCACTAAGGGGCCTTCAACTCTAGTGGTTACCTTTTGGCAAACTCTCTTCTCTCACTCTCACACATACCTATGCTTTCACACACTCTCATGCACTCTTACTTCCCCTTTCCCTCTGTTCCTTTCCGTTCTCCTCTTACACACATGCACACACCAACACTTATACACCCTCTCACATGCTGTGGTCGGGTTCAAGCGCGCTTAGGGGCACACAGAGTGCCAAGAAAGTGACCTTCACATGAGCTCGGTCATCAAAAGTCCTCTTGAATCGTACAAGCTAGAGAGTTTGGATGCTCTGACTCTTTTTCCAACATACAATACATCATATCTTATCCTCCAAATTGAAGCATTGATATGGGAACTCTCAATATTGACTCCTCAGTACCTCCTATAGAACCCTCGTAGCCTTGTGGCAACATACATTCTCGTTATCATGTACAGTTCATACGTGATCAAGCTTGTTTGCCTCATGTGACCCTCCACTTGTGAAGGGTTTGTATAATGTAGGAAAAGTTTCATTCACGGTGTGCTAATGCGTCAATCAATAGGTACACTTAAAAGACTCAAAGCACAATTCATGTTTGTTTTTAAGAAAATATAATCTTGACGTTTATTTTATATTATAATAATTGTAGGTGCAAGAAAACTAACGAAATTTGCAGGCCCGCTAACTTAGAGTACACACAAAATACAGAATAATCTAAAACGTTGTCTAAAAGTATTCTTTGATGTGTACAGTAATGATCAAATGCATTGCATACACCATCACGTCAGAAAGCAGTTCTTCAAATCCTTCATATCTGTTCAAATCCCTACAATGTGTTCATCACTTGTATGAGGTTTTAACCACAATGCTCGAAAGGTCATTGATTTTCCATTAAAGCAAATTCACATCGCAAACGGAGTACAATCGAATTCATTCATCGAGTATTAAGATGTTGATACATTCACATGATTCTGCCGAAATACATCATGGGAACAAGGAAAACACTGAAGTCATGAGAATTCAATCAACAAACTATTCCTATTCTTTATGCGTGCAAAACAATATTACACCTTTTATGTTGACAATGATTTTCATGCGCTCGCATATGACATATTTGAGTTGTTGCACAATAGAATTCAACCCAAATAAAATTAAAACTTACATTTATCTAGCTCTGTGTATTGGAACACATGACTAAGAAGAAGCCCAAATACACGAACAGCTGGGTTAATAGATATCGCTCATGTCTGGATTTTGTGAATCATCCGTACAAAGCAAACTATTGGTGTACTGAACTCTGTTTTTAAACCATGTAGACATTGGTTGTTAACTTAGAAATGTTAATGCACTTCATTGTACCCATGAATATGCATTTAAGTTAACCTATTCTCAAATCCTCCAGCAATTAGAGTCTCTCATCACGTTTACTGTCAGCGATAAATTCACCATCTGTATATAAATTGAAATGTGTATGTCCTCGCTATGTAGGCAAGTATAGACATCCTTAATCTCTGCATCAAAACATGCAACGTTTGCTCAAGTACTCTTCCTCTTGGAAGTAGTGCCAAACTCCTCTTATGTCCGCCTCACCAACTCTTTGAAGAACAATCCTACTCAGCTTCCGAACTCACTCTCGTATCCCTCCTCCTTCCGTAGAACAAAGTAAAACTGGCAAAGCCACTGTGTTTTGTATCTCTCGATCAACCTCTGAGATGCACTCCTCCGCTTTTTGCTTCGAGTGCAGAGCTATCTCCTAAAACCCACACGATTCCTGGCCGCTTCCCACAGAGCCTCTGGATGAAGAGCTTGTACCCCCCAGGTAGACACGAACCTGTTGCTCTTTGACTGTGCTGACAATAAGATAAAATCTAAGAAGTAATCAGTTTTTCCCAGGGCCAGGGCCTCTCCAGTTCATCGTTCATATATGATAATACGAAACACAGATGCGATCCTCATCTTTTTTCGGCACCGCCAAAGTATATCTCCATTTTTTTTAGCCCAAATCTAACAGCATATGTGGCACATACCCCCCTCTTTCCGATCTCTGCTCAGACGACGAGAGCCCCCACAAAACCTTTCGCTTAGGGTAGATATCCCTCCGTAAGATTTTCCACCTTTCATTCCTCTGCTCCAGCTGCCACACAAAAATCAACTTTCCTCTTCGATTATCCACCTACAAAAGAAAGGTCCTCCACACCTTGTTGTGGTTATCACCAAAAGCTCCTCTTGTGTCACCAAAGAGTTCCCAGGCCTCATGTTCTGCTTCAAAGCATCCAATTTTAATGCGACATTGCATGCCGAAAGCTCCTGCAACCTGAAATCAAACATATTTTCTTGCCAAATAGAACCGCATTAGTGCATAAAAACCAACCATTTTGTGAGCTAACAGTATCTCTATTATGAATCTTCTCAAGAATAATGCACTCAGTGGCTAAGCAATCTCTAATGAAGTGATACCTCACCTCAATGTGCTTGGTCTTTGCATGATAGATCAGAATCTTAGGCAATGCAATAGCACTCTGAATATCATTGAGTAAATGAGGTACATGCTGAGGTAGAACCATATCATAAGCAAGACGTGAAAGCCACAATGCTTCCTTACATGGCTCACTTGTTGCAACATACTCTGGTTCTGTAGTGGAAAAAACTATACATTCCTAAAGATGAGATCTCTAAGAGATAGCACCTCTAACAAAATGAAAAATGTACCATGATGTAGACTTATGATTGTCTACACAACCAACATAATCAGAATTTGTGTAACCAATAATGGATGCTTTTCCTCTATCCAAGCATAGACACTTGTCCTTAGTGCCACTTAGATATCTCAACATCATTTGACTGCTTCCCAATGCTTCTTGCCAAGATTCGACATATATCTGATCACAAATCCCACTAAAAATGCAATGTCTGGTCTCGTAGCTACCATAAAATTTGTGAGACTACCAACAATAGATTGATAATTCCTTTTTCTCATCTGATTTGGGACAATCATCCTTTCTCAATTTCACACATGTGGGTAAAGGTGTACTCAATGCCTTTCCATCTTGCATATGGAACTTGTGAAGTACTTTGGATATGTGCTCTCTTTGAGAAAAGTATATGCATCTTTTACTCCTATCACGAGTAATGTGCATGCCAAGAATATGTTTGGCATCCTCCAAATCCTTGATATCAAATGTTGCACTCAAATTCTTTTTGAGAATTGTCAAGTCATAAGAGGACTTCCCAACAATCAGCATATCATCAACATAAATTATCAAGCATATCAGGATGCCATCTAAGCATCTTTTTGTGTAGAGATAATGATCCTCATTGCTTCTAGAATAGTCGAGACTTCATAAAAGCATCAAACTTTTGGTTCCATTGTCTAGGGGACTGTTTAAGTCCATATAAACTCTTCTTTAGCTTAGAAACTAGAGTTTCTTTTCAAGGAACTACATAACCCTCTGGTTGATCCATATAGATCTTATCTGTAAGATCTCCATGCAATAAAGAAATTTTCACATCCATTTGGACTAGCTCTAGGTTATCCATGTGAGGAGATGGATAGGCAGGTTCCAGAGATGAGGTGGTGTTGCACAAAACCCAATAGAATCCTTTAGCTTCACAATAATGCATATGGAACGACTAAGTGTCTTGGAGCATAACTCCCAAAATTTTTTGTCAAAATAGATAACTTGCATGTACTAGAAATGTGAAGAAACCTTCTATTTCGGGAATAGAAGTGCTCAATAATTTAGTCATAGCTCACAACCTGGTATGAATTGACCAAAGAGCTTTTTTAGATATCTAAGTGGAGTGTGTAGCAAACTAGAGCAAGTTATTTCATCAATTTATCCACATCATACAGTGAGAAATGATTCTAACAAGTTAGAGGGGTCGTGCCGATATTTCAAGATCTAGAGGGTGTGCAGGCATAGTCAACTTCGATGATTCATATCTCAAGAGCCTCTAAACCAAATGTGATGAACATGATATAGAGGTAGTAGAAACTTTATTCTAACTAACTCAAGTTAAAGTACAACAAATGATGGAGCACACATAGAGAAATTGATTCCATAAAATCATTGAAATGATGAAGATGCTGTAGAGAACAGTAGATAGAGATGAACTTGAAGTAATGTATCACAATGTATATGCTAATGAACATATGATACAAGGGAAATTTTATGGACTACTCATACATGAGATGATCTCAATGTATGCTCACTGAAGTAGCTCAATGCCTCTCAGAATGGATCTCTATATCATGTGACTAAAAATATGTGTATTTATACACTTGTTCCAAGTTTGAATTTGAATTTTCCCTCACCTAAAAGTGTTCCTACATTTTAGGGATGATTTGAATTGATCCTTCCTACCACATAAGTTATCTGTTAAGCTCCATAACTTCATGAGATTCCTTATGTTAAACGCGCTTTTGCCGTCAGAACGTGTTTAAGCTCTTTTCGGGTTCTTGGGAGTGGAAGGGGTCTGAATAATCAGAGGCCCTATACTTGATTTTCCCAAATCAACTCACTCACATGACCTTTCATTCAAAACAACTCCGCTAATCCAACTTTCTAACAAACTCTGGCTCGTTCCTTTACAGAATTACTATTCGTATTCCAATCAATACATCTCAGTACACAACGCCAGGATAAACATTACCGCAACACAGACTTACAATAAACAACTTACAAATTAGTGATTCAATACTTCACTTAATGTAAACATTATCGTAACCCAATCTTTACCGTACAGGTGCAGATAGTCAAACAAAACAGAAAGACACAGCAGTACGTAGAATTCTCAAACACACACTACGAAAACTCCACAGAACGTCTCACCCAGACAAACAGTCTGGCGACCTTCTGGTCGTCACCGAAAGTGTCTTTTCATTGCTTTATAAAAAGTTACAAATCATCGCAATGACCTTTCAATTCGTGAAAATATGAAAAGGAAAAGGTTTACAATTGCCAATCCGGCGGCTTACACTAGCATGCATGGTGGACTTGAACCCGCAAGTACACAAAATTCTATGGTTCATCTATTATACCCTGTAGATACATTGTTCTAGCTAACTTAGAAGTTCTGGCAATTTTCTTTTTTAATGAATCTAACATTTGTTTCAGGATTTCGAGTTCTACTAGCTGAGCATCAGTTCTTACTGAACTGGTTGCAATTACCTAGCTCATCAAAATTTATTCCTATGTTTGCAGAAAGGCTTCCTGTAAGTAAAAATCATTTGATGAAGCTGCATCTCGGTTCACTTTCATGTCTGCAATCTGTTTATCAACTCTAGATAGTCTTTCTGCTTGAGCACCCAGTTGGTTCTCTCTTCTTTCCAACTCTTGATTTTGAAATTGTATGGTCCGGTAATAAGCATCTCTTTCTCTTCTTATCCCTGATATCTCCTTCTGTAGTTGAGCGACCAACATCATCTGGCTTTTAAGAGCAGCATTTGATTCAACTAGGTTTGCAGTTGCAAAATCTAGCTCCATATTAGTTTGCTTTAGTAAAACCATCATTTCTTGTCCTTTCTGTACTGCTTCATCCAATTGTGCTCTAGTCTCTTCTAACAAATTTCCCAGTGCTATACGGGCATCCTCTTTATCTTTGACTAACTGTTTCAATTGCAGGATCTCTACATCAGCAACACATAACAAATCATCTTTTGCTTGAATCTCAGCTAACACCTCATCTTTTTGATTAATCAATGATTCTTGTTCGGTAATTGTAGCCTGGAGCTGTAATATCTATTTGTGCCGAGCATGATTTTCTACCTTTACTATATCTATTTCTTCCTGGAGTGGACTAATGTCTGCTTCAAGAATATCTACTTTATGCTGGAATTCATCTCTGAGATTATCAGTAATCTCCTTCATCTGTGCTGGTAGTTGCTGCGATAGATGAATCAACATCTGTCCCATGGATGCGAGCTCAGAAATCATAGGAATCAAAGGAACCGGAAGAGGAGGACGTGGTTGAGATGAAGAAGTTGTCAGGAGTTGACGAGAATTGGGTGGAGAGTAGTTAGGTGAAGAGGATGAGGAATCGGGCGCATCAGGTACAATTGGTGGAATAGGGATAATAGGTTTGAGTGGAGGTAGGGGTGGAGGAGGGGGTTGCAAAATGTTAGCCACCAATACTTTTTCACTGAGTTGCTGCGTAGACACTTTAGATTTGGCAACTGCATTATCCACTGCCCTAATCAATTCTGCCAAAATCTCTGCAACCATAACCTGTGTATCTTCTTGTACTTCTTGTTTGGACTGCTGTTGCGATTCTTCCTTAGAAGATTTGTCGTCAGAATTGGTCACACTTTGCTCTTATTGGTTGTTTGGAGATGACTGGGCAAACGAATCATGGTGAATGGAGGTGGCTGTATCGTGAAAAATCTCCTCTTCATTTTTGTATGCTTTATCACCTATGGCAGACCCTTGCACTTGATTGTCAGACACACTAATCCTGATGAGTTTTCGGCAGAGGAGCTGGAAGATTTCTTCGTCATCTTCTTCGTCGTCTTCCAGTATCTGAGCAGATTCCTCATGATATAAAATTGGACCTCGTGGAGGCGGTTGCGCTGCTTGGATGGTCGGAAATAGAAAACTGAGTATGTGCGGAAGACGTGATCGAAGCAAATATCCTTCGTTAACCTATTTAATAACCGAAACGCATTCACGATGAATGCGTCGGAAAAAATAGGAAGCAAAATTGATAGGATCTCTAGCAGCCATATCAATCACCGAGTAGAATGGGCGAGAAATCCCATAAGTTCATTTTTGCAGGTTTAAGATGGCTACTAAAAACTGTAAAGTTGTTCTTTCAGGCTCAGGTCGACAGAGTATGGCATACTCATTCGAAGAATATCTGGGAAATAATTGAGTCATGGTAGCGATCGGAAGGTTAGGACCATTCTCTCGTCCTTCCGGAGAGAGTCGGAATGCATCAGCAAATGACTGTAGAGTGATTACAGTACGAGATGGTAAAGAGGTAATTGGCCAACTCTGCTCCGTAGCAGGTGTGGCAGCGATGGCGGCAATGATCTGGGCGTAAAACGAGTGACATTCCACTGAATGCCAAGGCAATTCAGTGAAATTGGACAACCCATGGATGCACAAGAACTCACCCACATCTGCAGGGAGTCCGTCATGGAATGCAGCGAAGTTGGCTAACGCTTCCATGATGCGCACACAATGTAGCACAAAGACACAGTGAATACAGGAAACACAAAGCGCACAGAGCACACAGTCACAATAGTGATTAACAGCGGAAAGAAGAAGATTAAGTAGGTACTTGGTAATAGGAGGCGATCAAAAATGCTAATCATCGTGCGATGTTGAGATGATAACCTTCATAACTACGGTGTGCATGCATGAGTAGAATCAATAATAAAAGGCGGCTATTATTCATGGTAATGTAGCAAAACGAGGAGTTTATGATTTTTAAGCAACTAACACGCAAAACTAAAAAAAGAAAAGAAAAGAAAAGAGAAAAAAAAGAATTAGGTGCTTGAGGATAAGAGCGAATTAGGTGCTTCATTGATGATAAGGCTGCAACTTTGAACCATTAGGCTATTGATGATAAGAGAAAAGAAAAGAAAAGAGAATTGATGATAAAAAAAGAAAAGAAAAGAAAAGAAAAGAAAAGAATTAGGCTATTATTCAATGCGAATTAGGTGCTTGATGATAAGGCCGCAACTTTGAACCATTTATCACTTTAGGAAGAGGAACTCCGATCGAAGCAGTCAACCGAAAAGTAGCTGGGCCCACTTGTTCAATAATTCGGTAAGGACCAAACCATCGTAACTTGAATTTTCTAGCAGAACGATTTGATTTTGCATTATAAAACAGCACAAGTTGTCCTACCATAAAAACTGGAGTTTTAAGATACCGATCATGTGTACGAGCTTGCCGCAACTACACTTCTTGAAGAGTTAGAAAACTTTCCCAGCGATGCTCATCTAATTCTCTGAGTGTGTCCAACCGAAATGGTAAAGACTCTTCAGGTAACAGTTTCTGAGAGATGGCCACACGTAAGCTTGGTACTACAAGTTCCATTGGTGCAATTGCCTCCATTCCATATGCAACTTTGAAAGGAGTCAGTCTGGTTGTGACCTTGTATGTAGTCCGGTATGCCCATAATACTGCAGGTAGTAACTGATCCCATCTTTCTCGTGATTCTACAATCAATTTTCGAAGCATAGTCAACAACGTTTTGTTTATACTCTCAGCTAAGCCATTAGCACGAGGATAATACGGTGAACTGAATTTATGCAGAATCTGAAAAGTGTGTGTTAACACTTTCATTAAATTGTTGACAAAGTGGGTCCCTTGATCTGTGACAAGTTCCAAAGGTAATCCATAACGTGGGAATACGTCCTTCATTAGACATTTTGCCACTGAAACAGCTGTGGCGGACCGTAAAGCCCAAGCTTCTGCCCATCTAGTAGCATAATCTGTGCATGTCAAAATATATCTATTGTTGCTACGGATTGTTGGAGGTGTGATTGGTCCAATAAAGTCAAGACCCCATTTCTGAAAAGGTTCTAAAGGTAAGATAGGCTATAGAGGAAAGAAATGGCGTTGTAAAGGCTGTCCAGATCGCTGACAATTGTCACATTGTTGCACAAATTGAGATACATCTCTGTACATAGTAGGCCACTAGAGCCCACTTTGCAAAATTTTTCGGTGCGTTAAATCTGCTGCAAAATGTCCAACAGAGGGTATTGAATGTGCCAGAGCGATTACTGAGTTTACTTCATGTGGAGGAATACAACGAAGTAAAACCCCAGTGTGATCCATATAATACAACTCTCCGGCAATCAACCGGAATCTGCGACTGTAAACTGCAATTTTTCGACGCATTGCAAGAGAAGTTTGAGAAGGAAGACATCCATCAGTAAGAAAGGTTAATAACTGATCATAGTAAGTAGGTGTCACAGGAGGTTGTGCAGATTCATCACTAGTCGTTTCAGTAACATAAACTGCTGGTGTGGTGTCATCAACATCGACCGGAGCTTCACCGGAATCTAACCAAGAGAGAAAATCTGCTAATGCATGTGTAGTGCCAGGTCCATGAATTACTTCATAATCGAATTCTTGTAACAATAAAACCCAACGTGCCAAACGACCACCTAAATGTTGCTGTCAAACCAGATACACCAGCGCAGCATGATCTACATGAAAGATAAATTTTCGGCCTAGCAAATAATGCCAGAATTTCTTTACAGAATACACCAAACCAAGACATTCTCTTTCAATTACTGAATAATTCTTTTCAGCAGGAGCAAGCCTTTGACTTGCATAATAGACAGGCCGGAACCACTTATCAGTTTGTTGCGTTAAAACACTTCCAATGGCTATATCTGATGCGTCTACAAAAACATGAAATGGGCATTCCCAATCAAGAGGTTGTAGAATTGAACCTGCATTAATAAAACTTTTAGATGATCAAATGCAATTTGACATTCTGGGGTCTAATCAAACTGTCGAGGAGTACTAGTTATTAGACAATTTAGGGGTATTGCCAAATGGGCAAGCCACCGTAAATGTCGACTATGCCACTTAACTTGGCCCATGAATCGCATTACTTCTTTCGGCGTAGTAGGCATAGGAGCTTCTAACACGGATGCAATTTTGTCTGGATCAACTTGTATGCCCTGTGCAGATACAATGTGGCCAAGGAGTTTACCACAAGGAACCGCAAAGACAGATTTGGTGGGGTTCAAATAGAGTCGACATTCTCGTCATTTTTCAAAGCAACACCGTAAATGATACAGGTGTGCAATCATCTTACCGAATAAAGAGAAATCATCTAGATATACTTGCATAAAAGAAGTGAGATAGGGTGAGAAGATTTCCTGCATACATCGCTGAAAGGTGCTAGGAGCATTCCTCAATCCAAACCACATGACTGTACAAGCAAAAACGCCCCAATTTGTAATAAACACAGTTTTTGGTATATCTTGCTCAGCCATTCGAACCTGGTTATAACCACTATAACCATCAAGAAATGAATACATTTCATGCCCAGCCATTCTATCCACCATTGTATCAAGAAATGGAAGAGGAAATGGATCAAGTACGGTGGCTGCATTCAATTTTCGGTAATCGAGACATATTCGGAGCTGCTTGTTTTTCTTTGGTACGATTACAATCGGGGAGATCCATTCAGCGTGCTCAATGGGTACAATGAATCCTACCTTTAATAGGCGATCAAGTTCTGCTTTGACCTGTGCTGCATAGTTAGGGTTCATACGGTAGTTGTGTTGTTTAATCGGCTTGGCTTCTGGTTTGAGCACAACCCGATGCTGATAGATTCGAGGATCTAGACCTTTCATATCACGATAGTCCCATGCAAAAACATCAGAGAACTCACGAATAAGCTGTATCAAATCTGCTTGAAATGCTTCAGACAATCCTTCCTTTATCTTGACAGGTCGTGGATTTACTTCATCTCCCAAATTATAGGTGATTAACTGATCTTTGGGAACATAGAATTGACGAGGTTTGCCTAGATCGTCAGTTGACTGTAAAAGATGTTGTAGAGCGGCTTCATCCATAGCAACAATATCTTCGGTCTTCACTTCTTCGGTCACAGGCACCACCGTACAGGTTGCCGGACTCCAGTTATCTACAATAGATTGCAGATCTACAGTGCCTAAGGAAATCAGATCTTCATTATTCTTAAAAAATGCTTCTTCTTCATCGTCAGATAAGCCATCCAACATATGGATTGGCTCTGCTACATATGGCCGGGTATGAAGTTCACAAGGCTGGATGGCATCCAATTTAACAATATATTTATGATGATTATCTTTAAATGTTAGTTCTTGTGCTGACCCTGTATAACCGTAGCCTGTTTTAACCAGGGTCATCCAAAAAGAAGATTATAGTCAAGACTTGACTCCGGTAGTTCTAAGACTACAAAAGTCATCTTAAACATTGTACCCTGCAAGGTTATCGGGACATTCGGTACAAGTCCTACCGGATGAACTCGGGATTGATCTGCCATTCTAACGAAAAATTGAACAGGCTTGATTTGCATCCATCCCAACTTTTTACCAAGTGCTCCAGTGGCTATGTTTACACCAGACCCACCATCAATTAGTACTTGAGTAATTTTGTGATTTTTGTACCATACCGTAATCAAGGGGACCGAATGATCCACCGTAGAATCAATTTCCGGTTGTACCGTTGCTGTCGCTGGAATGCAGGAAGACCCAAGACTGAGCTGTTGCTGGAATTGCTGCCGAACTCCTGGCACTAATGCAAGTAACTGTCCAAGAGGGAGAGTAATGGATGCCTTAGATAAAATTTCCCATGCCTGATCTACTTGAATTGTACTTTTCATCGATTCTGAATTTGATGCGCTTGTTACTGGGGTAGAATCTTGTTCCTGTGATCCTTCCTTTGGCAGCGGCACTTGTGTCACCGAAATTGGATCTGGGAACACTATAGGTTCTTTGGTGGTCCATTGACTAGCTTTGTCATACATTCTCTACTGTTCATGGATGCCAGGTTCAAACACTTCTGCTGCTGGGTGTAACTGTTTACCAGATCTTGTTTGAATCACTGCGGCCTGAGTTTCCATTGGTGAGATATAAACCATATTGGTCATTGGGTTTTGACGCTCTTTCTTCCTCTGATCATATTCTGCTGCATCTTTATAGAATCTGCGTATGTGGCCTAATTCACCGCAAAAATGACAGCGAGGAGGTGGCAAAGAATTACCTTCCTGTGATGTTCCTGTCTGCCAACGATTAGTATTGTAATTTGTATTCCGCTATCCTCGATAATTTCTGTATCCTTACTGCTGATTATTTCTCATTTGAGGTGGTACATAATGTGTCACGCGCGCGCGAACATCCTTTTACTCCCGAGCTCACATAGGTGTCGTCGTCATACACACAGAGGTTGAAGTTCTCCTCCCAACCATCGCCCGAGCGGCTCTATCATAAGAGAGACTCTTTTCTGATCATATTCTTACTCTCTTCTTAGAGACTAATCTCTCCCCCCTTCTACCAAATGGGCTTAATGCCCTCAGTGATGCCATGTGGCATGCTGTGCAAGACCCCCATATATACATCATGTGACATTTCCTTCCCCTTGAAAGCATTTTCGTCCTCGAAAATGTAAATGAAATGTCCGTAACGGTAGAAGAAAGTGCTCGGACTCCCCTGAACCCCATGTACTCTATGTACATGGTCATCTCTGTGTGTTGTTTCCCCGTATCCTTCCCCTTAAGAAGTCCCATATGAGATCATCTCAAAGGTGGGAAACCGTCTGAATGGTGCTTATTATCTCCCATGTACACTCAACTTCATATTATCACTCCCATGATAAACAACATCATTAAATGACCTAAGTCCATATGATGCATCCTCTATGGAGTAATAATATAAAAATCAAGTGTAAAGTGCCAAGCTCATAAGCTTGACCATACCATAATGGAGATAATAAACCATAGAATCCTCTGAATTATAGAACAAAGTCCCATATCAAGTGATATCAAACCCATCTAAGACTAAATGATAGATTGCCCTCATACCACTCTAGGTCTTCCTAACCTTGAGTGTAATCACAAGTAATAGTTTTGTCTAAACTACCTTGTGAACTATGCAAATCCATCATCTAGCTCATACATAAGAATTTCTTGGTAGTAAAATGCAATCTCTACATTTCTCCAACCGAGAAATCTGTGGTTTGTCATCCTTTACCATTGGACTAGGTTCTATTGGAAGAGCATCTATTGGAACTTATGCAAACTCTAATATTTCTCTTCCCTGTAGTTTGCCATATAAATGCAAAAAGCATTCCCTTTGAGATTCAGATAATCCGTAAGGACCCATCCTTCTAATTGATGTTTACTCATCATACTTATGATGTAACACCAACTAAGAGTTTGGTACCACAATAGGTTAGATATATCTCTATCTCCCAGAAAGTATAAAGAGAAGAGTCATATCTCTACTTCCAGTCTCACTAATGTCAATAACTAGATCATCTCATCTAGTCAAGGACCATCACTGGAAATAAACATAACTACTTCTCTCTAGAGTCTCCATGTGAGACTCAATCTAACCATCATGATTAACTGATCTCCCTCTTGTCTTTAATAGAAGAGTGCCACTCCTATCTAGACAATCTAAATGAGAAAGTGAAACTCTCTCCATGTCTATCTCTGTAATCTCTTTTAAGGAAAAGAGCTCTAGCAGTGGAAACTATTCCACTTTCCCTTTCCCTTTGAAAGAGATTCTGTTGAATCCAGTTTCTCTACTCATCCTTAGGTGAGAACATGCACATAAGTTCTCCATACTTTTCCTTCAAAAGTAGTGGAGAAAGAGACTCCCAGTGAAGGAAAACTACATTGAAAAGTAGAGTAAATGAATTCCGTCTGAAATAAAGACTAAGAGATGTTTTTCAAACACCTCTTCTCTATAAAGGAAAACCTACTGTATTCTTCTGCTATGAAGAAATTATGTTTTCCTTTCCTTCTTTCTCTTTCAAAGAATAGGAGCCAACCATACTCTGTGCATGGATCTATACGATCCAATAACCAAATGGAATTATCCTTCCTGAAAGCACAACATGAGTATGTGATACCCACGGTGATAAAATCACCTATCACATTCTCTAGTGGAAGAATAAATCTTCCCATACTGTGAAAGATAACTCCCAATCTTAAGGAGATGTCTACTAAGAGCTCTCCTCTGATCTAGTGAGACATGACGCCATGAATGATGAGTCCTTTTCTCCCTGGCCATAGAAGAAGAGTGCTCAAAGGGAAGTCATTTCCACCGTCCCATACCAGTGAAAACTTCTTCCAATTCATGATGTCATAGCTACACTAAACCGAATATATATTCCAATTCATGATGGAATATATAGGTGGATTCTAATGAATCCCATATCCTAAAATCATGTAGGTGGACTCAAGTAAGTCCTATGTCCTCGAACTAGTTAGTTTGGTTCTAGTCAACAATGTGACAATGGATATCCCCTTGTGTTCCAAACCAACTTGTTCCTAGGTACAAAGACTAAGTCTAGGTACCTCTCTGTAGATCCCAAGATACATATGTATGTATTGGGTACCCCAACTATTCCTGACTAAGGGATCTATGCTCTATACCATGGAGCTAGTGCCATGCCTATGGCCTTCCTAACCATCACTCGAATCACATAAGCATCCGTCGATGCTATCTCATGAAACCCATCTTTATGATCCCATCCATTTGGTTTCCTTAGTAGTGTAGCAAAAATGCTTCACTACTTGGTCAAGTGATGTGCATGAGTGAAACTAGTCACTCTTTGGGTATTCATCATGATACCCCAAAGTCTCGTAATTCTACTGTGAGACTTTTGTGAAGATAAATAAATCTTCACTACCTTGGAGATTATCCTAAATGTATCTCCCGAGCCTGAATGCAACTTCCTGAACCTATAGGATTGCTTGTGCACATTACTAATGGTGAAGGTGTAGCTCCTTCCGTTAGCAATCCTATGGTCTAAATCCATAAGGATTATGTATAGGGATCCTGTTACTACCGAAGTTGCCTTATATATAATACTCTGATGGTCCTAAGTCCATCAAATACATGCTTATAAGCATGCCTAAAACTTATTGATGCTTGCAGAAAGGGCATACTACGATGCCATAACATTCCTACCTAAAGGCAAGTGCGTATATAACGCCATGCGGTAGGAAAAATTTCGACAGCATTTCCCCAGGAAATGGAATTCCAAAAAAATTTAAACCATAGCTCAGTGGCACTCAGGCCACCCAAAAACATAGGGCTTGACAGGCCCATGGCATGCACGCCATAAACTTATATATGGATTCCATGACCTGCAAAAACACAAAAGTATTTGCTAGCAACCATTCCCGATGTTGCATAGCCATATAGTTTCTGTAATCTTCTTTCCTGCAAACAATCAAAAAGTATACTTCCTGCATGTTGATCCATACTTTTAAGAGCTTAAACAATGATCAACACTTGATGTATGCAATCCCATTCATGCATGTAGATACAGAACATGCCATAACATAGATAAAATGCCAGAAAGCATAAAATATACGTCCCTGAGTAGTTTGATTTTGGAATTGCATGCATCCAATTGCTCTCGATAAGCTTCGAGACCTCTGCACCTTCCTCCTCAGGTCCTAACATAAACTTTGAAGTGTCCGAAAACATCAGAGCACTCCCCAAAACATAAAGCATGGTCAGGTGATTACAAAAATAATGCAAATTTAGCTCAAAAATGCATTAGTAATCCTTCTTTAGACCTGCAAAAACCACTTTAGGACCTGCAAATGTTCATAAACTGAAATATAAAGCATGTGCAAATAGGTCGAAGTGAAATTACTCGAATCGCCTTCCCGGTTTGAAAGATATGGCTCCCGGAAGGTGGTCGCCCAAAACTGTTCAGATTTTGCAGAGCTATTCAGACCTGCAAAAATACTTATTTTCCAAAATTTTTTCTCATAAACTGAAAGTAGACCTTGTGCTCTTCGAAACGAGCCATAGCACGTCCTATTTGGAATTTTCTAGCCCAAGATATGGCCATTCCAAGTGGGACATGTCAACTAGTGGACTGTTGGAGGGGCTGGAAAAAGTGTAAAAATGTGATTTTTGGGGTGCCCAAAAGCATTCTTCCATCATGCAAATGCTAAAATTCTCTCCATAATCTCAGAGAGTGGTATATGAAGATGCTTAGGCCAATTTTCACTCTTCCAAATCCTCCCTTGGTGCCTGCTAAATCCCTCCCCAAAAGAGGCCTAAATTAAGATTTTGCTTTTATGCAAAAACTTAAATGGGAGCTCTTAGCAAGCTTCTAATCCACTCTAAATGTGGATTTCTCTTGGATTATATACAATAATCCATGGGAAGCCTCTAAATGATTTTTTTCTTACTCCACGAAGTGGAGTTTGGCAAAAGATTAATTTCTGAAATTTTCCAAAAAGTGCGGGAAGGGGGTCTTTGAGGAAGTAAAATTCCTCCTTCACTTATCATTTTAATGAATCTAATGATTCGCCTACAAATTCCATACACCATACTCTCAGTAAATATACTTTTTCCCATCCATCCGTAGCTATAGCACCTATTTTTCCCTCTTCCAAAATGGGATTTTCTCAAATTTAGGTGCTGAAATTTTTTATCAAACTGTGATGGAAGGGGGTTTTGTGGAGCTTCAAACTCCCATCAAACTGAGGTATCTTATGGATTTCTTGATTGTATATGGAAGTCAATACACTAGACTATAAGTGTGCATGGTTTTTTCCATAAAACTATGAAAAATACCTCCTCTTTTTGCCTTCCAAAAATGGCTATTTATCCAAAATAGCTCCTGAAATTTATGCAAAAATCATAAAAGTAGAGTATTTTAGAGATACTCTAAACTTGGCCTTCTTGTATTTGGAGGGAATCTTTAATCCTGAATGAGAATATATATACCTCATACTCTCCGTACATGTGATTTCCCTCCCGGATCTTGGCCTCCTAACAGTTCATGGTGCTTCTCGAAAATGCAAACCTCTCAAAATTGAAATAATAATACCTGTGATTAACATGAAGCTCCATGCCTGTAAATTTGAAATCAAAACCTTGGACAAGTCCTGGAGTATGCTCTTCATTCGTAGACTCTTCATATGCAGCAGGTGCATCCCATCTCTCTCTCTTGTTTGTTCTCGATCTTCATTTGAAGACGCCTTCCGAGAACATTCTTCATCTAGTCCTCCAAACTATACATAGTCTGACGGACATCGAAGGTTGAGGATGAGCTTTTCCATACTTCACGAGCATCTGTGACTAAGGTAGTATGAACGGCTGTGGCCTTATGGATAGACTGACACGCTTCAACACAGAGAAATAGAAGGAACTGGAGCTCTCAATGGGCATTCGTCTCTCCAGATTCCCACTGTGAGCGTGGGCGAGCTGTTGTCCAGGCTGGATTTAAACCGACCAAAGCCGACGGGGGGGACTCCTCTACGTCCATTTGCACTGCGTTATCAAGTTCTGCACCTGCTATCAAATACAAGGACTTGCATAGGCGCCTTGGATACCCCAAGAGCCTTGCATATAGGGGACCAGGGTTCGACCCCCTTCTCCTGCATGTACGAGTTGCGCTGGCCATTATTGCTTCTTTCCAAGATCGGAACGCTCTGATACCACTGTCACGCGCGCGCGAACATCCTTTTACTCCCGAGCTCACATAGGTGTCGTCGTCATACACACAGAGGTTGAAGTTCTCCTCCCAACCATCGCCCGAGCGGCTCTATCATAAGAGAGACTCTTTTCTGATCATATTCTTACTCTCTTCTTAGAGACTAATCTCTCCCCCCTTCTACCAAATGGGCTTAATGCCCTCAGTGATGCCATGTGGCATGCTGTGCAAGACCCCCATATATACATCATGTGACATAATGAGTGGCCGGCTGCCCTGGATCTTGTATGATAGCATTTACGGTTGCTGGTCTCTGCACTTTGGCGTTATAAGCACAGTTTTTGGTGGGATGTCCGGTTGTATTGCAGATAGCACAATACATCTGATTAAGGGCACATGTGATACTGGTATGCCCTGGATTCTTGCACTTAGTGCAGTACATTTGTCTAGCCGGATCTTCTGCAACAGTTTTACTGGCTTTCAACCACTCTAGGTCTTCGGTAAAGCCTCCAACCTTATGCTCGAGCTGCAAAGCCATTGCAATAACCGCATCTAGTGTTATAGCTCCCACACAACGGATGATCATAATCTATCTGAGTTGCAGAGTCAAACCATTAATAAACCACTGAGTGATGACATCATCCAATAAATTAGCATGTGCTGGCGGTAGTTGTCTCAAATGAGTTCTAAACAGGGTGGCATATTCCTGCACAGTCTGATTCAGCTTCTGTCTATTGTTCTGCAGGTAATTGAAAATTTCGGCAGGATTCTTCTTCAGTCGGAATCTCTGCAAAAACGCATCCCTTACTGCTTCATAGGTGCCGAAATGGTTGATATCATACTCTGTAAGCCACCTGGCTGCTTCATTAACTAATGTTGACTGGAATACTATGGCCTTGTATGTCGGATCAGGTTGATGATTAAGTACTGCATAACTTATTTCAAAGGTGCGTACATGAGCATCAGGATCATCACCTCGAAATCCACCGAATTTAGTGTAAGTTACTCCCGTTGGAACTGGTCGAGGTGCAAGTAGCTGTTGTTGCTGTTGTTGTTGTTGTTGTTGTTGTTGTTGTTGTTGCCCACTCATGGTGTTGTTACTATTTCCTGAGTTCTGAGGATGTGGTTCCGGTTCTTCAAAGTCTGTATGATTAGACTGCTCTCCTTCCGGTTCGAAAATAGCACTCAACCTCTTACGAATTTCTAATTCGAATAGCCTATCCTCTTCTACGGTATCAAACGTAGGCAAACTTGCTCCAAATAGTGGTATTCGGAATGAAGATTCACCGGGAAGTATAACGTTGTCACCGGAAAATTGTAAATTTTCTGCAACTGGGACCGAACTACCACCGGAATTAGTGGAACTTTCCCCAATCCAGGGTATTCTTTCACCTTCAATGACTGTATCTTCTGCAGATAGCACCAAGATTTCATCGGAATTTATCGGAATTGCACTATGTTCCACCGGAATGCTACCAGAATCACTACTAATGTGCTTCGCTTCTTTGACAACCAGACCTAACCGATCTGTGCTTCTTCCTCCTGGGGGTGTCCTTTGCAAATTTGGTACCGCCCAAGGCTGTCTGTTCACGTGAAGAGCTAAAATGATCTTTAGTCCTGAGTGATTAGGCAAGCACTTAGCCTTGCTAGTTGCACTAACAGATCCCCCTCAAGCCTGAGATGCTTGAGTCTTCATCCTTCATAATTTCTTGTAGTCCAATAATGGATTTGAATCTATTCAATTTGCTTCCATCCAATGCTTTTATCATCATATATGCACATTGTTGGCGTGTGGATACATATGAGAGTTGTATCTCCTTACTCATGATCTTTTCCTTGACATAATGATAATGAACTTCTATATGATTGGTCCTAGCATGATAGATAGGGTTGGCAACAAGATGTAATGAACTAATGTTGTCCCCAAATATGTATGGAGTAGAAGTATTCAACCCTAAAGTCTTAATATAAGGTCATAATCCTCATAGCTTCTTGAGTATCATTTGCAAGTCCTTTGTGTTCAACTTGTGTGATGAAAGAGCATGAAATCAATTTGGTTGCTTCTTGGAAGATAGCCTAAAGTGCTTCTCTGATCATCTTTTGAACCTGCCTAATCTACATAAAAGAAAATATGAACATCTATATCAGATGTATATGGATAGTACAATCCTTCATTGATTGTATCCTTCAAATACTTCAATATTCTCTTGGGTGCTTCCATGTGAGGCTTCCTTGGAGTGTGCATGAATTGACTTAGCACACTAAAACCATAGCAAATATCTACTCTAGTTAGAGTAGCATAATTCAAGCTTCCAACTAAGTTTTCATAGCTATTAACATCTTCAATTAACTCACCTTCATGAGCACTTAGCTTCAGATTTACCTCCATGGGTGTACCTACAACCTTTGTATTTTCCATATTTTGTTAAGCATATCTCCAATGTACTTTCCCTGAGTTAGGAACATACCTTTCTTTGTATATACTACTTCCAAACCTAGGAAGTATGTGAGAAGGTAATATTGGACATGCTATGTTCACATATGGAGAGCAAAAGGTGTCTGAATTGGATCTTTGGCATAAAAGACTTGGACACTTTAATGAAAGAGGTATCAAAGATATGGTTAACAATGGTTCAGTACTTGGATTGCCTAATTAAACACAACCACATATTTGGTCAATAGGTTACCACATAAAGCCTTGCATGGTATGACACCATATGAAGCTTGGTGGGGTAAGAGACCTACATTGGATCATTGTAAAATATTTGGATGTTTGGCATATGCATATGTGCCATCTCAATTGAGGCATAAATTGGAACCTAAAACAGAGAAGTATGTATTCATTGGCTATGATGACAAGCAGATGGGTTATAGGTTGTGGAGTCCATCCACAAAGCAATTCCTTGTGTCTAAGGATGTTACATTTGATGAGCAAGGTACTTGGTATGCAGGTACACCTAATGTTCATGCAGGTGATGAAGATATTTTAAATCAGAAGAAAGGTAAAACAAGGGTTCAAATATATGATGAAGAAGAGAGTAATGAAGGGCAAGTTGAAGTAGAAGAAAGACCAATGTTTGATCCAAAATATGATGAACCAGAAACTTCAAGAAGTGGAGAACTCAAAAGGTCCTCTAGGCACAAATGGCAACCTACAAGGTATAGATATGATACTTCATTCTTGACTACTAAAGATTATGCTTATATGTTAAAAGCAGATGAAGATCCATCCACATATGATGAAGCCAAAGGAAAGAAGAATTGGGAAAAATCTATGCAGGAAGAATATTATGCATTAATGGAAAATGAGACATGGGATTTGGTTCCTAAACCAAATAGTCAGACGATCATTGGATGTAGATGGGTCTATAAAACAAAAAGGTTTGCAGATGGAAGTGTATCTAGGTACAAAGCCAGGCTTGTTGTAAAGGGATATGCACTGACATATGGTGTGGACTATGATGAAACTTATAGTCCTGTTGCAAAGATGACAACCATAAGGACTCTCATAGCAATTGCTGCTTGCAAAGGTTGGAAAATTATCTCAATTAGATGTGAAGAATGCATTTTTGAATGGTTATATTTCAAATGAAGTCTACATGGAACAACCAGATGGTTTGAAAGATCGTGTATCCAAATCATGTGTGTAAGCTCAAGAGAGCTTTGTATGGTTTGAAGCAGGCCCCAAGGGCATGGAGTTATAGGCTTGTAAAGTTCTTGAAGGAACTTGGATTTCAAGCATCAAAGGCAGATAGTAGCTTGCTAGTCAAAGCTAGTGAGGGTGGATTTATTTATGTTTGTATTTATGTTGATGACATAATACTTACAAGAACATATGACAAAGGTATACACATGATTAAGAAGCAGATGGAGAAAGAATTCAAAATCAATGATTTGGGAAATTTATCATTCTTTTTGGGAATGGAGATTTCATATACTCAACATTGAGTATATGTAACTCAAGAAAGGTATCCAAAAAATTTGCTAACCAAATTTAAAATGGAAGATTGTAGGATAGCACCAACTCCAATGGAGGTGAATCATAGATTGAGTAGCTTGATTTAAAATGGAAGATTGTAGGATAGCACCAACTCCAATGGAGGTGAATCATAGCTTGATTTATGCTACATTAACCAAGCCTAATTTATCATATGCAATTGAAGTTCTATCTCAATTCATGCATTGTCCTAGAAAGGAGCATTGGATTGCAGGACAAAAAGTACTTAGGTACATCAAGAGCACACTTAAAGAAGGTTTGTACTATGGATTTACTTCAGATACAAGAGTCAAAATATACAGTGATGCAGATTGGGTAGGTAATTCTGATGATAGAAGATCAACACATGGATACTTGTGTTATGTTGGAAATAAGCTAATTTCATGGTGCTCTAAGAAGCAACATACAATTGCTTTATCATCTATAGAAGCAGAATACAAAGGCATGGTAGAAGCTGCAAAGGAAGTAATATGGTTAAAGACTCTTATGAAGAGTTTTGATATTGTTCAGAGTACTCCTATCATTTGTGGAGACAATATGAGTTCTTTATATTTGGCAGCAAATCCTGTATTCCATGCTAGAACTAAACATATTGAGATTCCATATAATTTTTCGAGAGAGAAGGTTGTTGATAAAGAAATAGAAGCTATACATACTCCTACAAAAGATCAACTTGCAGATATGATGACAAAGAGCTTGGATGGACCAAAGTTGTAGAGGTTTAAGATATGGCAGGAATAAAGAAGATGCAGGTAATCACAATTGATGATTCAGGGGGATCTGTTGGAGCAAGACAATCAACAATTGGTGATTATATGAAGCTTAGAAATGAAGATATGAAGAAAAGATTGAACTCTAACTTCATGAAGTGAAGTGAAAGTTCAGGAAGAAAAGTTCTATAAACATATGTACATTAGTTTTGTAAATACTTCAAAATACTTGAAGTAATGACAAATCAATACTCATATATATATATATATATATATATATATATATATATATATATATATATATATATATATATATATATATATATATATATATATATATATATATATATATATATATATATATATATATATATATATGTAAATGGTTGTATTAGATAAGTGCGATGAAATATAGATGAGATAGAGAAGAATAGATTATGAGTATTGTGTGTATCATCCATCAGATGTATGATGAGTTGAATAGAAAGAATGTTCAGAGAATTGCGCGTCGATCGTTTCTCCAGTTCTCCTTCTATGTTTGATTATATCAGAAATCCTTTTGTAGACATCTAAATCCATAGTTAATCTATCTATGGTTAAAGTTTAAGAGTCTAATTGCAAACAGGCTGAGAGAATTTTCTATAGGAACATCTATATGTGAGAAAGTGTTGAGTGTCTTCTGAAATAGGCGCAATCTCGATGATCAAAGAATTGATCAGATCTCAGTGCACAGTGTAAAGTTTTACACAAGTGAGGAGTCAAAATCTAAGTTAGAAGGTAAGATATCTATGGCTAAAAGCATTCACTTAAACCAATTCTAGTTTTGGGAGAACTATGTGTTAGAAGTTGTAGGTGTCAAAGATGACTCTACAAGAAGGCAGTTTCAGACATAGGTACATTGTTTGGATCATTTCTCATAATCTACTTAAGCTTTTGAAGTGTTTTAACTTGGAGGAGGTGTGCAAACTCTAAACAATACATTCTACAAAGTTTCATCAGAATCTTTACACAATTGATTAGTTAATGAGTGAGTAATGTGCAGCAGACTTTCTTGTGAAGTGATTTTATTCACAGTTAGCTAAAGTCTTGACAGTTTGGTACTTGTCTTCCAAAATTGGTTGGAGTTTAAAGTTATTCTTGATATAGAGGTGGTCTAACATCAAGGATAGCTTGTTCTTTTGGAGATTAACACTCTCCATCATAAACCACATATGGCACATGGAGAGGAGCTTTGTGCTCTCCCCCTGCCTTGTATTCCTCTTCTATCTCTTCCTCTTGAGCCTCCTTCTCTTCTTGCAAAGTTTGCTTGAGAAGTACTACCTTCATCATCAAAATTTTTACCTTTGCCTTTGCTATCTTTATTCTTGTTCTTATCTGTATATAGGGAAAATGATTTATTACCTTTTGTGTTATCTCAATTCTTCATAAGCTTTGCCTCATGTGTGAACAATTGTCTCATGAGGGTGTTAAAGTCAGGAACCTACATGTCCATGTAGAGGTCTGTTAGCCCCAAAAATGGTGAATTTTTATGCACTAACGTGGTTCTATTTGGCAGAAAAATACGCTTGATTTCAGGTACTTGAAGAGTGGATTTGATGATAGGGGAGACGTATTTGGAGCACGTAAGGCTCTCTTACGGACATGAGGCCTGGAGCAAAAGGAGTTAGAAAAGATTTCTTTGGAGAATGCAGATTCAGGGGTCTAGACTTTGAGCTACGTAGATGTGCTCAGCCTGCAGATGAAAAGATAGGAGTTGTTGATTCACAATATATTGTCCATAAAACTTCTGCTTCCTTGGGCAATCAGGGAGAGCCTCTTAATGGCAGGGCATCTTGGGAAGGGGTGAGGGATCGATGCCATCAGGAATGGCAATTATTTCGTGAGCGTATGGAAAAGGCTGACCAGGAAAGCAAATTGGACAGCTCAGATGACTCCACTGGTCATTCTAAGACTAAATATCTCAAGGATATAGAGTATCAACCCAAGTATCTTGTTACATTCACAGTTGGATATGATCAGAAGGACATGATTAAAGAGGCGATATCCAAGGTGTGTCTCATTCATATAGGGAATGACTCCTTTATGATCAGCGAAACATACTTATAAATATGAGAATATGTTGAATGCGTATCATCAACTTTTATGGAAAATAGTTTACCAAAAATTGGACAGTTGTATTCTTCCATTATGATGGCCGGATAAATGAGTGGGATGAGTTTGAGTGGGCTCAGGAAGCCATCCACATAAGTGCTTTGAAACAAACCAAATGGTGGTTCGCAAAAAGGTTTCTACATCCAGATGTTGTGGCACCTTTTGAGTACATATTTATATGGGACGAAGACTTGGGGGTTGAACATTTTGATGCAGAAGAGTATATTCGGTTGGTGAAAAAGCATGGGCTTGAAATCTCTCAGTCAGCTTTAGAGGATAACCAAGCTCTCACATGGGAAATAACAAAGCGATCGGGCGATTCAAAGGTCCATGAGAATGTGCAGGAGAGACCAGGCTGGTGTCAAGATCCTCGTTTGCCACCTTGTGCTGGATTTGTGGAGATCATGGCACCAGTGTTCTCAATAGCAGCTTGGAGATGTGTTTGGCATATCATTCAGAATGACCCGGTACATGGTTGGGGTTAATGTGCCTCTTCGATGGAACTTTTGAGTCTCTAGAGTGTGGCCAAAATTTTGGACGCCTACTCCAAGTATGGTTTCTTTCAGCGACTGAAGACTTGCCAGGCCAAGCCCCTTTCCGTTTTTTTTGCCAGAAGGAAGGTGGGGCGGATCCGTTTCTCTCTGACAAAGAGGAGTGGCTCTGACGAGAGAACCAGAAAAAAGGGGCAGGCCCGGTGGGACGGCAGGCCTGACGAGCGCATCTTCAAAGGGGGGGACTGCTTATCTGTTGATACAAATGGATGTGCATAGGCATCGGGACTCTCGTTTTTTTTTTTTTTGGAATAGAGGGGAGGAGCGCGCAGAGCTGTCTGGGGTGGGAAGGATAAAAGAACGGCAGGGGAGCTGTTGGAGGGTTCGGAGGAGTGGCTTCACAAAGGGGATCTCTCCGTTGTCCTCTTGCTCTCGCTCCCTCTTCAGTCTTTTTCTGGGCAAGAAGCTACCGGTGGCCGGAGAAGAGACACCAGGAGAATCAGAGGGGATTTTGTCGGAGTATCCACGGAAGCTCCAATAGTGTCGCTTAGGGAAAAGGAAAGCAGAGTTCCGGGCTGGATAGATGAACGTGGCACCTTCACGATGGAAGCATCTGGGGAAGAGGAACGGATTGACTGAGGGAATACATCCTTTTATGCAATTGAAGGTATTTTCGCTAAGAAGGAACAGATATGTGATAAATGCTCTATTCTTGATTCATTCTTTTACTGGGAAGAGCATTGCGGTTGCAGCACTAACGGCCTGTGATGACAAACGTTTAGCGGATTTCGCTGAGATGCGTCGTTGATGTGCGTTTATTTGTTACACACACTGAGGCTGTTGACGTGCTTTTGTTGATGGAAGCTCCTTCTGTCTCTGAGTGATGATATACTTCCGACGTTCATGATTTCTGATTGATCTAAACGTCATGCACTCTAATTTTTTGCTGACAGAGGCATGGTAGTTCTGTGAGGAATGATTTGTGGTGCGGTGATGAGTTTGCACTATTTTTGACACCTCTTGTATGAGATGGCGCTTATGTGCCCTCGATGAACGCAGAAGCAACACACTGAGCACATAAATCATCATTATTGAGCAAGATTGCGTGGACTGCAGGAATCATAACTGTTGAATGTGTCACTCAGAAGTGGTTACTGTGTTGATCTATTGTATTATTCGTTTATAATGATACCCGTGGAACCATATGGTAATCGACCTAGTTTGTCTCGTTCAGCTATGTATTGTTAGCCTTTTTCTCCCATTCGTTCAGCTTCATTTTTGTAATACCAATTATAATGCCTCATCGTTATCTTTGTATTGTTTAGCTGCTAGAAGTAATATATCATTAGGTTTCACAAAAAAAAAGGGGGTCAAGAAGGAAAGGATGTGTGTGGTTGTTCTTGGTTTTTGATCACTATTTATGCCTTCTCACATACGGTCATTATGTGCCGACGTATGGGCATTCTCAACTTTAAGTAAGAATGCATTCTCGGAATAAACATCTGAACATAGGGATTCAACTTGGACTCGGATGATGTGAGCGTGTGGGTGAGAGTGCATGAGAGCTTGCACGGATGTGTGTGTAGGAACCCATGTGTGCAAGTGTGTGTGAATGTGTGCATGTGTCTTCATGTGTGTGAGGGTGAATTGATGGTTGGCATGTCTGTGTGAATGAACAAGTGAGGACATGGGGGTTGACTCGGTGGAGGTAAGTTTGAGTGTGAGTAGAGGAGGAAGTGTGTAGCCTACTATATGGGACGAAGTGTGAGGGAAAGAGAAAGCAATACCCCGAGAGAGTTAATGGTTATGAGGATGCAGGTATATGTGCCAGAGGGTGTGCGAGAGAGTGGGTATATGTGTGGAGATAGGAAGTGTAAGCGAAGTAGTACGAGGTAGTGGGATGAGAGTGCAAAGTTATTACTTAGAATTAAATTTGTGGATTTTGAGCAAACCAAGTGGATCAATTGCGAGGGGTTGAGCAAGATAAAGGCTTCCACAATCATCTTTTCCGTGGGCGTTAGGGCCTATCATTTTGGTGCGTTTGCCGGGAATATAGCTTGGTACGTCTCTATAAGAGAGTGCCATAGGTTCGCCTAGCACCACAGGTTGGCCGAGCTTGCGGACCCCACGATCTAGTACATGAGCGAGGGGAGCTCATCTTCAGTAGCAACACAAACGCAAAGAGAGGAACGCGCTCAGAGAAGAGCCCTTGAAAGAGAAAGAAGAAGGTGGGAACCGCCAGGTGAGTGGACCTCGATTGGCTCAAAGAAATCAGTCAAAAACGTGTACTCCCGTAGGAGGGTCGCGAATCAAGTACGACAATTTGAAGGAGGGATCCTGAAGCCACGTGTGCTAAATTTTTGGGATCGAAGTGATATCGACATCACGCCTCTGTTCGAAATGGCTCAGCGGATTTCAGTTCACTTGGGGGACTTCACCAAATTTTCGGGTACTTGGGACGAAGATCCGGATAGTTTTATCCAGTTGTTTGAGGTTACCTGTGAGGCCAATGACGTAGTTGACCAGGATCAAAGGTTGAGAATTTTTCCGGCTATTCTCCGTGATGAGGCAGCCAATTGGTATGGGAATCTGACACCGCAAGAGCGTGGAACTTATCAGATGCTCAAGGAAGCCTTCCTGGCAAAGTTTCGACGACAAGGCTTCCAAGATAGATTGGCCCAACAAATGGATTATTTACGACAGGGAGTCAATGAGAGCATCGATAACTACATTCAGAGAATGGAAACTTTAGTGAGAAAGATGGGCGCGAATGCCCCGAACGATGAGACATTGAAACGAAGATTCATTTCGGGATTGAGAGATCCTACGGCGCAACAACATATCAGCCTGACAAGACCTGCGACCTTAATGGATGCTAAAGAGCAAGCGAGGCTGTGGGAGGAAGTACAATTATGCCAACAAAGAAAGATGGAACTCTTATACGAGCCTATGGGAGGCCCAGGAAACATACCGATGAAAGATCCTGGCCAAGGAAGTCCCGCATTGACGACCCCAGCTTTTGTAGCTGCCACTAGCACGCCAGGCTAGGTAAAGCCTGTGCTAACCGAAGAACGAATATTGGAATTGGTCACGCAAGCTATAAAAGCTGCCACGATAACTCAGGAGACATACACAGTAAAACCAGAG
Source organism: Ceratopteris richardii (assembly GCA_020310875.1). Taxonomy (NCBI): domain Eukaryota; kingdom Viridiplantae; phylum Streptophyta; class Polypodiopsida; order Polypodiales; family Pteridaceae; genus Ceratopteris; species Ceratopteris richardii. The sequence goes on along the minus strand of CM035417.1, from coordinate 21,969,146 downwards.
GCAACTACAAACCCGAATCAAGTGTTTCGATCAAATACATGGTGTGGAAAGTGTCATGGTTACGGCCATTTGGCTTCAGAATGCCCCACAGTCTCGAGAGTATTCACAGATAGATCGCCACCTAGGATGCGTTGTACTTTTTGTGGGAGAACAAATCACACAGAGGACCGATGTTACAACAAGAGAGCCTATGAAGAAAGGACTCTGAAATCAGGAGATACAAGAGAAAGACCTTACACGGGATTGCCCGCTCAAAGTGTCCCACCTACATCTCGTTGGGAAAACAGACCGAATTATGGATATGGTGCTCAGGGTCAAGGAGGAGACTATCCAAGAGGAGCTCCGCGTGATCAAAGAAGAGATGGTCCAATCCAGTGCTGGAGATGTCATGGCTTTGGCCATACCCAATCTAGATGTCCAAACGAAAAGAAGCCAATTGATTATACTCCATTATGTAGGTACTGTAGTGGGGAGGGCCACTTTGATGAAGATTGTCCAAAACGAAGAGCTTCCGTCGGCAAGGAAAAAGGACCAGTAGGATCCTCGAACTATGTTGATACTCAGATGCATCTCACGTCAAGAGCTCAAGAGCACGTTCCTACGATCGGAGTAGTGTTCAAGACACCGAACCCTCAAGAAGGCTCTAGCTCGTCGATGCACTTTGTGGATGCTTACGAGGCCAAGACACCACACAAAGATCCAACTGTGGCAGTAGTCACAAGGACTCAAGAGTACTCGAAGAAGAATCCAGGAGGCGAAGGTGAAGAAGGGAGTCGAGAGAGGATAGCTGAACACGAAGAGGTAGAGGATCAAGTTAGAGGACTTGTTGAGCAGCAAGAGTTTGAGGATGGGGAAGAGGTTGAGATCCTTCCACCAGTAACCAAGGAGTTTGTGCCGGGTATAGCACCATTCCCTGAAAGATTGAAAGCTCCTAAAGTTAGAAAGGAAAGACAAAGTTCGGAAGAAGTGGATATTATAAAGATGCTCGCTGACACGGAAGTCACGCTGGACATTGGCACATTGCTAAAATGTTCACCTGTTTATAGGAAACAATTCTATAACAAATATATAAAGAAGCCGAGGAAAGCTCGAGATAAAAATAGACAGGATAAGGATGTCCAAGGAATCATTCAAAGTATTACGACGCAAATTGATTCGAACGCTCCAGCTGTGACAGTCGAGATTAAAGGATATGCAGTCCCTGGTGCTCAGTTAGATAGTGGAGCCGCAGTCAACCTGATGAGTGAATTCATGATGAAAGCTTTGGGCCTTAATCACATGGAAGAAACGCCGATGTCTTTGAGGATGGCAGATCAAACCCAAGTGAAGCCTGCGGGTCTGTTGAAGAATGTAAGCACAGTTGTGGGCGGTCTAGAGTTTAAAGTCGATTATCTGATAGTAAGACCAAGGACCTTGGAGGCTACCTTCTCGATCCTACTTGGACGGCCATGGTTGGTGCAAGCCGAATGTGTGCATGACTGGCGCACAGGTTTTATTTTGATAGGGCCAAAGTCTGATCGAATCCAAATACAAGTATCCCCACCCTCGAGCAACAAGAAAAAGGCAATAATAGTCGATGAGATGGAAAGGAAAGAGAAGGAGAAAGCAAGACACGAGAGTGCACGAGCCAGGTTTTCTTTGAACACAAACACCTACAAGAATCTGCTTCAAGACGGGTTCAACTTGCAGCTCTTTAAGAATCAAAACACGAAGATGGGAGAGTATCAAAATCCATTGCTCTATAACGAGGATTCGGACCAGGAGTTGCTAGGATGGTTGACGCGTACAAGTGAATTTGATTGTTACATGTTGAGTATAGACTCAAGTAAAAACAAAGCTACTCAATCCCTGGAGGAGGGAACTTCAAGAGAAGAATCGAAACTAGAGTTAGCTCCGGCCATGGAAGTGCAACAGTTGAGAGAAAGAGTTAGAATGCTAGAAGCAGAGATTCTAAAGCGAAGTCGAGAATTGGAAAAGGAAGCGAAGAGTAGGACTAAAGTGTCGGAAGCCATCACAAAAGCTGAATTGAAGAAACTAGGTTCAATCGAAAGAGAACAAGACAATGATTTACTGGCCAATCATGCACGCATAATCGGAGAGCACATTCCAATCACAGTGTCATCGAGAAATAAGGATTATTCGCGAGAAGCTCAGTTGGAAAAATGGGAAGTGTTCCCAGAAAAGTTCTTGAGTGTAGGATCAGAGCTACCAGATGGAGTACGAGACTGTATTAAAACGACACTCAAAAATTTTAGCGAGGCCTTTGCATGGTCATACAGTGATCTGAGAGGAATTGATCCCCAAATCTGCCAACATTATATAGATTTGGAAGAAGGCACATGACCAATATGTCAACGACTCAGGCGAACGAATCCAGTCTACTCGGAATTGATCAAGCTGGAATTGACCAAATTATTGGAGGCAGGATTCATATACCCCATTGCATCTAGCGAATGGGTATCGCCAATTGTAGTGGTTCCAAAGAAAAATAAGAAAATCCGTATTTGCATAGATTATCGAAAGTTGAACGAGCGCACGAAGAAAGATCACTTCCCCTTGCCGTTTACTGATCAAATCTTGGACAGAGTGGCTAGCCATAAACTGTACTCATTTTTGGACGGTTTCAGTGGGTACAACCAGATCCAAATTCATGAAGAGGATCAATCCAAAACTACTTTCACGACAAAGTGGGGTACGTATGCATATCGAGTGATGCCATTTGGATTATGTAATGCACCGGCCACATTCCAGAGGGCAATGATAGCTGCATATCAAGACTACTTGCAGGATTGGATGGAGATATTTCTTGATGACTTCGCAATCAGAGGCGACGATGAAAATATGATGGAGAGGATCGAAGCAATTTTAAGAAGAAGCATCGAAAAAGGCATCGCATTGAATCCTGAAAAGTGTACATTTGGAGTACGAAGAGGATTGCTTTTGGGTCATGTCATTTCCGAAAAAGGGATTGCGGTTGACGAGGATAAAGTGGAGAAAATTGGACAACTTCCACCTCCGCAAAATTTGCGACAACTCAGAGGATTTTTGGGTCATGCGAATTATTACCGACGTTTTATATTAAATTTTGCATCTATAGCGGCACCACTGACGACTCTTTTGAGGAAGGACCAACAATACCAGTGGACGGGAGAATGTCAAGTTGCATTCGACTCGATCAAAGAGAGGTTAATAAATGCACCGATTTTGGTAGCACCTGATTGGACGAAGGAATTTCATGTACATACCGACGCTTCTCATACTGCAGTTGGAGCAGTACTATGCCAAGCCGATGAAAAGAAGATGGACCATCCTATTTACTATGCAAGTCGCAATTTGAATAGCACTGAGAGGCATTATACGACTACAGAGAAGGAATGCTTGTCGATGATCTTTGTGGTGAACAAGTATCGGCACTACTTGATGGGAAAGCATTTCACTTTTTATGTGGATCACGAAGCCCTTAAGTACATCATTAATAAACCAGAGTTATCAGGACGACTGATGAGGTGGATGCTACTTCTTCAAGAATTTCAGTTTACAGTGGTAACCAGACCAGGCAAAGCGCATATATTGGCTGACCATTTATCTCAAATTGTTAATGAGGAGCCAATCTCTGGTGTGCCCGACGATGCTCCTGATGGGCATCTATTCCAGGTGGAAGCTAAAGTACCTTGGTATGCCGACTTGGTGAATTTCTTGTGCACTACTAAATATCCGCCAGGAGCAAGCAAGAGAGAGAAGCAAAAGCTGTTAGCATTGGCAAAGTACCATAGCATCATTGGGGGGCAACTCTATCGATATTTTGTCCATGAGAGCATTTATCGGAGGTGTCTCGAGGAAGAAGAAGCAAATCTAGTGTTGAGGGCTTTGCATGACGAACCTTGCGGTGGACATTTTGCTGGTGAATTGACGGCAAGAAAGATTTTATTAGCAAGGTATTGGTGGCCAACATTGTTCAAAGACTCTTATGCATACTGTAAGAAGTGTGACAAATGCCAACGAATGGGAAAACCCACATTATCACATGCTACTCCTCTTACGCCGGTGTTGGCTCTTAAGCCGTTTGAGAAATGGGGAATTGATTTTGTGGGGCCTATTGATCCTCCCTCACGACGAAGATCCAATAGGTATATTTTGGTCTGTACTGACTATGTTACCAAGTGGGTGGAAGCCAAAGCTCTGAAGACTGACCGAGCTGTTGATGTAGCGAAATTTCTGTATGAGCAAATTATCACTCGATTTGGATGCCCATTGGAAATAGTGAGTGATAGAGGGACACATTTTGTCAATGAATTGATCGAAGAATTGATGGAACTCTATAAGATCAAACATAGAAAGAGCACTCCATATTATCCGAGGGCGAATGGACAAGTGGAGGTCACCAACAAAATCCTTGAACAGATTCTGACAAAAACAGTAGCGGTGCATAGGAGAGACTGGGATGAGAGACTTCTGGAAGCTTTGTGGGCATATCAAACATCCTACCGAGTGACAACTAAGAGCACTCCGTTCTCTCTAGTATATGGCGAGGAAGCCATTTTCCCTATCGAAAAAGAAGTGCCGACATTAAGAGTGGCCATTGAAGCCAGGTTGGGCGAAAAAGAGTCATTAAAGGAGAGGTACATACAACTGGTGAAGCTGGAAGAAAAGAGACTCATCGCACAACAAAGCTTGGAAGCTATTCAGAAGAAACGTAAGGAAAGGCATGACAAGAATCTCAAAACCTATGTGATTCAAGAAGGGGATTTGGTACTAGTCTATGATAGTAAGTATTATAAATTCCCAGGGAAGCTACAGACAAGATGGGCAGGACCGTTTAAGGTGGTGGAACTCAACTCTAATGGTTCCATGCAAATTCAAGATTTAGGAGAAGAATATGCTCCCGTGAAGGTTAACACGCTTCGAGTTAAACCATATTTCAAGTGATATTAGGACGGGAGAAGTCAGACGAGATCCAAACGAAATGACGAAGTAGACTACCTGTACATACATGTATAGTATTATATATATATATATGCGCATATGTAAGCCATGATGTGTGTGTCATAAATATTCTTCCTTGCTAGCTCAAGAATCTTGGACTTCTAATTATCTTTCTTGTGTTGTGCAGAGACTGTTAGGACCTAAGTAACAAAATGGCAGATCAGATTACGCAACTCTACTTGTACGAGCTAAGGATATATTTCTCGGATCAAACGTTCGCTCGCATGGATATAGATGTCGACGACTTTGAGACGGAATACGATATTGAGGAAGCGCATTGGCTGGTATGTTTTATAAACCAGGATTTGGGTGTTGCATTTTATATTGAGTGTTTTGAGGAATACCTAGCTCGACATGTAGGATGGGCGGGAGATCGATACTATTATTTTGATCCTTTGAGGGAAATGCCTAATGAGGAAAACGATATCACATGGGCTTGGGCAGACGTGCTAACGCTAGGAAGTGATGACGGAGCTCCCGAAGTTGAGCTTGACTCGCCTTAGAGAAGTTGTCGGGATTCGAGTACGATGTGAGGCTACATGAGACATTCCGGGGACTCACATTCTAGGACACCTAGGGATAGGTATACGAGGGACTAAGGCATAGCTGGTTGTAGTTACCAAGTGAAAAGTCGAATCGATGAATACGTATGTAGTGTCTGTAATTGAGAGAATGAGGTGAAGAGGTGGTTGATCTGTCAAAGGCTAGTGTGTATATGTTTCGCATGTATGGGTGGGAACAGTGGGAAAAGTCCCTTTCTTCCTCTCCCTAATTCTCAGGACCTGGGTGAACTAATTAATTATGAAAAGAAAAACAAAAAAAAAGGGAAAAAGAAAATGTGTTGTGTGATCGTACCAATGCGCTATGGTGGACTAGTAGGTGGGTGGATTTATCCTCACCGGGTGGTTAGGACCACGAGCCGCAGCTAGTTTCGCCATAGGCTTGGGATGTATATGATTGTGTCTTAGTTACGCGCCATAACGGGTTGGTAGGCAGGTGGAGCCATCGTGGCTGGGTAGTCACGACCACGAGCCGCATCCAGCTTCGTTATGGGCTAGCTGATCTATGTATGTGTGATCATGTTGTGTTTGTGTATTGTGCGCTGCATTGCGTTGGTAGATGGGTGGAATCAACCTAATCGGGTGGTCAGGTCCACGAATCGCATCCAGTGTCAATGTAGGCCAACGTGTGATTAAAACAAAATTTTCATATGAAGTTATTCCCCACTCCTGAGGGGGAGAGAAAGAGAGGAAAGGGCGATGATCGCCTGGAAGGGAACATTATTTGCTTGTGTGATTGATATGTGTTGACTTGCGACAGATCAGCTCACTTTGAATCAACATTCTTGAAGGCACGGAGACTGTATATGTACTTATGGATGAGGCTTTAGCGAGGTAATGCAACGGTAGTGCTTTATAACTTGTGTGCTCTATCTGAGGGTTTTTCTAGTGTTTGGGACACTCTAGGGTTCTGATGTATGTCGTGACTTGCACTCGAGTTTCGATGATTTTTGTAGGACGACGATGGCGATTCTTCGGAAGTGTATAGTTATGGAATGGTTGTACATAGCGAATAGTAGGTCAATAAAAAGGGTTATGCATTTTGGGTATCTTTGCATCTCCGATTTGATTTATTTTAGTTGTTGTTGTTTATGTTGGCATTTTCTTTCTGTTTTTCGCAATGCTAGTTTCATGTGTAAGATATGGAAAGGTATGTATGTGTTGTTTTGGTTGAGACCATTGTTCGTAATGAAATGTATGAGCAAAGTAATGCATGGCTGAAATGGAATTGCATATATGTGCATGTTCTTGGATCATTTTGGAAGTGACTGATTTGAATGTATTTACGAGTGATTTTTGAGCACTAATAGCTTCGATGAGTGCAGGTTCAGTGGAAATGGCGGCTCGATGAAAGGTATGTGAACTAATTGGAAACTAACATATTCATGGTTGTTTGGATTTTACTGCAGCAATAGTGGCTCATCGAGGATGACTTCGCAAATAAGAAGAGGGAAGTATGTTAGCCCCAAAAATGGTGAATTTTTATGCACTAACGTGGTTCTATTTGGCAAAAAAATACGCTTGATTTCAGGTACTTGAAGAGTGGATTTGATGATAGGGGAGACGTATTTGGAGCGCGTAAGGCTCTCCTACGGACATGAGGCCTGGAGCAAAAGGAGTTAGAAAAGATTTCTTTGGAGAATGCAGATTCAGGGGTCTAGACTTTGAGCTACGTAGATGTGCTCAGCCTGCAGATGAAAAGATAGGAGTTGTTGATTCACAATATATTGTCCATAAAACTTCTGCTTCCTTGGGCAATCAGGGAGAGCCTCTTAATGGCAGGGCATCTTGGGAAGGGGTGAGGGATCGATGCCATCAGGAATGGCAATTATTTCGTGAGCGTATGGAAAAGGCTGACCAGGAAAGCAAATTGGACAGCTCAGATGACTCCACTGGTCATTCTAAGACTAGATATCTCAAGGATATAGAGTATCAACCCAAGTATCTTGTTACATTCACAGTTGGATATGATAAGAAGGACATGATTAAGGAGGCGATATCCAAGGTGTGTCTCATTCATATAGGGAATGACTCCTTTATGATCAGCGAAACATACTTATAAATATGAGAATATGTTGAATGCGTATCATCAACTTTTATGGAAAATAGTTTACCAAAAATTGGACAGTTGTATTCTTCCATTATGATGGCCGGATAAATGAGTGGGATGAGTTTGAGTGGGCTCAGGAAGCCATCCACATAAGTGCTTTGAAACAAACCAAATGGTGGTTCGCAAAAAGGTTTCTACATCCAGATGTTGTGGCACCTTTTGAGTACATATTTATATGGGACGAAGACTTGGGGGTTGAACATTTTGATGTAGAAGAGTATATTCGGTTGGTGAAAAAGCATGGGCTTGAAATCTCTCAGTCAGCTTTAGAGGATAACCAAGCTCTCACATGGGAAATAACAAAGCGATCGGGCGATTCAGAGGTCCATGAGAATGTGCAGGAGAGACCAGGCTGGTGTCAAGATCCTCGTTTTCCACCTTGTGCTGGATTTGTGGAGATCATGGCACCAGTGTTCTCAATAGCAGCTTGGAGATGTGTTTGGCATATCATTCAGAATGACCCGGTACATGGTTGGGGTTAATGTGCCTCTTCGATGGAACTTCTGAGTCTCTAGAGTGTGGCCAAAATTTTGGACGCCTACTCCAAGTATGGTTTCTTTCAGCGACTGAAGACTTGCCAGGCCAAGCCCCTTTCCGTTTTTTTTGCCAGAAGGAAGGTGGGGCGGATCCGTTTCTCTCTGACAAAGAGGAGTGGCTCTGACGAGAGAACCAGAAAAAAGGGGCAGGCCCGGTGGGACGGCAGGCTTGACGAGCGCATCTTCAAAGGGGGGGACTGCTTATCTGTTGATACAAATGGGTGTGCATAGGCATGGGGACTCTCGTTTTTTTTTTTTTTTGGAATAGAGGGGAGGAGCGTGCAGAGCTGTCTGGGGGGGGAAGGATAAAAGAACGGCAGGGGAGCTGTTGGAGGGTTCGGAGGAGTGGCTTCACAAAGGGGATCTCTCCGTTGTCCTCTTGCTCTCGCTCCCTCTTCAGTCTTTTTCTAGGCAAGAAGCTACCGGTGGCCGGAGAAGAGACACCAGGAGAATCAGAGGGGATTTTGTCGGAGTATCCACGGAAGCTCCAACAGTGTCGCTTAGGGAAAAGGAAAGCAGAGTTCCGGGCTGGATAGATGAACGTGGCACCTTCACGATGGAAGCATCTGGGGAAGAGGAACGGATTGACTGAGGGAATACATCCTTTTATGCAATTGAAGGTATTTTCGCTAAGAAGGAACAGATATGTGATAAATGCTCTATTCTTGATTCATTCTTTTACTGGGAAGAGCGTTGCGGTTGCAGCACTAACGGCCTGTGATGACAAACGTTTAGCGGATTTCGCTGAGATGCGTCGTTGATGTGCGTTTATTTGTTACACACACTGAGGCTGTTGACGTGCTTTTGTTGATGGAAGCTCCTTCTGTCTCTGAGTGATGATATACTTCCGACGTTCATGATTTCTGATTGATCTAAACGTCATGCACTCTAATTTTTTGCTGACAGAGGCATGGTAGTTCTGTGAGGAATGATTTGTGGTGCGGTGATGAGTTTGCACTATTTCTGACACCTCTTGTATGAGATGGCGCTTATGTGCCCTCGATGAACGCAGAAGCAACACACTGAGCACATAAATCATCATTATTGAGCAAGATTGTGTGGACTACAGGAATCATAACTGTTGAATGTGTCACTCAGAAGTGGTTACTATGTTGATCTATTGTATTATTCGTTTATAATGATACCCGTGGAACCATATGGTAATCGACCTAGTTTGTCTCGTTCAGCTATGTATTGTTAGCCTTTTTCTCCCATTCGTTCAGCTTCATTTTTGTAATACCAATTATAATGCCTCATCGTTATCTTTGTATTGTTTAGCTGCTAGAAGTAATATATCATTAGGTTTCACAAAAAAAAAGGGGGTCAAGAAGGAAAGGATGTGTGTGGTTGTTCTTGGTTTTTGATCACTATTTATGCCTTCTCACATACGGTCATTATGTGCCGACGTATGGGCATTCTCAACTTTAAGTAAGAATGCATTCTCGGAATAAACATCTGAACATAGGGATTCAACTTGGACTCGGATGATGTGAGCGTGTGGGTGAGAGTGTATGAGAGCTTGCACGGATGTGTGTGTAGGAACCCATGTGTGCAAGTGTGTGTGAATGTGTGCATGTGTCTTCATGTGTGTGAGGGTGAATTGATGGTTGGCATGTCTGTGTGAATGAACAAGTGAGGACATGGGGGTTGACTCGGTGGAGGTAAGTTTGAGTGTGAGTAGAGGAGGAAGTGTGTAGCCTACTATATGGGACGAAGTGTGAGGGAAAGAGAAAGCAATACCCTGAGAGAGTTAATGGTTATGAGGATGCAGGTATATGTGCCAGAGGGTGTGCGAGAGAGTGGGTATATGTGTGGAGATAGGAAGTGTAAGCGAAGTAGTATGAGGTAGTGGGATGAGAGTGCAAAGTTATTACTTAGAATTAAATTTGTGGATTTTGAGCAAACCAAGTGGATCAATTGCGAGGGGTTGAGCAAGATAAAGGCTTCCACAATCATCTTTTCCGTGGGCGTTAGGGCCTATCAAGGTCCGTGGCTATGGTGAAAGCTTCCCATTTGTCATCTGCCTTTATTCCATCGATCACTTATCTCTCTATCTGCTCTTCATCAATGGTTTCTCCAATGCTTCCATGTTGATATGCTAGTTCCTTCATTTTGGTGACAAAATTAGTCACACTTCGCTTGGGCATCTTCTTGAGTGTGATGAAATCCATCCATAGTTGATTCTTTCTTGCTTTGGTGCTTGATGAGAAGAATGCTCCAAGAGCATTCCAAGTCTCTTGTGAAGTCATGCAATTCTTGATGTGTGGAAAAAAAATCAAAAACTGAGTTAAGAATATATGACCTGGATAGAGCATCCTTTGAACACCATGTGGTTAACCTCCCTTGTTCTTCTTGAGTTGGTGTCCTTTGCTTCTGAGCATTGGAATCATCTCATCTCCAGATATGTAACCATAGAGGTTTCTCTCTTGAAGATAAGCTTCCATTCTAAGTGAGAAAGCCAAGTAGTTACCTTGATCCAGCTTTTTTATGGATGAAGGAAATCCATTTCCCATGTTGATTTGTTATTGCTCGGATACCAATGTGAGGAGATGGATAGGTAGGTTCCACAGTTGAGCTCGTGTTGCACAAAACCTGCTCTATATATGCCAAGTTAACTCTAGGGATACTTAATTCACTCATTTAGCTTCACAATAATGCATTTGGAACATCTAAGTGTCTTGGAGCATCATTCCCAAAAGTTTGGATCAAAATAGATAACTTGCATGTACTAGAAATGTGAAGAAACCTTCTATTTTGGGAATAGAAGTGATCAATAATTTGCTCAAAGGTCACAACTTGGTATGAATTGACCCGATAACTTTTCCACACATCTAATTGAAGTGTGTAGCTAACTAAAAAAAATTATTTCATCAATTTAGCCACACCATTCAGTGAGAAATGATTCTAAAAAGACAGAGGGTTCATCCCGACATTTCAATATCTAGAAGGTGTGTAGACATAGTCACCTTCTATGATTCATACTCTAAACCAAATGTGATGATAATTGATATGCAAGTAGTAGACATTAATCTAACTAACCCAAGACATAGTACAACAAATGATGGAGTACATGCAGAGAAATTGATTCCACAAAATCACTCAAAAGATGAAGATGGTGTAGAGAACAGTAGACACAGGTGAACTTGAAGTAATGTATCACAATGTATATGCTAATGAAAGGGAAGTGTAGTGTACTACTCATACATGAGATGATCTCAATGTATGCTTACTATAGTAGCTCAATGCCTCTCAAAATGGCTCTCTACATCCCGCGACTAAAATTATGTGTATTTATATGCATGTTCCAAGCTTGAATTAGAATTTTCCCTCACCTAAAAGTGTTCCTGCACTTTAGGGATGATTTGAATTGATTCTTCCTACCACATGAGTCATGGGTTCAACTTGCTAACTTCACGAGATTCCTTATTGTCCTTGCTTTTATATTTACCCAAAGTTACTATGCCCAAAATGACCGGCATAGGTTCACATGAAGTTTCTTCTTATGAAGAGATAAAATGATGTGTAGTCTTGAATGATTAGCCAAGCACTTAGGATTGCTAATTGCACTAAAACTCCATTGCAAGGAATCCAAGCAACATTCGCAAGGTATTCATCTTGACCACTGGAGAGAAGATTTCCTCAAATTCAACACCTTGTTGTTGCTTAAAACCCTTTGTAACAAGTCATGCTTTATACTTTGGAGAAGCAATATCTGATGTGAATTTCAGCTTATATACCCATTTACAATGTAAAGCTTTCCTACCCTTTGGCAAAAGTACTAAATCCCAAGTAACATTCTTATAAATAGAATCCAACTCATTCTTCATGGCATTCTCCCACTTCACATGATCCACTTCTTGTGAACATTCCTATTTTGTTTTCCATATTGATAATGATAAAAAAATGAGAATTTAAAGAAACTTAACACATGTAAGTAGCCAGAATGAGAAAGATTTTCCATTCCACTACATGATATATGGCCCAAACAACCATGCGAAATACAAGCCATAGGTTGTTCAATAACAGCTAACAAGTGTTCTTTCTATGATACAAATAAAGGATAAAGTGAGCCAACTTTGCTTCCTTTTGCAATAACCATATTGCCCTTTGATATGCAAAAGGACTGAGCATAGAAGACCATCTTGTAACCAAGGGCATCAAGTTGATCAACTAACATCAAACTACATGATAACTGAGGTACATGGCAAACATTATGCATAATAAATTTTGAACCATCAATGAACTGCATAACCACATCTCCAATCCTAACAATATCACACTAATAAGAATCACCAAGTCTCATAGTACCGAGATACTTTGCTGCATAAGTAGAGAACCACTCTCTATGTGGTATTATATGGAAAGAAGCATCCGAATCTAGTAGCCATGTGTGGGAAAGAGAATCAGCCATAAGATCCTCAGTAGGCACAATACTATCAAGTGTCAACACATTAGCATCATCAAAAATAACATTGATTCCTTCAATCTTCACAATGGAAGTAGATGATGAAGGTAGTTGTTTAACATGCCCATCAACATTTTTCCCTTTACCTTTAGCATTCTTTAATGCATAGAATCTTCTTGCATGTTTCCTTTCTTATAAAAATAATGGCATTCAATATCCCTCTTCCTTGATTTACTTCTACTCTTATTCCATTGACCATTATTTTCCTTGTTCTTGCTCCTTCCACGTTGCTGATTCTTTCCTTGGTAAGAATCATGAACATTATATGCATCTCCACTGTGTGTAGAAACCATAGATTTTCTATGAATCTCCTCACTCAGGAGTGCTCCACATATGTCATTATGGACCAATTTACCATCAGGTGCACTATTGCTAATAGCAGTGCAAAATGTATCCCATGATGATGACAAGGTGCATAACAACAAGACTGCTTTCATTTTATTATCCATTTCGATTTTGTCAGCTTGTAATTGAGAGAATATAGCATCAAACTCATTAAGAACAACAACAACACTATCTGTTTCCTTCATCCAAAGATCATATAATTTTCTCATCAGATACACTTTATTTGATGTCGTTTCTTTTTCATATGTATTGCATAATTCCAAAGATCATATGTACTTTCATAGTCCAATACTATAAAGTAAACATTATCTACCAGGTGAAATCAAATGGTAGATACTCATCCATGTCAATGGACTTCTTTGAGATTCCATTTACTGGCTTCCATTGCCTCCTCTAAATCAGCACATGTTCAATATGATTCTTCCATAGAGCAAAGTTTGTGCCATCAAATTTTTGGATCTCAAAATGGTCTCTACCCTGCAAGTTATAGCTTCTTCTAGGAACATTGGTACTAGACCCTGATCCACCAGATGTGCATGAGATCTCTGATGCCATGATGATCGAGAACTGACAAGAATGATAATGGAGCTAGAAGAGTCCAAACACCAATAAGGCTAAAAGAAGGATTACCAAGTATCAAATTTTGCAAAAAATTAACAGTGTCCCAAGAGAGATGGATTGATGAGCAGTAATGACCAACCAAAAGATTTTGTGAGCATATATGTGCTCACACCAATAAGTGTATCAAGGAGTAAATCAACCACTGTATAGTTGGCAAAACAAAAAATTTGGAAAAATTTTGCGAAAGTCACCTTTTCAAAGTGAGTATATGGCCAATGTGAAATGCTCATAAAATTGCAAGTAGTGACATGTAAAGATGCATAAACAATCATGGACTCCACTACATATAATTAGTTATCCGAAAGAAGCCAGTTTGGCTTTTGAAGCACATATGAACACCTAGCATAGATCTCCAACGGCGAGATTGGGTAACTCTTCCAACTACATCATCAAAGAGACCCTGCCATCTGGGTGTTTCCAAGTTAAGAAAAACTCACTACAAGCCTCTTTATCAACATCAAAGGCTTTATGCAAAACATAATCGCTATATCAATGACCACATGGACATACATAAGCATTATCCACAGAAGCGTGCATAGTGTGTATGTGCTCAATATACGTTGTAAGATGGCACTTAAAGTCTGAATTCATATCCCAAACACTAGCCATCAACACCTACAAGCGTCTATCAAATCTATTGTTTTGGCTCAAAAAACCTACTTAAACTTGCAGTGGATGCTTCCACCACAATGAAAACCTTTCAAGAAACCTATAGATTTACTAGTGTAGGTGAACCCCAAAGGTGAATATTCATTGTGAGAGAAGTACAATGAGCACTCTTTTTTATGTTTTTAAGCTTGTGTAAGGAGGATTATGTGCAAAAATACTCCAAAATGGCTCCAACAATCACCCCAAATATGCTTCAAAACAGGCTTTGAAAGAAAAGAATGAAGTTTTTGAGGGACCAAAACATGTTCAAGGTAATCTTAAGCTTAATCTTTCCCCTTCTTTGGACACCAAAAGTGTAGCTTAGTGGCAAGAGAGCTTCTCACTTAAGCCAGCTCCGGGGGGAACAAACTAGGATTGGTGAACTCCCGGGAAGTGCCAAGAACCTCCATCTTCCTTAATCATTGAGGTCCTCCCTCACGCACAACCAATGATGCCAATGATGACTTTGGTGATTGGGATGACAAGGTATGCCAAGGTCTATGCCTTGGTCACCACCTTACTCGTAAGCCTTGGGTGGGTGCTTGCTTCACGTGCACAAAAGGAACAAAGCTTTTGCATCAAAATGCTCTGATACCAGTGAAGTATTTTTATGGTGATGGACCACACTGAAATCTTCTTGTTGAGAGCTCAACGATGATACTCTTAGAGTAGAAAGCAAAGATCTAGGTACCACACACAATAGTCCGCATAGAGCCTATAGAATACATAGAAAAATAGAGTACACAAGGAGCATGAAGATAGGTTTTGTAGGTGTTACAAATGTGGTCGAACTTACAGTTCATGGATGACCAGAACACTATATGCTTTATTGAGGAACATATTACGAAAATTGCAACTCAAGAAAGAATTGCATACACTAGAGAAAAAGGGCATGTCATTAAGTGACTACACACTAAAAATTGAAAGCATATGTGAGTCACTTGCATCTATTGGCATGAATGAAGATGATGATGATAATTTTTAAGTGTGCCTTCGTGGTTTAGGAGTTGCATACAAGCAGTTCAAAACTTCCATTCAAACTAGGAAAAACATTCCAAATTTTGATGATTTGATGTCCATGCTGATGATTGAAGAAAAAATCTTGGTGAGGGCTATAAATCCCAAGGAAAACCTAGTTCTAAGCAGGTATTTTCATCTAGCAGAGGAAGAGGCAGAGGTAGAGACTTCAAAAGTGGAATAGGAAATAGTTACCAAGACCAAGGTCAACAAAAAAATCATGCAAGAGGTAGATGAAAGTTTGGAGGTAAGGGGATCCAAAGATGCCACAAAAATTTCCAAAGAAATGATTCAAGTAATGACAATAAAGAATGCTAGAATTATGGTAAACCTGGTTACTTTGAATGTGATTGCAAGTTGAAGAATCAAAATAACAGAAGGAAACAAAATAACTACGCATCAACAAATGCAAATGATTCAAAGAAGCTGTTCATGGTCCAACATCATATGATGAATATGATGTCTGGTGATGTTTTGAAATTGAATGGTTATGTGTGGTATGTTGATTCAGATGCTTCAAATCACATGAATAGTCATGTAGAATGGTTTAGTAGTTTGGAAAAATTGCTAGTTATTGGAAATGTGGAAACAGGCAATGACACATCACATCCTATCAAGCATCCTATCTATGGAGGATGGGAAGGCAAAACATCTTGTTGATGTACTGCATGTTTTGAATATAACAAAGAATCTAGTTTCTGTTGGACAAATGGTTGACCAAGGATTACAAGTTAGGTTCAATGCTGATGGGTTATATGTAGAAGAGAAAAAACAAGATGAGGGATTGATTGCCAAAAGAAACAAAGTGGTTAGGACGTTCACCTTAAACATAAAAAGTTGTGAAATGAATGCCGCATTTTGTTTGCAAATGATGTAGGAGTTATTGTTGATATAGAGATTTGGCACAAGCAAATTGGACATGGAAAATTGTAGAGGCTAAAACTGATGCATTCAAAGGAGCTTATCAATGGACTACCAAATTTCAAGGTTGCAGAAGTGCAGAAGGAATGTGAATGATGTCAATTTGGTAAACAATCAAGGGCATCATTTCTGCATGACAAGCATGTTAATGAGAATGTGCTAGAAATAGTACATAAACATGTTTATGGTCATGCAAAGACCACATCCATGGGAGGATGCAGATTTTATGTCACTTTCATTGATGACCAATGGTTTACTTCATGAAAGAGAAGAGTGAAGTGTTTACTCACTTTGAAAATTTCAAGGCTATGGTGGAAAAGTAGATAAGGAGGTTATTTAGACATTGAGATCTGATGTAGGAGATGAATACATGTCAAATGAGTTCAATGCCTTTCTAAATAGTTGTGGAATTTGATGAAAATTTTCATGCAAGTACACACCACAATAGAATGGTGTTGCTGAATGCAAAAATAGACATATTGCACATATAGCAAGAGCCTTGATGGCTGAGAAGAATATGCCTCATTGTTATTGCTCAAAAGCTATGCACACTACTGTATACATCATGAAAAAAACTCTGATTACTATTTTACATCTAGTTACACTTGAAAAGAAGTTTATAGGTAAAAAGCCAAACTTATTACATTCAAAGTTTTTGGTTGTATTGCATGTGTACATGTTCCAGATGAGTTGAGGATGAAGCTTGATCCAAAAGCAAAAAAAATGTATCTTCATTGGATACTCCTTTGAGCAAAAGGGATATAAATGCTACAATCCATTCACACGACAGGTGAAGGTAAGCAGAGATGTGGTCTTTGATAAAATGTCAAGCTTCTATACAGATACCAAAGAAGTAATTAATCTTGACTCAAATGATAAAGGAAATGCTAAAAATCAAGTGGAGAATCCCAAGTTTTGAGTGGACCCAATGCATTGCCAAGCAGTAGTTCCAAGTCAAATCCATGGAGTGGAAGATTTCATGGGAATTTCACGATAGTAAATTCATCATTTAAATTGAAGAAAGGTAAAGAAAAACTTTTGTTGGTACTAAAACATCTACAGGTTTTGAAGACATTGATGGAGATTCAAGCCATTCATAAAAGAGTCTTGATGAGGAACTTGGCTACATGACCAAGATAATACAAGTTGCCGAGCCTTCTTGTTTTGAAGATGCAATTGGAAATGCAGATTGGGAGAACGCTATGGATGAGGAGATTGCTGAACTTTATGGAAATGAAACATAGAAGCTGGTTCCATTGCTGCAGGGAAAGCAATCCATACATTGCAAGTGGGTTTACAAGGTGAAGCACAATGTTGGTAGTAGCATAAGCATGTATAAAGCACGATTAGTAGCAAAAAGATCAAAGATTTAAAGGAGCAGATGATTTTTGCTAATGAAGCCTTGCCAGATAGTTCAGTTATGCGGAATGTTCTAAATGGTCTTCCGAATTCATATCAGAGTTTTGCTTCTAGTCTTCGATTGACAATGAAAGGAAATCCAAATGCCTTAACATTTGAGGACTTAGCCTCTGTTCTATTCCATGAAGATTTGTCTAGGTAGAACTATTAGAGTTAGACGTCTGCAGAAGCTTGCGAGCACATGGAAGAAGAAGAAGCTTGGAGCACAATACACAATACTGAATGTATTACCACTAGAATGTACAAAGATAAGTAGCCCCTTAGGACAATAGCCGTATATACAAGCTAGGGGAAAAGAACCTCCTAAAGAAGGAAAAAAGTGCCCCAGTGGTCCTAGAGTGTTCACACACATCACTACCTAAATATATCAACAAATTCCCCCTAGGAGTGATGCGGTGAGCAAGGATCTTGCACTCATGTATAAGGAAGTGCCAAGCTATGTGGAATCAATCCAAAAAAGGAAGTAAGCCCAAAGATTTGCAGAAAGCTTCAAAGTTCTCCCTAGCAAGAGCCTTTGTAAAAGGTCTGCAATGTTCTCCTGTGTGGGCACATATGCCAAGCTGATCTCCCCAGCAGAGAACCTCTCCCTGACATAATGATAATGCACCTCAATGTGCTTAGTGCAAGCATGGAACATAGGGTTCCTCACAACAATGCGCTCTGACTATCAATGAAGATAGTAGTGGTAGAAGATTGACCAACACCCAAATCAGCCATAAGGCATCTGAGCCACACACACTCAACAGTCACTGTGAAAGCTTCCCTATACTCAGCCTCAAAGCTGGAAGCAGCCACAGTAGGCTGCTTCTTGCTCAACCAAGAAATACATGAGCTACCAAGCATGAAGCAAAAGCCATTGGTGGACACACGAGTGTCATAGCAACCAGCCCAATCACTATCCAAAAAAGCATGCAAATCTAGTGGTAGTGATCCCCCTTGGGGTAAAACAATCCAAGTAACCGGGTATCACTCAAGTAGCAAAAGATGCGCTTAACCACCTGCCAATGCTTGATATGTGGGCAATGCATAAACCTGCTCATCTATGAGATAGCAAACTGAATATCTGGACGAGTCATGCATAAGTAAATCAAGCATCGAACAGCCTACTGATAGAGAACAACATTAAATGCATCTCTAGAATCATGAAGACTCAATCTTAAACCTGTCTCCGTAGGAGTGGCAATATGATTACATTCTTCAAGGCCAAAACATTGCAATATTGTGTCAATATATTTTGCTCGACACAAAGCCATTCCACCATCAGCTTGCATAAGCTAAATGCCCAAATAGTGATGCAAATGCCCCAATTTGGACATCTCAAATGAGGCATGCAAATCAGCCTTAAAATCAGCAATATGCATGTCATGAGGAAAAGTGAGTAGCATGTCATCGATATACACCACAATGATCAGAAGCACATCATTAGCACGCTTAACATATAAGGTGCTTTTAGTTGGACTATTCTCAAAACCATGTGCAATGAGATAGGCATGTATCTTTTCATACCAAGCACTTGGTGCTTGCTTTAAACCATATAATGCCTTCTTTAACCTGCACACCTGGTTTGCATGCCCTTTCTGCACAAAGCCACAGGGCTGAAAAACATACACTTCTTCATGCAAGTCACCATTCAAAAATGCAGTTTTAATGTCCAACTGATGTACATTCCAACCATGATGAGCTGCAAGTGCACAAATGCTACGAACAATAGTTATTCGGCAAGTAGGAGCAAAGGTTTCATCAAAATCAATGCCTCTTTCCTGCACATAACCCTTTGCAACAAGCCTAGCTTTATGCCTGTCAACTGCTCCATCAAGTTTACGCTTCAGCTTGTATACCCACTTAGTGCCAATGGCCTTCTTGTCAGGAGGAAATTCACATAAAGCCCAAGTACAACTTTTCATGATAGCATCATATTCAGATTGCATTGCAACCATCCAATGTTTAGAATTTTGTGCTTCATCAAACGAAATAGGTTCAGTCTCATCATAGAGACTAGAGGAAGCCACAGCATAGAAATCCGATGCAAAAGAGGCACTATGAGAGTCTGACCAAGTAGGATATGACAAAGGTGCATGTAGTTTGCTGTCATGTACGATCTGCACCAGCCATTTTGGCATAGTTTTTGCCTGCTCAATATCAACTCTCTCATCAACAAGTGCATCATGTAAATCTACATCAGAAATGGACTAATTTGCATCATCACATGAAACGTGCAAAGGTTGAGAAGTTGCCTCATTAGCACTAGCAATAGACTATCCACCTGTAAAAAGAGGCAACAAAGTATCATACATGTCTTTGGAGATAATAGATGTCTCCTTAGTACATGAAAGCAATGGCTGAATAACATCTTTCACAAAAAATGTACGCATGTGCATAGACATTGAAGATAATCTAGGGGAGGAATTAGAGCTATCAAAAATCTACAAGGATTCAGATAGTTCTACTAGCCTAAGTATTAGCACTCTTAGTCCAAGGGAAATTACATATGCTCAATGGGTTTTTACCCCAACTTGCTGATGCTAGGTCAGCTTTTATCACCCTAAGTCCACAATTTCACTCCAAAATATTGATGGAGGATATGGGTAAATACCTGCACAAATGGATATCCAACTCTAGTGTTTACCTCTTGCGACCTCCCTCTCTTCTTACTCACACCTTTCAAGTCCACTTAGATCCTTGCTCTCTCTTTCACTTGCTCTCCCCCACTTCCTTTTGCTCTTATTTCTTTTTCCCACACACACCCACACCCTTGCCCTTCCTCACTTTTTCCTCTTCTTCCTCCTCCGATCGCCTTCCCCTCTTTCTCTTTCACTCTCGCACTTCCTTCACATGCAGATCCTCGTACACACACTCTCCCCTTTTCTCTCCCTTTGAACCTAACCCCCTCGTGTACCCTCCTTCCTTACAATCCTACATTCACCTCCTCAGATAGATCAACTATGCTATCTGACTCATGACAAGGACAGCTGAGCATACGAATCTAAGACAGTACTCCTATCTAAGTATCATGACAAAAATCATTAAATACACCTTGAACATCAGATAAGCAGTTGGTCCCTAGGATTTATCGCAAGAAGCAGAAGATGTTGATCTCTGCAGTCGCTATCCATTACTGTTTTCAATTTTAAAACAGTGTTACAAAATAGAGCAAGCAATTCAGGACCATTTGTAGACTCGCTTCCACTTGATAAAGTTGGACTGACCGTACCTACTTGAATCGTCTCAAGCCAATGTGAGCACCGCAACATGCTATCTTATTTGCAACCTGGAATTCATCCAATGAATCGATATCAAACTAAAAACATCCACTTCATCATTGAATTTTGTAGGGACCTTTGTTGGAAGCACATGCGTTAGCAAAAATTGGAATGGCTTGGTGGTCATCTCGATTGGAAGCTAACGTTGCATTCCTATTATGCATAAGAAGTTGCATTCCACTTGTGGCATAACAAACACTCACAAATGTCCTACAACAAGCCCCTTATTGTCAAAGAATATTACAATAAGTCCAAGAGATTCACTTTGATATGACCATCCCGACAACAAAGGTGTCAGGTCTTTGTTTCCTATTACAGCTCACAACGTTGTGTTTGCCCTTTCAAATTCAAGGAAATCAGGCTGTTTTGTCGAGCACTGTTTCCTTGATGACTCTAAGGAGAGGCCAGCTGCTTCTTCCTTCTTTCTCCCCTGGGCTTTCCGTGTCCCTTGGAGCTGTTTGCTTATGGGAAAGTGCAATCTACACACCAGTGGCTTAGGAGCCCGTGTTTTTCGGTCAAATCCTCTTATACAGACATGACCTCGCCAGAAACAGTCCTTGATTTCTTCTCTAGAAAGACCTTTGAATATATTTGGTATAGATGTGCCAAAGTAAACAAAACGTCTTCGTAAACTCCAAATAAGAGATCGAGGAACTTGAACAGGACACAAACTACTTGAATGGTCTCCAAAGACCTCATTCACTTGAAAATATGTTCCATTCAAAGGGAAGCTTCCATGCATTGCAATTCTGCAAGGAATCAGTAAAGTGCCCGAGACATTTTCATCAGCTCTGCCAACAATGAAGGCAGAAAAATCATCCCTGCAAAGCTCATCAATCTCCTGTAAAAGAAATGCTACCAGAAAACTTGAGATCTTCCCTCTCTCGTCCTCCTCTGCCTCTAATGTGCGCACCAGTCACCCCCGAACAGCTCTCCTTGGTTACCTTTCTTCTTGCCGGTTCCCTCGAGTCGCGTCCATCTCTTCTTTTGTCGACCTCCCCTTGAGCGTACAACAACCGCTTCAGCCACTGAGGAAGAAAGAAAGAAGCACACAACCCCCCCCCCCCCCCCCTCAATGCCTGCTCAGCTAGAAAAATGATGAAGAAGAGCTCCCCAAGAATGCCCAGTAGCCCCCGTTCTCCCCGATACCTGCACAGATATGGGGGACAAAAAAACCACAAGAGGGAAAAATATGGGAGCCCTCCCATTCCTACTCAACCAAAAAAGTGACGAAGAAGAAGCCCTCCTACAGATGGAACCCCCAAAGAAACCCAGCAGTAGTCGCCCAAAACGATCTCTAGAAGAAACGAGAGAGAGCCCCCCTACATACGAAATTACTCGTGCCCCCCCCCCCCTGGCATCTCCCTTCGTGCGAATATAATGGAGCACGGCCCCCTTCATATTTCCCTTCCTGCAAAACCTGGCAGGGGCCAGCAGACCATAGCTCTCTGCCATGTCATATCCATAAAATCCCTGCGTTCTCAAGCATGTGAAGAATAAAAAGCCTGACTGCATTAACATACCCATGAATTGCCGAAAAGTTGAGTCGAACTAGACCACCAATTGAGTCCAAAGGTGGGGGAACGAATGATAATAATGCTTTAAGACCTTTCATCTGAATGTTTTGCCAACATAATTTCCCATCGATTGAATAAGAGACAAGAGCACCACTTGACTTTGGAAGCCTATTGAAGCCTTCGTGAGTTGTTGAGGAAGCCACACCCAATATCTATTGATGCATTCCTAACAGTGAGGTTCATCCCCAATGCCCTCCCTGCTTCTTCCAAATACCTACAATCAAGTAAATTCTCTGCCCGATAGAAACACATTAGTGCATTAAAACTGACCCTTTACTGAGGTAACACTAAGTTCCATGCAATCCACCTCTATTGAGGAACTCGCTGAGAAGGTAGCTAAGAAGCTAGGAGTCTCAAGTAAGCAGATACCAAGGTTTGCCCCAGGAAGGCGATGCTATACTTATGGAGGTGACCATATGGCAAACGTATGTCCCATCATGGCTCAACCCCAGGTGAATCCTAGTAGCCAGTACTGCACCATAGAACGGAGGTACACAAATCATACAGCACAAGACTTCCCATACAATAAGCAAGCGGTTCGGCAAACCTATCCTCAGCCCTATCCACAATAGGGAAGATATCAGAACCAGTACCAACCACAACAGTATGCTAGGCCTCAACAAACCTACCAACCACAATATTAGGCCCAACAAAGACCCCAACCAGTGCTAGCACAACAACCCCCTGCTCCAGCTAATGTAATTCCGGTAAAGTATGCCGCAGCAGAAGAGAACTTGAATAGATCCACAGTGCCACTGACTCCACTACTTTCAGGAAGTGACTCGAGTGATCATACTTTTGACTCTACTCACATTGATAGCCCCCAGGCTTACTACATGCAGTCTCCTGAACATAGTGAGTCCTACTATAGTGAAGAACCGAGTGAACCTAGTTGGGATCCAGAATATGCAAAGGTCATGTACACAAACCCCAACTCTAGACCTCAACCTAGGCAGGTACGACCCCCATTCCCTCGAGGACCATGCTTCAGATGTCAGGGAGATCACCTCATTCGTGATTGCCCCATGTCTACACCTACACAACCCCAGTCAGTAACGATCCAGGGCTTTTGTCAAGATTGCAAAAAGGAGCATCTCTTACGAGATTGCCCAAAGAATCCCAACAATATGCCAAAAATCACTCCTACTAATGTTATTGGGTTAGTTGTAGACTCTTCAGGAAGTGTAACCTCCACTGCACCTCTGCAAGTGGTCACTAGAGCTCAAACTTTGCAGCAGAACCAAGGCTTAGGCCAAGAAAAGAGCACTGAGGTTAGCGAAGCTGAGAGCATAACCAAGAAGAGAACTAGAGCCTGGAAAGATACTCGAGAAAGGATGAAAAGACAATGGTCTAAGAAGATGAGCGACTTAGAAGAAAGCATAAGAGAAAAAAAAGCCAAAATTGTTGAACTCACCTCTCAAACACACTCTCACATATCACCACCACCATCATCCCTATCACCATCTACTCCACCATCTTTCAAACCACCTCAGACCATCCCACCACCCCCTAGAGTAGGATCAGTGTTAGCCGACCCCACTCTAGAGGACATAGACATGATGCTTAAAGCATATCAAGCCAGAATCCAAGAAGGGCCAAACGTGACAGATCACAAGTGCTACCCTAGAGCTGAGCTAGAGATAGAAAGAACTAATCTTTGCATGAAAATGGTAGCATTGGCTCAGACCATGTTTGAAGCCAGTCGCCTTTTCAACTACTCTTGCTCAGCTAAGGCACAATTGCACTTGGATGGACTATTAGAGAAGTTAGAGAGCATAATTGCAAGTTCTACCAAGGAAGAAAACTCTCCACGAAAAGATGAGGAAAGTAAAAGAATAAGCATTCCCCCACAGGAAGCTTATGTGCCTAACTCCACAGAACGAGACACATCTTCTTCTATGAATCGGTACACACCAGAGTTCTTGCAAGAGATTCAAGAAGAGAAATGGGCATATCTAATGAATCGATATCAAACTAAAAACATTCACTTCATCATTGAATTTTGTAGGGACCTTTGTTGGAAGCACATGCATTAGCAAAAATTGGAATGGCTTGGTGGTCATCTCGATTGGAAGCTAACGTTGCATTCCTCTTATGCATAAGAAGTTGCATTCCACTTGTGGCATAACAAACTCTCACAAATGTCCTACAGCAAGCCCCTTATTGTCAAAGAATATTACAATAAGTCCAAGAGATTCACTTTGATATGACCATCCCGGTAACAAAGGTGTCAGGTCTCTGTTTCCTATTACAGCTCACAATGTTGTGTTTGCCCTTTCAAATTCAAGGAAATCAAGCTGTTTTGTCGAGCACTATTTCCTTGATGACTCTAACGAGAGCCCAGCTACTTCTTCCTTCTTTCTCCCCTGGGCTTTCCGTGTCCCTTGGAGCTGTTTGCTTATGAGAAAGTGCAATCTACACACCAGTGGCTTAGGAGCCCGTGTTTTGTGGTCAAATCCTCTTACACAAACATGACCTCGCCAGAAACAGTCCTTGATTCTTCTCTAGAAAGACCTTTGAATATATTTGGTATAGATGTGCCAAAGTAAACAAAACGTCTTCGTAAACTCCAAATAAGAGATTGAGGAACTTGAACAGGACACAAACTACTTGAATGGTCTGCAAAGACCTCATTCACTTGAAAATATGTTCCATTCAAAGGGAAGCTTCCACGCATTGCAGTTCTTCAAGGAATCAGTAAAGTGCCAGAGACATTTTCATCAGCTCTGCCAACAGTGAAGGCAGAAAAATCATCCCTACAAAGCTCATCAATCTCCTGTTAAAGAAATGCTACTAGACAACTTGAGATCTTCCCTCTCTCGTCCTCCTCTACCTCTGATGTGCGCACCAGTCACCCCCGAACTGCTCTCCTTGGTTACCTTTCTTCTTGCCGGTTCCCTCGAGTCGCGTCCCTCTCTTCTTTTTTCGACCTCCCCTTGAGCGTACAACATCCGCTTCAGCCACTGAGGAAGAAAGAAAGAAGCACACAACCCCCCCCCCCCCCCCTCGATGCCTGCTCAGCCAGAAAAATGAAGAAGAAGAGCTCCTCAAGAATGCCCAGCAACCCCTATTCTCCCCGATACCTGCACAGATGCGGGGGACAAAAAAACCACAAGAGGGAAAAATATGGGAGCCCTCCTATTCCTACTCAACCAAAAACGTGATGAAGAAGAAGCCCTCCTACAGATGGAACCCCCAAAAAAACCCGGCAGTAGTCACCCAAAACGATCTCTAGAAAAAACGGGAGAGAGCCCCCCTGCATACAAAATTACTCGTGCCCCCCCCCCTGGCAGGTCCCTTTGTGCGAATATAATGGAGCACGACCCCCTTCATATTTCCGTTCCTGCAAAACTTGACAGGGGCTAGCAGACCATAGCTCTCTGCCATGTCATATCCATAAAATCCCTGCATTCTCAAGCATGTGAAGAATAAAACGCCTGACTTCATTAACATACCCATGAATTGCCGAAAAGTTGAGTCGGACTAGACCACTAATTGAGTCCAAAGGTGGGGGAACGAATGATAATAATGCTTTAAGACCTTTCATCTGAATGTTTTGCCAGCATAATTTCCCATCGATTGAATAAGAGACAAGAGCACCACTTGACTTTGGAAGCCTACAAAAGCCTTCGTGCATTGTTGAGGAAGCCACACCCAATATCTATTGATGCATTCCTAACAGTGAGGTTCGTCCCCAATGCCCTCCCTGCTTCTTCCAAATACCTACAATCAAGTA
This sequence comes from Ceratopteris richardii, assembly GCA_020310875.1. Taxonomy (NCBI): domain Eukaryota; kingdom Viridiplantae; phylum Streptophyta; class Polypodiopsida; order Polypodiales; family Pteridaceae; genus Ceratopteris; species Ceratopteris richardii. The sequence goes on along the minus strand of CM035417.1, from coordinate 21,942,948 downwards.
AATTCTCTCCCCGATAGAAACACATTAGTGCATAAAAACTGACCCTTTACTGAGCTAACATACTCCCCTCTTCTGCTCGCAAAGTCGTCCTCGACGAGCCAATTGGGTACCTGCACTCAAATCATTCAAGTCATTGACAATACCTCCATGCACATTCACATACCTCATACTTATTCTATCTCTTTCCACTGGTGTACCTGCAACCACACTAAATCAACATCCATTAGTCATCAAGAACCAGTCACTTCACTTACCAACTTTGTCCATTTTCTCGCATCTTCACCGCCATGTCCACCTGCCTACAAACTCACCAAAACATTAGACCATTTTTCATCAAATTAAAATATCTACAACCAAAGTGAAAAGACAATCATATCACTCTTCAACATCACACATATATACTCAGCATGCACATCATGATCCCGTATCACACATGCATTCTCGTCGCGCACAACATACCCATGCAACCAGAAAGTGGAACCACATCTCCTACCCGAAACTCTTCTCAGCTATTCGATCAATACCTCACGAATCTCCTATTCCACATGCATACTCAACCCATTTTTCACACCCACAATATATGTAAGCAAGTACTATTCTTAAATTTCATTTTTGCTGCCCTTCCAAGCTATATTTCCACCTCCCCAATTCTTCTTCCGTTTCTCATCGAGTCCTCCCATCTATTTTTCATGCCTCTTCGACCTAGGGTTTCCTATTCCCACTTGTCGTCCTATCTATCACTCTGTTTTTCTTGCTCCTCGACTAGATCCTATGCTAGGTCACCACTACAGCACTCTAACTTGATGGATAAACGACAAGGGCCACTCAAGCCTAACATGAGCTCACCTCAACAGGACCCCTCATCATCAACACGATTCAAGACTTCTCAAGTTGTCATACCACCCAAGAACTAGACTGAACACTTTCCGAAGGTTTGCAGACAAACAAGGTACCTAGCACGATTGGATCCCTTAAGTCCAAGTCTCCCACAAACACGTCGCAACCAAAATCCTAGCCGAGCTTAAGCTTCGATTTGACATGCCTCATCAGGAGTCCACACATTCCCAGATCCCCGCAACACATACACATACCTATCAGAGCATATAATGCTCTCTTGCCTCTCTTCTGTCTCCCCTCGAGCGAGGAATTTTTCTCATTCATTTTTTTTCCACATTTCTCTCCCTTTTTTCATCATTTTTTTTTCACATATCTACCCACCCTTGCCGACCTACGCCGAAGCTGGGTGCGACTCATGGCCCTGACCACCCGGTCAGGTTTGTTCCACCCATCTACCAACCCGACACAGCGCACGACACACATACGGCTAGCCCTATGTGAAACCGACGTCAGTTCGTGGCTTTGACCACCCGGCCAAAGTGGGTCCACCCACCTATCGGCCCACATAGGCACGTAGCCACACGCACACATACACATACATATATATTTTTTCCATTTTTTTTTCATTCCTGCATCTCGAGAATTAGGAGACAAAAGAAAGGACATTCTCCCAACCCAACCAATCACAACACACACATATATCCCCCTATGGACATCCCGATGAGACACATCTCCTTTCTGCTGCTACTCAAGACAAAATCCGACCACTAATGTCATGGTCAACTTTTCCTCTCGAAACTCGCACACACTAACTACCTTGCCGACCTGAAACCTCCGAAAGTGTCACTTCAGTTCCTAAGCGTACAAGCAACTCGATCCATCCATCCTCACGTCTCTGATTCACAATCCCACAAAGCAAACCCTAATCAGACCCAAGCCGTCCTGACCGATATCCATTGCCTCGTTTATTTCTTTTTCATCTCCAACCTCTGCCTCGCAGAGATTCCACTTGACTTGATAGATGACACGGAAAACTACCATTGGCCGTTCTACTTCTTAGTGCTTCAAGCCTCGCCACTAAGTCTCTTAATCCTTGTTTGTTGTGCTCAATATCGCTCTGGTATTGGAATAGGTCACAGTCGATGCTTCGGAACCGATTCCATATTTGCTCCATCTCTTTATCTACCTCTCTCACCCTTTTTTCAGATCCGAGGGGAATATCCTCCCTCTTCTCAACTCGAACGATCAACTTCTCAACTTCCTCTCTAATCAATCTTTCCTTTCGAATCCTATTCATATTTTCTACATCTAGATCATCTACCTTCTTCGACAATTCATTCTTCATTCTTTCTAACTCTGCTCCGAACACATCCAACCTATCCAACATGGCTTTCAACTCTCCTTCCATTTTTCCTACTTTTGGATCCTCTACCTGTCCTCGTAGCTCATCATCTTTCCGATTCATCCACCTACCGAACTTGCTACTCAGCCTTGCATTCTCTTTCTCTACATGTCTCACTTTCTCATTGCTCTCTGCTTGGGCACTTTTCATTCTCTCTAACTCCAGGTGGAACTCTTCCGCCATCTTACTTGCTTGGTCATCATATCCACCCATCATCTCTTGCAATTTCTTGATTTCCCTTTCCATTCGGTCGACTCTCAATGCCAAGTCATCATCATGTTTAGGGGAATCCTCCTCGATTGCAACGCTATGGCAATCGGCTATCATCAAGTCGGTTCTGAGGTCCAAGACCTCCTTTCTCGTGGCGTCACTCTTCCTAGCCACTTTTTCACTCTCAAGCAACTGGACTTGTCCTCTCAGGTTCTCATTTTCCACTTTCAACACTCTGCTTATATCTGCCACCACTCGGAATTGCTACTCCCATCTGTCTACAACCTCTTCTATCTTTGACTAATTTTTCTCCAATGTTTCCACCTTGACCCTCTCACTATCGCGCTCTTCACGAAGACATTCCAATTGACGTTTTATGCTTGCCAGCAAACTCTCGTCATCTTCGGCTTTCACATAAAAGGACGAAAGTGACATGCTAACCTCTTTTGCAACATCCTCCTCAACAGGAACCTCTGTCACGTGACACATAGGCTCACATAGCTTCTTTTTCCACATTCCATGCATCTAGGGACAAAGTCCGATGGACTTGACACACGAGGGCAAAACTTTGCAATGTGCCCGACTTTCTCGCAACACCAACACCGAATATAATTTGAGATTGGACCTACCCGGCGACATTCATATGCACGGCTTCGCATTGAGCGTCCAAACCCGCTTTGACTTCTAGTCCATTCGGAGTTCATCATCCTCGGGCCAACCTTTTGAGAGTCCCTAGCTTGCATTCTTCGTGCCAGCACTTTACCAACACCAAAGCAACCAATATGGGGCTTGGTTGTGCCAAACAATTGGGGCACCAAGCGAGCTCGTAGCAATCTCTATGAGATGTGCTAAGCCAATTCCCGGCAGACGCACCAAAATGATGGCACTCTTAGTCCAAGGGAAATTACATATGCTCAATGGGTTTTTACCCCAACTTGCTGATGCTAGGTCAGCTTTTATCACCCTAAGTCCACAATTTCACTCCAAAATATTGATGGAGGATACGGGGAAATACCTGCACAAATGGATATCCAACTGTAGTGTTTACCTCTCGCAACCTCCCTCTCTTATTACTCACACCTTTCAAGTCCACTTAGTTCCTCGCTCTCTCTTTCACTTGCTCTCCCCCACTTCCTTTTGCTCTTATTTCTTTTTCCCACACACTTGATCTCTACACACTCTTATCCTCCTACGCTCAAGATTACAAATTGACATATGCACACTACCTTTCCCTTCCTCTCATGCACTCTTGGTCACTCTCTTACATATGCACTACCCAACTCACGCACTCGCTCACACATCTCTCAATGTGATATTCACACAATTAAATCTACATGCTCACACACCATTTACCCACATACACCTATGCTCACGTGCATACATGCCCTCACCTTTTCACTATCATTCATGGGCTTCTACACACTCACCGAGACACCCACTTACGCATTTGCACATGCACACACACACGTACTCGGGCCCGTGCCTTCAATTTTACACACCCACACCCTTGCCCTTCCTCACTTTTTCCTCTTCTTCCTCCTCCGACCGCCTTCCCCTCTTTCTCTTTCACTCTCGCACTTCCTTCACATGCAGATCCTCGTACACACACTCTCCCCTTTTCTCTCCCTTTAAACCTAACCCCCTCGTGTACCCTCCTTCCTTACAATCCTATGTTCACCTCCTCAGATAGATCAACTATGCTATGTGACTCATGACAAGGACAGCTGAGCATACGAATCTAGTACTCCTATCTGAGTATCATGACAAAAATCATTAAATACACCTTGAACATCAGATAAGCAGTTGGTCCCTAGGATTTATCGCAAGAAGCAGAAGATGTTGATCTCTGCAGTCGCTATCCATTACTATTTTCAATTTTAAAACGGTGTTACAAAATAGAGCAAGCAATTCAGGACCATTTGCAGAATCGCTTCCACTTGATAAAGTTGGACTGACCATACCTACTTGAATCGTCTCAAGCCAATGTGAGCACCGCAACATGCTAACTTATTTGCAACCTGGAATTCATCCAATGAATCGATATCAAACTAAAAACATCCACTTCATCATTGAATTTTGTAGGGACCTTTGTTGGAAGCACATGCGTTAGCAAAAATTGGAATGGCTTGGTGGTCATCTCGATTGGAAGCTAACGTTGCATTCCTCTTATGCATAAGAAGTTGCATTCCACTTGTGGCATAACAAACTCTCACAAATGTCCTACAACAAGCCCCTTATTGTCAAAGAATATTACAATAAGTCCAAGAGATTCACTTTGATATGACCATCCCGGCAACAAAGGTGTCAGGTCTCTGTTTCCTATTACAGCTCACAACGTTGTGTTTGCCCTTTCAAATTCAAGGAAATCAGGCTGTTTTGTCGAGCACTATTTCCTTGATGACTCTAAGGAGATCCCAGCTGCTTCTTCCTTCTTTCTCCCCTGGGCTTTCCGTGTCCCTTGGAGCTGTTTGCTTATGGGAAAGTGCAATCTACACACCAGTGGCTTAGGAGCCCGTGTTTTGCGGTCAAATCCTCTTACACAGACATGACCTCGCCAGAAATAGTCCTTGATTTCTTCTCTAGAAAGACCTTTGAATATATTTGGTATAGATGTGCCAAAGTAAACAAAACGTCTTCGTAAACTCCAAATAAGAGATCGAGGAACTTGAACAGGACACAAAGTACTTGAATGGTCTCCAAAGACCTCATTCACTTGAAAATATGTTCCATTCAAAGGGAAGCTTCCATGCATTGCAATTGTGCAAGGAATCAGTAAAGTGCCAGAGACATTTTCATCAGCTCTACCAACAGTGAAGGCAGAAAAATCATCCCTGTAAAGCTCATCAATCTCCTGTAAAAGAAATGCTACCAGAAAACTTGAGATCTTCCCTCTCTCGTCCTCCTCTGCCTCTAATGTGTGCACCAGTCACCCCCGAACTGCTCTCCTTGGTTACCTTTCTTCTTGCCGGTTCCCTCGAGTCACGTCCATCTCTTCTTTTGTCGACCTCCCCTTGAGCGTACAACAACCGCTTCAGCCACTGAGGAAGAAAGAAAGAAGCACAGAACCCCCCCCCCCCTCAATGCCTGCTCAGCCAGAAAAATGATGAAGAAGAGCTCCCCAAGAATGCCCAGTAGCCCCCGTTCTCCCCGATACCTGCACAGATGTGGGGGACAAAAAAACCACAAGAGGGAAAAATATGGGAGCCCTCCCGTTCCTACTCAACCAAAAAACTGACGAAAAAGAAGCCCTCCTACAAATGGAACCCCCAAAGAAACCCGGCAGTAGTCGCCCAAAATGATCTCTAGAAGAAACGGGAGAGAGCCCCCCTGCATACGAAATTGCTCGTGCCCCCCCCTGGCATCTCTCTTCGTGCGAATATAATGGAGCACGGCCCCCTTCATATTTCCCTTCCTGCAAAACTTGGCAGGGGCCAACAGACCATAGCTCTCTGCCATGTCATATCCATAAAATCCCTGCGTTCTCAAGCATGTGAAGAATAAAACGCCTGACTGCATTAACATACCCATGAATTGCCGAAAAGTTGAGTCGAACTAGACCACCAATTGAGTCCAAAGGTGGGGGAACGAATGATAATAATGCTTTAAGACCTTTCATCTGAATGTTTTGCCAACGTAATTTCCCATCGATTGAATAAGAGACAAGAGCACCACTTGACTTTGGAAGCCTATTGAAGCCTTCGTGAGTTGTTGAGGAAGCCACACCCAATATCTATTGATGCATTCCTAACAGTGAGGTTCATCCCCAATGCCCTCCCTGCTTCTTCCAAATACCTACAATCAAGTAAATTCTATGCTCGATAGAAACACATTAGTGCATAAAAACTGACCCTTTACTGAGCTAACACTAAGTTCCATGCAATCCACCTCTATTGAGGAACTCGCTGAGAAGGTAGCTAAGAAGCTAGGAGTCTCAAGTAAGCAGATACCAAGGTTTGCCCCAGGAAGGCGGTGCTATACTTGTGGAGGTGACCATATGGCAAACGTATGTCCCATCATGGCTCAACCCCAGGTGAATCCTAGTAGCCAGTACTGCACCATAGAACGGAGGTACACAAATCATAAAGCACAAGACTGCCCATACAATAAGCAAGCGGTTCGGCAAACCTATCCTCAGCCCTATCCACAATAGGGAAGATATCAGAACCAGTTTCGACCACAACAGTATGCTAGGTCTCAACAAACCTACCAACCACAATATTAGGCCCAACAAAGACCCCAACCAGTGCTAGCACAACAACCCCCTGCTCCAGCTAATGTAATTCCTGTAAAGTATGCCGCAGCACAAGAGAACTTGAATAGATCCATAGTGCCACTGACTCCACTACTTTCAGGAAGTGACCCGAGTGATCATAGTTTTGACTCTACTCACATTGATAGCCCCCAGGCTTACTACATGCAGTCTCCTGAACATAGTGAGTCCTACTATAGTGAAGAACCGAGTGAACCTAGTTGGGATCTAGAATATGCAAATGTCATGTACACAAACCCCAACTCTAGACCTCAACCTAGGCAGGTACGACCCCCATTCCCTCGAGGACCATGCTTCAGATGTCAGGGAGATCACCTCATTCGTGATTGCCCCATGTCTGCACCTACACAACCCCAATCAGTAACGATCCAAGGCTTTTGTCAAGATTGCGGAAAGGAGCATCTCTTACGAGATTGCCCAAAGAATCCCAACAATATGCCAAAAATCACTCCTACTAATGTTATTGGGTTAGTTGTAGACTCTTCAGGAAGTGTAACCTCCACTGCACCTGTGCAAGTGGTCACTAGAGCTCAAGCTTTGCAGCAGAGCCAAGGCTTAGGCCAAGAAAAGAGCACTGAGGTTAGCGAAACTGAGAGCATAACCAAGAAGAGAACTAGAGCCTGGAAATATAGTCGAGAAAGGATGAAAAGACAATGGGCTAAGAAGATGAGCGACTTAGAAGAAAGCATAAGAGAAAAAAAAGCCAAAATTGTTGAACTCACCTCTCAAACACACTCTCACATATCACCACCACCATCATCCCTATCACCATCTACTCCACCATCTTTCAACCCACCTCAGACCATCCCACCACCCCCTAGAGTAGGATCATTGTTAGCCGACCCCACTCTAGAGGACATAGACATGATGCTTAAAGCATATCAAGCCAGAATCCAAGAAGGGCCAAACGTGATAGATCACGACAAGTGCTACCCTAGAGCTGACCTAGACATAGAAAGAACTAAGCTCGGCATGAAAATGGTAGCATTGGCTCATACCATGTTTGAAGCCAGTCACCTTTTCAACTACTCTTGCTCAGCTAATGCACAATTGCACTTGGATGGACTATTAGAGAAGTTAGAGAGCATAATTGCAAGTTCTGCCAAGGAAGAAAACTCTCCACGAAAAGATGAGGCAATTAAAAGAATAAGCATTCCCCCACAGGAAGCTTATGTGCCTAACTCCTCAGAACCAGACACATCTTCTTCTATGAATCGGTACACACCAGAGTTCTTGCAAGAGATTCAAGAAGAGAAATGGGCTAAAGAGAGTGAAGTCCCTCCTCCCTTTGAACTTGTGGATGACACGCATGATCAATTCCCACAAGACATTCCATCCATTTATGGAGAGTAGGAGAGCACCCAATCTCAGGAAAGATTAGACTTTGAGTCTAATTCTTTACATGAATTGCCCCATTTCACAAGCCCATGGGAAGCTAAGTCTACGTGTATGAGAGCACCCACGGTCATGGTACGAAAGGAAGACTCAGTCATACCTAAGCATACGGAGGTAGTGAAGAACACTAAGGTGCAATGCAACCTCACTTTAAAAGAGTTACTCAAGGTTAGGCCAGAAGAATGGAAGCATGTAGCCAAACAAGTAAAAAAGGTAGCTAAACCTCGTTCCCAGGTAGGTTCTCATAGAACAGTGCCGGAAATACCCTTGGATAAGATAGGGGACATGAGCGAAGGAGAAGAAGGAAACACCTATCTTCCCATCACCCATCAAGGATACACAACCAAGGAAATTCTAGATTCAGGTGCAGGAGTTGCAATTGCTACCACTTGCCTACGAGGCCCACGAGGATGAAATTGCAGATGGCCGATGGCCACATTGAAAGACCTTTGGGACTACTAGAAGGAATAACTCTCAAATGTGGTGTTGAGTTCGAGCACACGTTTGCTATTTGTGAATTTAGCAAAAATCATGCCTATGAGATGATTTTGGGAAGACCATTTATGCGGCAGTTGCAAGTGGTACAGGATTGGGGCACCAATTCCTTGTATTTGCAACACTTAGGTGTCACAACCAAAGTTAATCTCAAGGATTACTCTCACAGAGATGTACCTCCTATCCAATGGAATCCCATCCATAGAGCCAAAGATGATACAGAGTCAGTGCACTCCATAGGATCAGGATCCTCATGGATGCATGAAGACACTCACTTATGGATGTGTAAAGTAGCAGTAGAGGAAGAGAAGAGAGAAAAAGCCAAAGAGATAGGTGCAAAGGAAACCCATAGATCAATTCAAGACCCAGCTTATGCACCTGTAGTTTTTCCTGACAAAGAATTTGAACCCCATGGCTGGGCGGAAATTCTAGCAACAATGGACGTATTTATCAATGAAGAACAATGGACACCCCACTGTGACGAGGATGGCTATGACCTTTTAGTCTTCTCCATAGAGCCAATCATGGGAGACTCAATTTTAGAAGAATGCGAACCTAGCCTTGATGCATTTGAGGATACGAGTGACTCGGATTTAGAGTCAATAATTATGGACCCATGATTTGCATCAGATGAAGAATACTTCTATGAAGTAGAAGCTCACCCTCAGAGACATGGAGAGCTAACAAATGAAGTAAGGTTAACCACGCAAATGACCCCTAAGGATGAAGGAAAGAAAAGGAAGAAGAGAGAAATCACACCAGAGGAAGAAGAGTCTTTGTTTGAGGTCCCTGAAAATTTTAAAAGGTATGAAATAGATGATAGGAGAGTCATGGTAAGAATGCCTAAACGTGAGCCACAATCAAGAGAGTCCTATGATAACAAAAAAATCACCAAGAAAATATTGGTAGCCATAGAAGAAGGAGAGGAGAGATGCACTTACATAGGGCATGACCTGACGGAAGAAGAAGAGCAAGAGTTGAATTGCCCCTGCTAAGAGAATACAGAGATGTGTTCGCTTGGAGCTACAAGGACTTGAAAGGTGTAGACCCTGACATATGCTCACATACTATTCCCATGACCTCAAATGCCAAACCCTCTAAACAAAAGCCATACACATATAACGATAACTATGCTGCTAAGATCAAGGAGGAGATAGATAGATTAGTGGAATCCGGATTTATCTATGAAATTGAGCACACTGAGTGGGTATCCCCCATCGTAGTGGTGCCTAAGAAGAATGGAAAGCTACGTGTGTGCATTAACTTGAAGAAGGTTAATGCCGCCACTGTTCGAGATAACTATCTGCTTCAAATTACGGAGCATCTATTAGAGAGAGTAGCTGGCAAGGAAGTGTACAACTTCCTTGATGGATTTTTGGGCTACAATCAAGTAGCCATTGCACCAGAAGATCAACATAAGACGGCTTTTGCCACACTGTGGGGCATATTTGCCTTTAGAGTAATGCCATTTGGGCTTACGAATGCACCCGCTACCTTCCAGAGACTGATATGTCATGTATTTAAGGAGTTCCTGAGGAAGAATTTGGAAGTCTATGTTGACGATCTTTGTGCTCATTCCAACATTAGACAAACACATATACCTGAACTCAGGAAAATCTTTGACAAATGTAGAGAATATCAGGTCTGTCTGAACCCAGAGAAGTGTGTTTTCATGGTCAGGCAAGGCAAGATTCTAGGACACATAGTGTCAAACAATGGCATATCTACGGACGAGGAAAAAGTGAGAGCCATTGCAGAACTACCTAGGCCAAAGAATGTCAAGGAAGTACAAGCTTTCATGGGGCATTGTGGATATTACCGATGCTTTATACACATGTACGCCATCATAGCAAAGCCTCTGTACAGACTTTTGACTAACTTTGAGTGGACTGATGAATGTGAAAACTCTTTCAACGAACTCAAAAGAAGATTGTGTTCAACACCAATCTTGACCACACTAGATTGGAATAAGCCCTTTCATGGTCACATAGATGCATCCAATTATGCTATTGGATGTGTGTTAGCACAACCTACTGGTGAAGGTAATATGGATCTTCCCATTGCCTATGCTAGTAGATAGCTAAATGCTGCTAACCCGAATTATACCACTACTAAGAGAGAAGGCTTCGGCATGGTATATGCGGTTAAGAAGTTTAGACACTATTTGCTTGCAAATAAGTTTAAATTTTTTACTGATCATCAGGCATTGTTGTACTTGGTAAACAAACCTTGCAATACAGGCAGATTAGTAAGGTGGTTCCTCTTGCTAATGGAATACGACTTTGAGGTTGTGGTGAGGAAAGGTAAGACTCATTTGCGAGCTGACCATCTTTCTAGGCTCACATCAGGAGAGGCCCCACAAGGAGTATCAGATGATCTTCCTGATGCTTACTTATTCAATTTAGAAGTTGTACCTTAGTGGGCTAAGACATTAGTGCCAATATTGACATACATGCCTAATCACCCAGTCATAAACACTAAAGATAGAGAGGTAGTAAAGGCCCAAAAGTACCACATCATGGCAAGAAGTATGTACAAGCATACAGATCAAGGGATCTTGGCTTGTTGTGTGGAAGAGGAAGAGTACGCTAAATGGTTGCAATTAGCACATGTAGGTGCATTAGAGCAACACTACTCAAAGCAAAGAACCTTACAAACACTAAGGAGACTTGGAGTGCATTGGCCAACCATGGAAGCAGATGTTCATAGATTGTGTAAGGAGTGTCCAGTCTGTTGTATTAGGACACCTGTGGAACACGCTACTCTTTATCAACTGTCTCTAGTACTAGGTTGGAGTGAACCACTAGTAGCCTTCCTGAGGATGAAAACATTCCCTCCAGACATGACTTTGGCTAGGCAACGAAGTTTAGAACAAGAAGTCCGAGACTACTCACTCATTGGTGAAAACTTACACAAGCGTGGCAAAGATGGTTACCTTAGATTATGTGTCCATGAGAGTGAATATCTCAAAATCTTGGAAACTGCTCACTAGGGTGTAGCAGGAGGACATTTTGGACCAGATCGGGTGATCAAGGCAATACTATTTGCAGGCTTGTGGAGGCCAACTCTTCACATGGATGCACATACCTATGTGAAGAGGTGTGATGTTTGTCAGCGAACTCAGTATCCTATATGCAAGGATGAGATGCCATTGAAACCTATGATGGGTGGACGTGCATTCTCTAAGTGGGGAATAGACTTTGTAGGTCCTGTTAATCCCCCAGCTAAGGGTTCACATGCTGAATATATCATCGTTGCCACATACTATTTAGCCAAGTGGGTAGAAGTGAAAGCCACGACAAAGAATGATGCTCAAACAACTGCTAAGTTCCTATTTGAGAATGTGTTCACTAGATACGGGCTACCTATCGAGCTAGTAAGTGATAGAGGCACTCACTTCTTGAATGAAATTATTGAAAATCTTCTCCAAGAATTCTTGGTAGTACATAAGAAGTCTGCCCCTTATCATCCAGAAGCTAATGGGCAAGCTGAAAGCACCAATAAGATTCTATGCAACGTGCTCACCAAATTAGTGAATAATAAGCGCTTTGATTGGGACAAACAACTATACCTTGTTGTTTGGGCATACCGAGTTGCCTATAAAATGGTACTCCAAGCCACTCCCTTTCAGATGGTATTTGGCCAGAATGCAGTACTTCCATTAGACTTCTTGATACCAACACTAAAGGTAGCACAGGAACATGAGTGGACGGGTCATGAACTCTCTTCAAGAATTTTTGACCTTGAACGATTAGGTGAAACAAGATTAAGAGCAGCGGTAGGAATATATGCAGCTAAGAAAAGGCAAAAGGCGTACTTTGATGCCCATGTGAAAGATAAGGGTTTGAAAGCAGGAGACCTAGTCTTAGTCTACACTTTAAAGCAACACACATGGAAACTAGAGAAGAGAGGCTATGGACCCATGATTATCAATCGGATCTCCACAAGTGGAGCAGTTCAGCTAGCTACACTAGAAGGTGATGTCCTCCCTAATTACATCAGTGGATGCAGAGTCAAGTTATATCAGGAGCCTCTCACAGAAGAGATGTTAAATCGACTCAATACTGCAAAGAAACGTAAGGAAGAGGAAAAGAGAACTCGAGAGGAAGCACAGGCAGAAGCTTTAGAACGCATCCGAAGAATGAAATTGAGAAGACAGGGTAGGGATCAACCTAGAACAGAGGCCTATGCAAACCCAGGATATCATATGGCAATGTGTGAATTCTCAAGTGTAAGTTCTCATAGAATAATTGATCGACGTCCTTTTGTGACCTTAGAGATAGGACAAGGAAAGAGTGCAAGGACTGTACGTGCCTTGATTGACTCAGGTGCAACCACTAGTGCGGTTAAACTTTCTTACTGTCAGAAGTTGAAATTAAATATCAATCCCATAGAAGCATATCTCATAGGATTGGGAGGTGTGAAAACCCCTTGCATGGGCGAGGTGGAACTTCCCCTCTACATTCGAGATGTCTTGATGACAGTTAAGGTACTAGTGTGTCAAGATGAGGATCTCACTGAGCCTCTTGTCTTGGGTCAAGACTGGATCTATGATCATGCAGTCAACCTAAATCTAAGAAATGGACTTCTTCGAGTCTGGGTAAATCGGACCCGCATTATGCTTGAATTAGAGAATGAAGCACTCAAGAAACTGTCAGGCACGAACTCCTGGTCCTTCCAGGAGTACACATGAAGATGACCATGCTATTCCTATCCAAAACTATGTGATGCAGAGGAAGGATTGTCTCAATAAAGAAGTCAAGGATACAACGGAACTCCCTTCTCTTCCAAAAGCCACGGGGATGCAGCAACCAAAGGCGAATCAAACGCAGAAGAAGCAAACGACTTATGCTCGAAGCCAAAAGAAAATACAAAGCAAGATGTCTCAGCCACTAAAACAAGTGTGGGTGTGGAAAGGCGAGCATCCTATTGCGATCAAACCAACAACACGGGCTCAACTTCCTATTAGTGATCAACAACACGACACTAATAAGAAGTCTTCCAAAAATTCTTCTATGAAAGTGAAGTCTATTTGGGTACCCAAGAAGTCGATGAAGGCAAGCCCACAATCAAGACAAATTTGGGTGCCTAAGGCTTGCTTGCGGGCTCAAATAGCTACCCCGAGACCACATTGTGCACAACAAAATTCACTCACTCGAACAGCTAATACTCACTCTTATTTGATGCGCTCGAGCACATACTCACCCTTGAGCAAGAGCAAAATCACTTGTAAATGGGTTCCTAAACAACCTCATTTCCAAGCAGACACTCTCATAAAGCCCTCCAGAGTCTCCATAAAACCAAAACCGAAAGCCAGCCACTGTGTTTGGCAGCCCAAAGCTTGTAATAAACCCCCCGACCCCATTTGTAAATTCATCTTCACCTACTAACCGCATCATTCTCACACTGCATCTTTTCACTTAGCTCATAGGACTACTTGTTCACTGACAACACACAAAATCATGGAGCACTCACTGACCTACTAACCCATCATTCACCTCATGATAATGTTGTAACAGGGACAAAAATTGTTCTATCTTGTCCATTACAATGTTAACTCATGATTCTATATTCTCACAGAACTAGCAAGCCATCAATAACATGGCAGAAGCAGGAGGCACCAGTTCTCGGGCAGGGTCTAGCACCCAAATTGTGGACATTGAAACCCTCCTCCTTGAACCACAACTCACCGAGAGGCCTCAAGAACTTAGAGCTATGCATGTGCTTCCTATTCAGAATCCTTCCAGGGGCACACATCACAAGTTGGCAAACATGCACAATGGTTTAGTGATGTTGTAGGTTTGTTAGGAGAAGGAACATACTTCTGGGAAGCTGAATTAGAGTTTAATGGAAAGTGGGGGAGGTATCATTTCTTCACCCGTGAATTCGAGAACTATCAGGACGCAGAAGTAATGAGATCGGTATGGACTAAAGCATGCTTGGATAGCTATTTCCGGGCACATTTACCTAAGCCAGATTTCCTGCACTGCTCCTATCTAATCAATACCATCACCCCTAGCAGAGCCAAAGGAGGTGATAGTACTTTAGTACTACCCTCACTAACACCAGGCCATGAGCTCAAAAGATTCAAACTGACCCTCAATCTAGTTCGGGAAGCATTGAACATGCAAGGTATGCATATTCCCACGGAGAAAGAAACAATGGTTCCAGGCAGGATGAAGCACAAGGATCTCAACAAATTGAAGGACATGGTAGCAATGACACCTACCATTGCTCTCCACCTACAAATGGTCATGCAACACTTCGCCTTCCCCGTGCAAGAACGCTTCACCATGCCACCAAAAAAGATTTGGTTCAGCTTGTACTTAGCAGAGACAGAGGATCTCACAATCAATCTGCCACACTGGATCATAGATCAAATCCACCTAGCCCATCAGTGATGGAATAAGAAACAGAAGAATGTGCTTCATGGGTGCTGTGCACTAACAAAAATGATTTATAGATGCTTAGCTTATGATGTGCCCATTCAATTAGCATTAGTGTGGTCCGGAGCTCAGGAGTTCCAGAGATGACTATCCACAACGGGTCCTCCATCGAAGAAAATGAGAGGTACAGTCCAATTACCGTGTGCTCAAGCACAGGGAGCCACCACCACACCAGAAGTGACCCATCCACAAACATGACGTGTCCGTCCATTCACAATTCGCTTGCCCAGACAGAGTACAGAAGGACCTAATCTAGTTTTCCCTCCAATCCCTTCTGACCTGGAGTTTCCACACGGCTACACCCTGAATGATCTCACTGATGAAGAAATTGCTAGGCTGATCAATGAATCTAACCTCAAGACCGAAGCAGAGCAGACCCAAGGACCACAACCCAATACAACAACTTCAGCCCCAACTCAATCAAAAGTCGTGGAAGTAGAAGAGGATGAAGAAGAGGCAGAAGAAGAAGAATCAAACGAGGAACATGATCAAGAATATGACGAACTTTCAGAACTAGCAAGTGCACCAGCCTATTCGGCCCAAATAAAGAGATTGTATGAAACCATGAAGCGAGTCCAGGAATAGCACAAACTGTCGCTCGAGACAGGAAAGGTGCTCATGAGCCAAATGTTAGCAGAGGAAGGCGTGGATGACATGTTTATTGAATCCATGAACCTGCACGCAGACGCGGTAGGCTTAGATGAAGCCATTCATTCAGCTATGGCTTATATTCATCGCTTTTAGAAACGAGTGCCTACCCGTCTCATGCGCTCCGGCAAGCAGATTTACATGAATGTATCGGCACCAGGAGACACTACACAGATAGAGGAATATCACGAGGCACCAACATCACCACCCTCACCACCTCTCACTACACACTTCACTTCACCACACGACACTACCACCCCAACTTCCACACTCACCACATATGTTATGGGGATTCCTATTTCACGAGGCACACAATTTGGAGGGATCACCATGCCCACTTTCACAACACTATTCACAAATATCACATCCACCCCACCCACTATCCCCATCTACACAGTCACACACACGTTTGACACCATGGAAACATCACCAGCCACAGCACCACTCCCTCCGCCCACACAACCTCAATCTCCCATACCCCCTCCACCCACACCACCACTTGACTCCACATCATTCACGACTCCCTTTCCCTTCCCCATTCTCCCTACATCTTCCCCTTTCCCTGCATTCTTTAATGTACTAATGTGTTTTTGACATTACATCACTGTGTGTACCAACTACAGAGTGAGTATCAGGCTCTCGAAGATCGTCATCGTCAACTAACTATGAATCACCAACAACTATAGAGGCGGCTTACAACTCTAGAAGACGAAAATGCTGACCTCAATCAGCGCTACACCACACTCGAGCAGGCCCATCAAACTCTCCTAGAGACACCCCAACCATCACAGTTGCTAGGTGTCAAACAACTCGAAGCTTTACTTGAAGTCTACCAAACAGATAATCTAAGAGTCCGACTTAATTTGACCCTACTCAGAAAACACATGGCTACTGCCCTAGAAGAGAACAAGTGTCTGCAGAAGCAAAATGAAGAAAACCTAGAAGCCGCAATGGAAGGCTCTCCCCATGAGATCGACCCAGAACAGTTCAAGGTTGTCCCCTTAGATACAATCAAGAAAATCCTAAAAAGCTATGCTGATTTGTTGGAAGCCCATGATGATATGGAAAAGGAACGAGACGCACTGCGTCGCTAGATCAAAGAAAAAGAGGAACAACCGAAGGTCATACAGTCAATCTCGACTTCAGAGGAGGTAAAGGCATTAACGGACCAGGTGGCAGAATTGCAGAAGAAGTTATTGGAATATGAAAGACAACCCTCTCCAGTTATAGAACTAGAGCCAAATGAATTAGTACCCATTGAGGTGTATGAGTCGTATGAGGAACCATATGTTCCTATGCCGATGCCAGGAGGTCAACAAACCTCGGAAGGAATGGACACCCTGGAAGTTGAAGTACCCGAATGGCTTCAGAGACTTGAAAAGACAACTTAAATCCATGAAGATCAAGTGGTAGTCCAAATCCAATCAATGGCTAAATTGGAAGACACTATCATAAAGTCAGAACATTTCCGAAGTATGTCTCATCACATATGGATAGGCACCAACAATGATCAGTATGTGCCATATTGTGTACTCTTGGCAGATTACAACGCAAAGATTCAATGACGATGTGGCAAGGCTCCAACCTTTGCCACACAATTTGGCCCCGATGATATCCCTCAGAGTGCTAAAAAAGGATCTATTCATCAACTCACCTGGAGGATCTGTCTCCTCGAGACCTATCCCGAAATGGTTCGTACCTTGAATAACATGCCGCTATTTATCAAATACAACCCTTGTTATGTTCCAGTCTTCCGAAGGGCACCTGGCCAGAGTTTACCATTACTGTTGAGAACGTCAAAGGCTGTGCAAACTGGTTAAATTATGTCTATCTACCACCTCCACAAGGCCCTCCCTCCATTGCTTATATGATTTCTACCATCCGTCATTGGAGCCTTCGACTACGGAACACCCCTGACGTGATGGCACAAATGTGCATGAAAATCTTTGAATTGACGTTGATCACATTCAAAACATTCAAAAATATCAAAGACCCCCATTTCTTAGGAGTTGGCTTCACTACATGCAACCTAGACCTGGTATATGACATGAGTACCACCCCCTCAATCAAGGTAATATACGCATGGCACGCAAGAATAAAATACCCCCCAGCTTGCTTCAAGCAAACTTTCGAGGAGATGTTCGTCACAGGGTTTTGGGAATATCACTCGGAAATATTCGTACCCAGGCCCTCACATCTCCTCCAACTATTCGTTGTGGAGAGGACCATGCACTTTGATCAATTACGGGTGCCACATCCAGACGTTCGAGGTCCAGTGGATTGGGATGCATTGTTAACAGACCTAGCATGGGGGCTGCGGCTAGAAGAACACCACCTCACTTCAGATGTGGTTCAATACTATGTCCAACGTTCAGGTAGACAAGGGTCTGTCAGGGACGACAGACGCGAGAGAGGGGGGGGGTTTTGGCAGTAGTCAAGGCACCCAAGGGCTCACAAGGCAAGGAAGTCAAAGAAGGGGGTCGGAGCAAGGCACAAGCAGACAAAGTAGTCAACGAAGATCAGGCAAGTAGGCCATATAATTTTTTCCATTCAACATTAGCTTAACAGTGATTCTCATCACTAACAATCATTGTAAATACCATTCCACCTTTTTGTAGCTCCATTTTGTGCAAGCCAAGGAGTCCTTGAGCTTGAGGAGCATTAGAAGTAGCTACCTATCAATTTTCATATCTTTTTAGACTCCGTTTGAGCCCTCAAATAGGCCCTAGAACCTAATTTTTAACTAGGCCAGACACTAGGTCTGGATAGGGCCAAAAGCTAGTCAAAAACTATAAATAGAGCTAGAGAGCTCATTTTTGAGGTTAGCTTGTAATAGATTTGAACATTTATGAGCACTTTTGAAGTAATCTAAAGAATTCCATTGTCTTCCTCTTTGTCTTGCCGTGTGTGCGCGTGTGCATGTATGTGTGTGCATGTTAGTGTGCTTCTCACCCACGCACTTGTGCCTTCACTTGCTCGAGGTCTTCATACCATCCTCATGTCTTCCCGGATTGACATTAAAGGAGGTGCTACTCATCACTAAGCTACACAAAGATAGGCTTGATTGTGAAATTTGTTGATGATAGATGTATACTTCATGATCTGTCAAATGGTGATGTCGTTATTCCTTCTCGCATTTTATGACTTGGGCTATATAAGCTCATGAATTATGTAAAATCTATGACTGATTCAACATGTGCAGTTCAAGACTCTCAGGCTATGTCAGATGCAAAGCTTTGGGATGCATGCTTTGGTCATCTAAATTTCACTAGTTTACTATGCTTGCAAAAACTTGATATGGTATCCTCTCTGACCAAACTTGAGGCACTTGCTAAACATGTCTGTGAAGGTTGTAGTTTGGGCAAAATGCAACATTCCCCCTTCCCAAAAGATGGTTCATTATGAGCTACCACATAGTTTCTGGCTTGAGGCTATTATGTTTCTGGCTTCAGGTTGTTATGTTGGCAAAAGATGGTCAAGAGTTAAGCTTTACCACATAGTTTCTGGCTTGAGGCTATTATGTTGGCAACATATCAGGTGTCCCACTAAAGCATTACAGTCTATCACTCCATATGAGGCTTGGCATGCTTGCAAGACATCTGTTGCTCATCTGCATGTCTTTGGTTATCTGGCCTTTGCATTAATGCCTAAACAATAATGTAGAAAATCATGATAAAGTAGTGAAACGTATTTTTCTTGGGTAGAATTCTAAAAGCAGAGGCTATTATTTGTATCATCCACGTACTAAAAGCACTTTGGTTAGCCTTGATGTTGTTTTTGTGGAAGATGTAGTTCAACCCTTACTTTCATGTACTAAGGAGACATTTGTTAGCTCCAAAGATGTGTATGACACTTTGCTGTCTCTTTTTACAGGTGGACAGTCTAGTGCTGATCCAAATGAGGCAATTTCTCAGCCTTTGCACGTTACACATGATGATGGAGATCATTCCATTTATGATGTAGATTTACAAGATGCACTTGTTAATGAGAGCTCTGATAAAGAGGAGGCAAAAACTATGCCTAATGACGAGTGCACACTTTGCGAGATAGCAAATTAGATGCACCTATATCATATCATACTCATTCAAGCTCTCATAGTGCTTGTTTTGAATTAAATTGCTATGCTATGATTGCCTCTAGTCTTTGTGATGAGAATGAGCGTGTTTTTTTTTTTATGAAACATAAAATTTTTCTATGCAATCAGAATATGATGCTATAATGAAGAATGGTACCTCGTCTTTATATGACTTTCTTCCTCGCAAGAAGGCCATTGGCACTAAGGGGGTATACAAGTTGAAGCTTAAGCATGATGGAACAATTGATAGGTACAAGGCTAGGCTTGTTGCAAAAGGTTATGCTCAAGAAAGAGTCAGTGATTTTGATGAGACCTTTCTCCTACATGCCAACGGACTATTGTTCATAGCATCAATGCAATTGCAGGTCATCATGGTTGGAATGTAAATTAGTTGGACATCATGGTTGGAATGTAGATCAGGGCATGAAAACAAAGTGTCCAGGTTGAAAAAGAAATTATATGGTTTGAAGAAAGCACCAGGTGCTTGGTATGAAAAGATACGTACCTACTTGATTACACATGGTTTTGAGAATAGTCCAACTCAGAGCAGCTTATATGTTAAGCATGCAAATGATGTGCTTCTAATCATTGTTGTCTATGTTGATGACATGTTGTTTATTGGTTCAAATGAGAAGCATATTGCTCATTTTAAGGCTGATTTGCATGCCTCATTTAAGATGTCAGATTAGGGGCATTTGCATCATTATTTGGGCATTCAATTTATGCAAGTTGATGGCAGAGTAATTTGTGTCAAACAAAATATATTGACATATTATTAAAACATCTTGGTTGTGAAGGCTACAAAAGTATTGCCACTCCTATGGAAACAGGTTTACTGTTGAGTCCTTATGATGCGGGAGATGTGTTTGATGCTATTCTCTATAAGCAAGCTGTTGGATGCTTGATTTACTTATGAATTACATGGCTAGATATTTAGCTTTTTGTCTTATAAATGAGTATGTATATGCATTGCGCATGTGTCAAGCATTGGTAGGTGGTTAAGCACATATTTCACAACTTGAGCGGTACCCACGTACTTGGATGGTTTTATCCCAAGGAGGGATCATTTACATGCCTTTTTTGACTCTAAGTGGGCTGGTTGCTATGACACTGATGTGTCCACCAATGGTTTTTGCTTCATGCTTGGTAGCTCATGAATATCTTGGTTGAGAAAGAAGCAGGCTATTGTGGCCACTTCTAGTTGTGAGCTTGAGTATAGGGAAGCTTTCAGAGTGACTGTTGATTATGCGTTGCTCAAATGCCTTATGGTAGATTTGGGTGTTTATCAATCTTTTGCCACCACCATCTTTACTAACAGTCACAATGCATTGACAGTTGGAAGAAACCTTGTGTTCCATGCTCTCACTAAGCACATTAAGGTGCACTATCATTATGTCAGGGAGAGGTTCACTGTTAGAGAGATCAGTTTGGCATATGTGCCCTCACAAGAGAATGTTGTAGACCTTTTCAAAAAGGCTCTGCCTAGGGAGAAGTTTGAAGCTTTCTGCAAAGCTTTGGGCTTACTTCCTTTTGTGGATTGATACCACATACCTTGGAACTTTCTTATACATGAGTGCAAGCTTCTTGTTCACTGCATCACTCCCAAGGGGGATTTTTTGATATATTTTGGTAGTGGTGTGTGTGAACACACTAGGACCATCGTGGCACTTTTATCCCTCTTTAGGAATTTCTTTTCCCCAGCTTGTATATATGCCTATAACCCTAACATGTTACTTATCTTTGTTCATTCTCTTGGTAATACATTCAGTATTGTGTGTGGTGCTCCAACCTTCTTCTTCTTCCTTCTGATGTTCATGTGCTTGCGTAGATCTCAAAGTCCAATATCAATACATCATCGTTTTGAGCCTACCCATGAGTTTTGGTAGGACATGAACTTTCGAGCCATTGGTTTGCCATTCAAGGCCAAAATAAAGTCCTAGTGGTTCTATATAGTTACCCGATAGAACCTTAAGTGGGAGAGTGCACAAGGGGTCTTTCCTCCTTCTACAAGGTCTTAGGGGCCTACCCTCCTAGCCTCGAGGGTTGAGACCATAGGACTCTTGGTCATGGGAATATTGTCGGATCATATATTTTGCTAGATATTTTATGTCTCTTGACCACATTTATCTATACCGAATCCAATTGTAAAAGCTTTATAAGCATAGACCAAGTGGAAATATCATCGATGAAAGTCATGAAGTAAAGATAGTTCCCAAAAGAGGGTGTTTGCATAGGACCACATACATCACTATGTACAAGCTACAATTTTTGAGTAGCCCGAATAGAACCATCTTTTGGAAAGGAAGAACGCTACATTTTGCCCAAAATACAGCCTTCACATACATGTTTACCAAGTGCCTCAAGTTTGGGCAAAGACGACACCATTTCAGATTTCATGTACTGCACATAGCAAACTAGAAAAATTCAGATGACCATAGCGTGCATGCCAAAGCTTTGCATCTGACATACCCTGAGAATCATGTACTGCACATGTCAAATCATTTATAGATCTTTCATAGTCTATAAGCTTATACAAACCACGACATAAAATGCCACAAGAAATAATGACGTTGCCATTTGAGAGATCATGAACTGTACATCTGTCATCAATGAATTTCACAACCAAGCCAATCTTGGCTAATGCAAAAATTGATAAAATTTTTTTCTTGATCCTTGGCAAAAACAAAGCATGAGACAAAGTGAAAGAACTACCATGACCAGTAGTCAAAATGATCTTACCGACTCCCATAACAAGATAGTAGGAGTTGTTGGCACATATAACAGTAATCCCTGTAGGGGCAACCTCGAGTGAAGAGAAGAAACTGTGCTACGAGGTAATATGTTTGGTCGCCCCACTATCAAAGTACCAAACATTTGAGTCTACTGCAGACATGCACTGCTCATGAGAAGATGGGTCAAAAATGCAAACAGTAGCAAATACCCATTCTTCTTCTTGAACAAGATTAGCAAACTCTGGTTTCGATAAGAGGCCTCTGCAACAACTATTATGGCCTTTTTCTTCTTTGCCTATTTAGGTTAGTTTAGGACAACTCTTGATGACATGATCATTTGCTATAAAGTATTTGCAAAAAAAATTCTATTTTTTTAATTTCTTCTCATTATTGTCTTCCTTCTTCGAATGTGCAACATTTGCATATTTCTGCTTACTAGTAGAAGAGCTCCATTTACCTTTGCCCTTCTGAGTAGCCAAGAAAGTCTGATCTACAATATGCATAATAGACCTGTTCTGCCTAGACTGGTCTTCCTGCAACAGAACAGAGACTAACTCCTCAAATGACAAGGCATTTGGATTTCATTTCATCATAAAAAAAAGAGTAGAAGCAAAACTATGATATGAGTCAGGAAGACCATTCAGAACGGTATGCACAAGTGAGCTAATCTAGTATAACTTCATCAACAACAATCAATTGTTCTTTCAAATCCTTGATATCTGTTTGTGAGAAAACTATCCATAGAATCACCTTCATTCATGTGCTCACTCTCCAAATGTTTTCAAAGGTAAGCAACACGAGCCTCAATCCTAGCTTGGTACAAGGTGGTAAGTGTATCCCAAGCATCCTTAGCTATTCTACAAGAGCTAATGTGAGGAGTAATGGCATGTTTGACAGAAAAAGTTATCAGTGCATGTGCTTGAGCATCTCTACCATCCCAACAAATTTGCTCTATAGTAGGTGCAACAGAAACATCTGCACGAACAGGAATCTGTAGAATATCATCATCTTGGACGCCATCTCCATTAGCTCCAACACCTTTATTTGTAGTACCTTTATTCATAGGTGTAACAGAACGTCTTTCAACACCCTAGACAATATTCGATAGTCCTTTTGTGGCCAATACATGATGCATCATATAAGCCCATAATGGGTAGTTGGTTTCATCCAACTTATCCTCAACAGCTAACATACGGAATACATCACTGGTTTCAGCCATGGCAGGTGACCAAAATACCTTGATGAAGAAAATTGATTGTATCTCAAAAAGCTGAACAGAACTGCCTAGAAGAATTCTACTAAACCTATCATAGACTTTAAGATGCATATACTGGCGAACCGAAACTGGTATATACCTTTGGCAAAAAAAGACCAAATAGCCTACCAAATAGCCTACACAAGTGCTGCGATAGTGCGTTCGGAGGTCGAAATGAGTATGCTTACCAAATTGCATGCGATTCTGAGACTACAACTTGAGAGTTGTAGACAACACCCTAGATGAACTGGTGACCTACTCTAATACCAATTATTGGAGTTAAATGTCTGCGGAAGCACGCAAACAACACACGAAAGAAGAAGAAGCTTGGAGCATAACACACAATACTCAATGTGTTACCACTAGAATGTATAAAGATAAGTAGCATGTTAGGGCAATAGGTGTATATATAAGCCGGGGGAAAAAACCTCGTAAAGAGGGAAAAAAGTGTCACGACGGTCCTAGAGTGTTCACACACATCACTACTAAAAATCTACAAGAATAGGTCCAGTATGTGTCTTGCAAATCAAACTTTCCTAGCTAGTCATAAGGGCAAAGGTAAATGGAGCTCATCTAATAGTAAGCAAAAATCTGCGAATTCAGAACAATCAAAGAAGGATGATACAGACGAGAAGAAAATAGAAAAGTAGAAATTGTTTTGGAAATAATATAAAGAAAATGATCATGTCATAGAGAATTATCCAAAACTTATTGCAAAATGGTAAAAGAAAAAAGAGGTTGGAATGGCTGTTGCAAAAGCCTCTACACCCAAATAAGAGTTTGCAAATCTTGTGCAGAATGAAGAATGGGCATTTACTGCTACTGTTTGTTGTTATGACCCATCTTCTCATGAACAGTGTATGTCTACAATAGACTTAGATGTTTGGTACTTTGATAGTGGGGCAACCAAGCATATTACCCCGTAGCTCACTTTCTTCACGTCACTTGAACCTTCCCCTACAGGGAATAGTGTCACATATGCCAACAACTCCTGTTATCCTATCAAGGGAGTTGGTAAGATCATTCTGACTACTATTGGTGGTAGTTCTTTTACATTATCAGATGCTTTATTTATGGCAAGGATCAAGAAAAAATCTTTTATCAGTTTCAGCATTAGGCAAGATCGGCTTGGTTGTGAAATTTGTTGATGATAGATGTATAGTTCATGATCTGTCAAATGGCGATGTCATTATTCCTTCTCGCAGTTTATGTCATGGGCTGTATAAGGTCATGATTTATGTAAAATCTATGACTGATTCAACATATGCAATTCAAGACTCTCAGGCTATGTCAGATGCAAAGCTTTGGGATGCATGCTTTGGTCATCTGAATTTCACTAGTTTACTATGCTTGCAAAAATCAGAATGGTATACTCTCTAACCAAACTTGAGGCACTTAGTAAACATGTTTGTGATGGTTGTATTTTGGGCAAAATGCAACGTTTCCCCCTTCCCAAAAGATGGTTCATTATGAGCTACTAAAAAATTGCAACTTGTTCATAGTGATGTTTGTGGTCATATGCAAACACTTTTTTTTTGGGAACTACTGACTTTCATTGATAATTTTTCCAGGCATGGATGGGTATATCCATTGAAAGCAAAGTCCAAAGTGTTTATGTGCTTCAAACAAATTCTAGTTTTGGCTGAAAATGTATCAGCATGTAAAATGGGCACCCTCAATTCTAATTAGGAGGGGGGGTGATATGTGTCTTTTGTTTAATGCATTCTTGGCTGAATGTGGGATACAACATCAGTGTATAGTGCCCTATACACCTGAATGGGATTCAGTTGCAAAAAGGAAGAACATATCACTCATGGAGATAGCGAGGTGTATGGTCGAGAGTTAAGCTTTACCACATAGTTTTTGGCTTGAGGCTATTATGTGTGCAACATATGTACTTAATATGTTTCCCACTAAAGCATTATAATCTATCACTCCATATGAGGCTTGGCATGGTTGCAAGCCATCTGTTGCTCACCTGCATGTCTTTGGTTATCTGGCATTTGCATTAATGCCTGAACAACAATGTAGGAAATTGGATGATAAAGTAGTGAAATGTATTTTTGTTGGGTACAATTCTAAAAGCAGAGGCTATCATTTGTATCATCCACATACTAAAAGCACTTTGGTTAGCCTTGATGTTGTTTTTGTGGAAGACGTAATTCAACCATTACTTTCATGTACTAAGGAGACATTTGTTAGCTCCAAAGATGTGTATGACACTTTGCTATCTCTTTTTACAGGTGGACAGTCTAGTGTTGATCCAAATGAGGCAATTTCTCAGCCTTTGCATGTTACACATGATGATGGAGATCATTCCGTTTCTGATGTAGATTTACAAGATGCACTTGTTAATGAGAGTTCTAATAAAGAGGAGGCAAAAACTATGCCTAATGACTAGTGCAGACTTTGCGAGATAGAAAATTAGATGCACCTATATCTGATCATACTTGGTCAAGCACTCATAGTGCTATTTTTGAATTAAATTTCTATGCTATGATTGCCTCTAGTCTTTGTGATGAGAATGAGCATGTTTTGTTTGATGAAACACAAAATTTTGCTACACAATCAGAATATGATGCTATTATGAAGAATAGTACCTCGTCTTTATATGACTTTCCTGCTCGCAAGAAGGCCATTGGCACTAAGGTGGTATACAAGTTCAAGCATAAGCATGATGGAACAATTGATATGTACAAGGTTGGGCTTGTTGCAAAATGTTATGCTCAAGAAAGAGTCAGTGATTTTGATGAGACCTTTGCTCCTACATGCCAATTGACTACTGTTCGTAGCATTCGTGCACTTGCAGGTCATCATGGTTGGAATGTACATCATTTGGACATCATGTTTGGAATGTAGATCAGGGCATGAAAACAAAGTGTCCAGGTTGAAAAAGATATTATATGGTTTGAAGAAAGCACCACGTGCTTGGTATGAAAAGATACATGCCTACTCGATTACACATGGTTTTGAGAATAGTCCAACTGAGAGCACTTTATATGTTAAGCATGCAAATGATGTGCTTCTAATCATTGTTGTCTATGTTGATGGTATGCTGTTCATTGGTCCTAATGAGAAGCATATTGTTGATTTTAAGGGTGATTTGCATGCCTCATTTAAGATGTGAGATTTGGGGCATTTGCATCATTACTTGGGCATTCAATTTATGCAAGTTGATGGCAGAGTAACTTTGTGTCAAACAAAATATATTGACGTATCATTGCAACATTTTGGCCGTAAAAACTCCAAAATTATTGCCACTTCTATGGAAACAGGTTTACTATTGACTCTTCATGATGCGCCAGATGCATTCGATGCTATTCTCTATAAGTAAGTTGTTGAAGGCTTGATTTACTTATACATTACTTGGCTAGATATTTAGCTTTTTGTCTCATAAATGAGTAGGTTTATGCATTGCCCATGTGTCAAGCATTGGCAGGCTATTAAGCACATCTTTCGCAACTTGACTGGTACCCACCTACTTGGATGGTTTTATCCCAAGGAGGGATCACTAATGTTAGATTTGCTTTTTTTGATTGTGAGTGAGCTAGTTGGTATGACACTTATGTGTCCACCAATGGTTTTTGCTGCATGCTTGGTAGCTCATGAATATCTTGGTTGATCAAGAAGTAGGCTATTGTGGCCACTTCTAGTTGTGAGGTTGAGTATAGGGAAGCTTTCAGAGCAATTGTTGAGTGTGTGTGGCTCAGATGCCTTATGGCTGATTTGGGTGTTTATCAATCTTCTACCACCACGATCTCTACTAACAGTCACAACGCATTGATAGTTGGAAGGAACCCTGTGTTCCATGCTCTCACTAAGCACATTGAGGTGCACTATCATTATGTCATTGAGAGGTTCTCTGCAAGAGAGATCAGTTTGGCATATGTCCCCTCACTACAGAATGTTGTAAACCTTTTCAAAAAGGCTCTACCTAAGGAGAAGTTCGAAGTTTTCCGTAAAGCTTTGGACTTACTTCCTTTTGTGGATTGATACCACATACCTTGGCACTTCCTTATACATGAGTGCAAGATTCTTGTTCACTGCATCACTCCGAGGGGGGATTTATTGATATATTTTGGTAGTGGTGTATGTGAACACCCTAGGATCATCGGGATACTTTTTTCCCTCTTTAGGAATTTCTTTCCCCCGGCTTGTATATATGCCTATAACCCTAACGGGTTACTTATCTTTGTTCATTCTCTTGGTAATGCATTCAGTATTGTGTGTGGTGCTCCAACCTTCTTCTTCTTCCTTGTGATATTCATGTGCTTCCGTAGACATTAAAGTCCAATAGAAATATATGATCTTTTTGAGCCTACCCATGAGTTTCTATAGGACATGAACTTTCAAGCCATTGGCTTGCCATTCAAGGCCAAAATAAAGTCCTAGTGGTTCTATATAGTTACCCCATAGAACCTTAAGTGGGAGAGTGTACAAGGGGCTTGCCTCCTTCTGCAGGGTCTTAGGGGCCTACCCTCCTAGCTTGGAGGGCTGAGACCATAGGACTCTTGGTCATCGGAATATTGTCGGATCATATATTTTGCTACATATTTTATCTCTCCTGACTACATTTATCTATATTGAATCCAATCGTAAAAGATATATAAGCATGTCCCATGTGGAAAAATCATTGATGAAAGTCATAAAGTAAAGATAGTTCCCAAAAGAAGGTGTCTTCATAGGACCACATACATCACTATGTACAAGCTACAATTTTTGAGTAGCCCAAACTAAATCATCTTTTGGAAAGGAAGAACACTGCATTTTGCCCAAAATACAACCTTCATATACATGTTTATCGAGTGCCTCAGGTTTGGGCAAAGAGGACACCATTTCATATTTCTGTAGGCATAGCAACTAGCAAAATTCAAATGACCAAAGCATGCATGCCAAAGCTTTGCATCTGACATAGCCTGATAATCATGTGCTGCACATGCCAAATCATTTATAGACCTTTCATAGTCTATAAACTTATACAGCCCATGACATAAAGTTCCAGAAGTAATAATGACATCACCATTTGACAGATCATGAACTGTACATCTCTCATCAACAAATTTCACAACCAAGCCAATCTTGGCTAATGCTAAAATTGATAAAAGATTTTTCTTGGTCCTTGGCACAAACAAAGCATCAGACAAAGTGAAAGAACTACCATGACCAGTAGTCAAAATGATCTTACCAATTCCCATAACAGGATAGGAGGAGTTGTTGGCACATGTAACAGTATTCCATGTAGGGGCAGACTCGAGAAGAAACTGTGCTGCAAGGTAATATGTTTGGTCGCCCCACTATCAAAGTACCAAGCATCTGAGTCTACTACAGACATGCACTGCTCATGAGATGGGTCAAAACTGCAAACAGTAGTAAACACCCATTCTTCAACCTACACAAGATTAGTAGACATTATTTTTGGTGTAGAGGCCTCTACAACAACCATTCTGGCCTCTTTCTTCTTTGTCGATTTAGAAGCTAATTTTGGATAGATGTTTATGACATGATCATTTGCTTTACAGTATTTTCAAAACAATTTCTGCTTTTCTTATTTTTTCTCATTATTGTCTTCCTTCTTTGAATGTGCAACATTTGCAGATTTCTACTTACTAGTAGAAGAGCTCCATTTACCTTTGCCCTTCTGAGTAGCCAAGAAAGCTTGATCTGCAACACACATAATACACCTGTTCTGCCTAGATTCGTCTTCCTGCAACAGAACAAAGACTAACTCCTCAAATGACAAGGCATTTGGATTGCATTTCATCATCAAACAAAGAGTAGAAGCAAAACTCTAATATGAGTCAAGAAGACCATTCAGAATGGTATGCACAACTGAGCTATCTGGTATAACTTCATCAACAAAAATCAACTATTCTTTCAAATCCTTCATCTTTGTGAGAAAACTGTCCATAGAATCACCTTCATTCATGTGCTCACTATCCAAATGTTTTCGGAGGTAAGCAACACGAGCCTCATTCCTAGCTTGGTACAATGTGGTAATTGTATCCCAAGCATCCTTAGCTGTTCTGTAAGAGAGAATGTGAGGAATAATGGTACGTTTGATAGACAAAGCTATCAATGCATGTGCCTGAGCATCTCTGCCATCCCAACAGATTTTCTCTATAGTAGGTGCAACAGAAAGAGCAGCACGAACAGAAATCTACAGAATATCATCATCTTCAATACCATCTCCATTAGCTTTAGCACCTGTATTTGTAGTACCTTTATGTGTACGTGTAACAAGACGTCTTTAAACACCCTAAACAATATTCCATAGTCCTTTTGCGACCAATACATGACGCATCATATAAGCCCATAATGGGTAGTTGGTACCATCCAACTTATCCTCAACAACCAACATACCGAATACATCACTGCTTTCAGCCACGGCTGGTGACTAAAATACCTTGATGCAAAAAATTGATTTTATCTCAAAAAGTTGAATATAACTACCCATACAAATCGTGCTAAACATGTACCAAACTTTGAGACACTTATACTGGCAAACCGAAACTGGTATATTCCTTTGGCACAAAAAGACGAAATAGCCTACACAAGCGCTACGATAGTGCGTTCGGAAGTTGAAATGAGTATGCTTACCAAATTTCGTGCGATTCTGAGACTGCAACTGGAGAGTTGTAGACAACATCCTAGATGAAGCGACCACCTGCTCTAATACCAATTGTTGTAGTTAGACATCTGCGAAAGCACGCGAACAACATACCGAAGAAGAAGAAGCTTAGAGCACAACATACAATACTAAGTATATTACCACTAGAATGTACAAAGATAAGTAGCCCATTAGGGAAATAGACACATATACAAGCCGGGGGAAAAAAACCTCCTAAAGAGAGAAAAAAGTACACCAATGGTCATAGAGTGTTCACACACATCACTACTTAAATATATCAACAAGAATAGGTTGAGTATGTGTGTTGGAGATCAAATTTTCCTAGCTAGTTAGAAGGGCAAAGGTAAATGGAGCTCATCTAATAGTAAGAAAAAATCTGCCGATTCTACACAATCAAAGAAGGATGATACATACGAGAAGAAAATAGAAAAGTAGAAATTGTTTTGCAAATACTATAAAGAGTTGGAATGGTTGTTGCAGAGGCCTCTACACCCAAATAAGAATTTGCAAATCTTGTGCAAAATGAAGAATGCACCTTTAGTACTATTCTTTGCAATTATGACCCATCTTCTCATGAACAGTGTATGTCTACAATAGACTTAGATGTTTGTTACTTTGATAGTGGGGCAACCAAGCATATTAGCCCGCACCTCACTTTCTTCACTTCACTTGAGCCTTCCCCTAAAAGGAATAGTGTCACATATGCCAACAACTCCTGTTATTCTATCATGGGAGTTGCAAGATCATTCTGACTACTATTGGTGGTAGTTCTTTTACATTATTGGATGCTTTATTTATGCTAAGGATCAAGAGAAATCTTTTATCAATTTCAGCATTAGCCAAGATCAGCTTGGTTGTGAAATTTGTTGATGATAGATGTATAGTTCATGATATGTCAAATGGAGATGTCATTATTCCTTCTCAAATTTTATCTCATGGGTTGTATAAGCTCATGAATTATGTAAAATCTATAAATGATTCAACATGTACAGTTCAAGACTCTCAAGCTATGTCAGATGCAAAGCTTTGGGATGCACACTTTGGTCATTTGAATTTCACTAAATTACTATGCTTGCAAAAATCTGATATGGTATCCTCTCTCACCAAACTTGGGGCACTTGGTAAACATGTCTGTCAAGGTTGTATTTTGGGCAAAATAAAACATTCCCCCTTCCCAAAAGAAGGTTCATTATGAGCTACTAAAAAATTGCAACTTATTCATAGTGATGTTTGTGGTCTTATGCAAACAGTTTCTTTTGGGAACTACCGACTTTCATTGATAATTTTTCTAGGCATGCATGGGTATATCCATTGAAAGCAAAGTCCGAAGTGTTTATGTGCTTCAAACAACTTCTAGTTTTGGCTAAAAATCTATCAGCATGTAAAATGGGCACCCTCAATTCTAATCGGGGGGGGGGAGGCGATATGTGTCTTTTGATTTTAATGCATTTTTGGTTGAATGTGGGATAAAACATCACTGTATAGTGCCCTATAAACCTCAACATGATGGAGTTGCAAAAAGGAAGAACATATCACTTATGGAGATAGCAAGATGTATGGTCAAGAGTTAAGTTGCTTTACCACATAGTTTCTAGCTTGAGGCTGTTATGTGTGCAACATTTGTACTTAACAGGTGTCCCACTAAAGCATTACAATCTATCACTCCATATGAGGCTTGGCATGGTTAGAAGCCATCTATTGCTAATCTGCATGTCTTTGGTTATCTAGCATATGCATTAATGCGTGAACAACAATGTAGGAAATTGGATGATAAAGTAGTGAAATGTATTTTTGTTGGATACAATTCTGAAAGCAGAGGATATCATTTGTATCATTCACATATTAAAAGCACTTTGGTTAGCCATGATGTTGTTTTTGTGGAAGATGTAATTCAACCATTACTTTCATGTATTAAAGAGACATTTGTTAGCTCCAAAGATGTGTATGACACTTTGCTGTCTCTTTTTACAAGTGGACAGTCTAGTACTGATCCAAATGAGGCAATTTCTCAGCCTTTGCAGGTTACACATGATGATGGAGATCATTCCGTTTCTAATGTAGATTTACAAGATGCACTTGTTAATGAGAGGTGTGATAAAGAGGAGGCAAAGACTATGCCTAATGACTAGTATAGACTTTGCGAGATAGAAAATTAGATGCACCTATATCTTATCATACTCGTTCAAGCTCTCATAGTGCTTGTTTTGAATTAAATTGATATGCTATAATTGCCTCTAGTCTTTTTGATGCGAAATGAGCATGTTTTGTTTGATGAAACAAAAGTTTGCTATGCAATCAAAATATGATGCTATTATGAAGAATGGTACCTTATCTTTTTATCACTTCCCTCCTCGCAAGAAGGCCATTGGGACTAAGGGGGTATACAAGTTGAAGCATAAGCATGATGGAACAATTGATAGATTCAAGGCTAGGCTTGTTGCAAAAGGTTGTGCTCAAGAAAGAGTCAGTGATTTTGATGAGACCTTTGCTCCTACATGCCAACTGACTATTGTTCATAGCATTTGTGCACTTGCAGGTCATCATGGTTGGAATGTACATCAATTGGACATCATGGTTGGAATGTAGATCAGGGCATGAAAACAAAGTGTCCAGGTTGAAAAAGATATTATATGGTTTGAGGTGAAGCACCAAGTGCTTGGTATGAAAAGATACATGCCTAACTTGATTACACATGGTTTTGAGAATAGTCCAATTGAGAGCACCTTATATGTTAAGCATGCAAATGATGTGCTTCTAATCATTGTTGTCTACGTTGATGACATGTTGTTAATTGGTCCTAATGAGAAGCATATTGCTGATTTTAAGGCTGATTTGCATGTCTCATTTGAGATGTCAGATTTAGGGCATTTGCATCATTATTTGGGCATTCAATTTATGCAAGTTGATGGCAGAGTAACTTTGTGTGAGACAAAATATATTGATATATTATTGCAACATATTGGTCGTGAAGATTGCAAAACTATGGCCACTCCTATGGAAACAGGTTTCTGTTGAGTCTTCATGATGTGAGAGATGCATTTGATGCTATTCTCTATAAGAAAGTTGTTGGACCCTTGATTTACTTATGCATTACTTGGCGAGATATTTAGCTTTTTGTCTAATAAATGAGTAGGTTTATGCATTGCCCATGTGTCAAGCATTGGAAAGCAATTAAGCACATCTTTTGCAACTTGAGTGGTACCCACCTACTGGTATGGTTTTATCCCAAGGAGGGATCACTAATGTCTGATTTACATGCTTTTTTTTTACTCTGAGTGGGTTGCTTGCTATGAAACTCATGTGTCCACCAATGGTTTTAACTTCATTCTTGGTAGCTCATGAATATCTTGGTTGAACAAGAAGCAGGATATTGTGGCCACTAGTAGTTGTGAGGTTGAGTATATGGTAGCTTTCAGAGGGAGTGTTGAGAGTG
Organism: Ceratopteris richardii; assembly: GCA_020310875.1. Lineage (NCBI taxonomy): Eukaryota > Viridiplantae > Streptophyta > Polypodiopsida > Polypodiales > Pteridaceae > Ceratopteris > Ceratopteris richardii. The sequence continues at coordinate 21,909,122 of CM035417.1, read as the reverse complement.
CATGGCTCAGATGCCTTATGGCTCATTTGGGTGTTAATCAATCTTCTACCATCACCATCTTTACTAACAGTCATAATGCATTGACAGTTGGAAGGAATCATGTGTTCGATGCTCTCACTAAGCACATTGAGCTGCAATATCATTATGTGAGGGAGAGGTTCTCTGCTAGAGAGATCACTTTGGCATATGTGCCTTCACAGGAGAATGTTGTAGATCTTTTCAAAAAGGCTCAACCTAGGGAGAAGTTTGAAGCTTTCCGCAAAGCTTTGGGCTTACTTCCTTTCGTGGACTGATACCACATACGTTGGCACTTCCTTATTAATGAGTGCCAACTTGTTGTTGACTGCATCACTCCTAGGGGGGATTTATTGATATATTTTGGTAGTGGTGTGTGTGAACACACAAGGACCATCGATGCACTCTTTTCCTTGTCTAGGAATTTCTTTTCCCCGGCTTGTATATATGCCTATAACCCTAATGGGTTCCTTATCTTTGTTCATTCTCTTGGTAATGCATTCTATGTGTGGTGCTCCATCCTCCTTCCTGTTCCTTGTGATGTTCATGTGCTTTAGAAGACCTCAAAATCCAATAGCAATATATGATCTTTTTAAGCCTACCCATGAGTTTCGATAGGACATGAACTTTCTAGCCATTGGTTTGCCATTCAAGGCCAAAATAAAGTCCTAGTGGTTCTATATAGTTACCCCATAGAACCTTAAGTGGGACAGTGCACAAGGGGTCTTGCCTCCTTCTGCAGGGTGTTAGGGGCCTACCCTCCTAACCTAGAGGGTTGAGACCATAAGACTCTTGGTCGTGGAAATATTGTCGGATCATTTATTTTGCTAAATATTTTATCTCTCCTAACTACATTTATTTGTACCGTATCCAATTGTAAAAGTTATATAAGCATGGCCTATGTGACGCTCTCTATATATGATTGTGCACTAGATAGCCCTTCATCTAGAGTCTATCTAGATCTTCATCTAAGCTCCGTATCGAGAGGGCATGGGCAGACATCACCATCCTTGTAGCTACATTTCCATTGGCAATTTGAGAATTTGAGGTCCTCATATTACTGCATTCCTCTTAGCTTTAGTCGAAGTAGAGTATAACCTCTCTAGGGTTTCCCACACCTTCATAGATATTTCTAGATCCTAAATATGCTCTTTTCATTGCATTGAAAATATGCTGAGATAGAATGAGGATAACCCACTTCTCTCTCTCTCTCTCTCTCTCTCTCTCTCTCTCTTTCTTATTCCATTATGTGAAAATTCTCAATCGATGAGGGATTTGATTATCCCCCAATCTAGGCTTAGTGTCTATTTCACTAATAAGTCCCAATAACCCCCTTTCCCATGAGAAATGTAGACATCGTAAACTTCCATGGTTGATAATTGTTCTTATCTAACTTTTGAATATGGGTGCTATATTCTAACTTGATGTTCTCTAATGCATTTTTCTAAAGCTCTTTGGTGCAAGAAGATTGATAAAAGATGAGAACTTTACCTTTGTACTCCAAGAGTATCAAAATAGATGTGGTTGATGCCTTCTTCACTAGAAGACTTTCTCTTTGTTGTTTGTGTGACCCTGAACTTGAATAAGGAGCTCCTCTATTTTGAATACCTTCAATGTCTTTTGTGTCAAAGTTGGTCTCCTTAGATATACTCAATACTCCAGCCTCAATCGACAAAAAATGATCCATGGTGCTCTAAGTTCTAAGGCCCCTATTATTAGGATAAGCCACTATGTAAGCCCAAATATTTGTGGAGCCCTAAATTCCAAGTTAGATGAGGTCTATGTGTGAGTGTTGATGGTGATAGATGATCTTTGTGAGCCTAGACATGAGGTTAGATAAGACAAACTTTAAGGCCATTGGGTTTCCATTTAAGGAAAAAATAAAGGCCTAGTGGTGCTACATTGATTCCCCATAAAACCTTAATTGAGGAGTGCACAAGTCCACTTGCCCCCTTATATGAGGTCCTCGGAGGCTATCCTCCTAGCTTGTATGACTGAGACCATAGGACTCTTCCTTATGGAGATATTGCTAGATTATATATTTTCTCCACATTTTTTCTCTCTTGACTATGTTTAGCTACACTAAACCCCATTGTAAAATCTATATAAGCATGATCCATGTGAATCTCTATGTACCATTATGTACTAGTAAACCCTTCATCTAGAGTGTATCTAGATTGTGATCTAAGCTCCATATTGGGAGTGCACGGGTGGACATCACCATCTTCGTAGATGCATTTATCTTGGCAACTTGAGAAGTTGAGTTCCTCATATTGTTGCATTCTTCCTAGCTTTGGTCGAAGTAGAGTATAACTTCTCTAGGGTTTCTCATACCTATATAGTTATGTCTAAATCTTGAATACACCCTTTTCATTGCATTGCTAATATGTTGAGATAGAATGAAGATAACCCTCTTGTCTCTCTCATTCCATTCTCTGAAGATTCTCAATTGAATAGGGGTAGGATTATCCCCCAATCTAGGCTTAGCATCTGTTTCACTACAAAAATTTTTATTTGTACTCCAAGGGTATCATAACTTATGTGATTGATGCTTTAATTCTTCACTAACATGCTTTCTCTTTGTTGTTTGTGTGACTTTGAACTCGAACTAGCAATTCCTCTTCTTTCAATGCAATGTTTCTGGTATCTTCAACTTCAAATGTAAAGAGACTACCAGATTTATCAACTTTTGCAATCCTCTTGAAGCCTTGTTGAGGGTCCTCTACATATGCTCCATGCCTTGTGAATCTAACCTGTAAGCCCTTGTCAACAATTTGCCCAACAATGATTAGGTTTTTTCTTATGGTACATATAATACCTTACTTAAAAGGTTCATATTACCATCAGAAGCCTTGACATTTCCAAGCTTCTTAGTAGAGCGTCTAGTGTCATCACATGTCTGCACTTCATGCTTCCCTTTAGGTTCTTGAAGATCAAATAGCAATGCTACATTTCCAACCACATGATTGGAAACCAAAATCAATATAGAAAAGATTCCCATCATCTTTACCTTGCTTGGATGTCATGTTCATGATCAGTAGAGAATCCTCTTGGTCTTCTGTGTAGTTATAATCTCTTCTACCTCTAAAGCCTCCTTGAGTTGTTATAGCTTGGGTTGTAGTTGTGATGGTAATTGCTTCCTCCATTGTTGAATTGTTGAACCTGCCTCTGGATTGTCCATATCCTCCTCTATGGTAGCCTTTTCCTCTCTAATTCCTTGTGTCCTTGAAACACTCATTTATGGTGTGATTAGTTAGGCCACATATATTGCATGATGAAGACTTGTATGATCTGCCTATGCCTTGCTTTCCTCCTCTGCCACTTCCTCTAGTATCTCTTCCTCTATCTGTGAAGTTCACTTGAGATGTACTTGTGTGTTCTTCATTCTTTTTGCCTTTGCCTTTATCTTTGCTCTTATTTAAATCTGTGTAAAGGGCAGAAGATTGATTACATCTAGGGTTGTCTCCATTTTTATTGAGCTTTGTTTCATGTGTGAAGAGTTGCCCCACCAATGTGCTGAGGTCAGGTATTTGTATATCCATATATAGGTCCATTGCTGTGGTGAAGGAATCCCACTTATCATCAGCTTTGATGCCATTTATGATCTGCCTTACTATATGCTCCTCTTCTATCTCTTCTCCAATGCTCCCAAGTTGGTCAACTACATCCTTCATCTTGGTTACATAATCAACTACACTTTGCTTTGGCTGCTTCGTCAAAGTTGTGAACTCCATCAATAGTTGGTTCTTCCTAGCCCTTTTATTTGATGAGAAATATGAAGAAAGTACTTCCGAAGTAAGGGAGGTCTTGCAATTCCTAATGTGAGGTAATAAGAAATCACATATTGAGTTAAATATATAAGACCTAGCTAGAGCATCCTTTGCAAACCATGTAGTTAGCATTTCTTGCTCTTCTCTTGTAGGTTGATGTTTGTTTCTGAATATTGGCATTTCCTCATCTCCAGAGATGTATGCATATAGGCTTCTTCCTTGGAGATAAGCTTGCATTCTTAGGGACCATGCTGGATAGTTTTCCCTGTCTAGTTTGTCAATGAATGATGGAAATCCATCTCCCATTGTGCTTGTTCTTGCTCTGATACCATTGTTGGAGGAGATGGTGGATAGATTCGAGAGATGAAGCGGTGCTGCAAAATCTTGCTTCACACCAGCCAAGAACAAGTTGCGGAGAGTATGGTAGACCCCTTGAGCTTCTCAACAATCACAAATAATCACCTATGTGCTTTGGAACATGATCCTCTAATCAATGGATCAAAACAAATGAGTAGAAAGTTCAACCATGAGTTAAGACTTGCTATTTTGTTCTCTGCACACGCTCAATAAAATAAACATTTCTCTCAACTTGCTAGCAACTGACTGAATTCCTTTTGGGAGTATCTAATTAACTTAGAAAGCTACCAATCACAAGTTATTTCAATAAAAATAATCAAGTGTACACTTAAAATGATGCTTAGCAAGCTGGAAGAATAGCCCGATATTTTTGGGCTACCACAGTATGTAGACCAGTGAGCAAAAATGTGAGGATTATTTCAAGATTAAGAAAGGTAATGACAATGAAACTTTATAGCTATGAAATAGACACTGTGTTGAATCTATATCACTTTGAATCACATCAATTGATCAAGTATGCACTGAGAACAAGCTCTGAGATGATCACTGTTATGAGATGATCATGGTAGAGAAGACAAGTAGAGATGTGATCAATGTATATGTATTAAATCACATAGAAATACAATGACATTGGCAATGCATAATTGCACAATGTGAGAGTAGTGAAGTGACTATAGAATGAGCTCACTAATCACACAAATGCCTCTCAAAATGATTCGGAATTGGGCTTATTCCATGCGAGATTTTGATGCATTTATAGCTAGAGTTGGAGCCAACTTTTGAATTCAAATTCAAGCTCTCACCATAAAGTGACTCCTAAACTTTAGGACTTACTTTCTCATCAATCAACTACCAAGAATTTGAGATTTGATTCCTCCTAACTCCACATGGGGTTACTACAATTAACATATGCACTTTTACAAGGATAAAAGTAAATTGATTTTACAAGAAAATAGTCATATGTGACTATATGAAATAAATACTAGCTATCCAAGTATGTAGGCTTGGACTCATTTGCACCAAAAAAATTCAATTATGTACTCCAAGAGTATCAAAATGGATGTGATTGACACCTTACTTCTTCACTACCAGCCATTCTCTTTGTTGTTTGTGTGAGTTTAAACTCGAACAAGCAACTCCTATTTTTTCAATGCCTTCAATGTCTTTGTGTATCGGACTTGATCTTCTTAGATGTAGTCAATACTTCATCCTCAAGTAACTGCTAATGGTTGATGATGCTATTAGTTCTAAGACCTCCATTATGAAAATCCATTGTAAGAGCCCGAACATTTATGGAGCCCTAACTTCCAAGTTAGATGAGGTCTATGTGCAATCCTTGATGGTAAATTGTAATAGATGATCTTTGTGAGCCTATTTATGAGGTAAGGTAGGAAAAACTTCATGGTCATTGGGTTGCCATTCAAGGCAAAAATAAATGCCTAGTGTTGTTGCACAATTTTCCCATAGAACCTTTAGTTGCAAAGTGCACAAGGGGGCTTGTCTCTTCTGTGGGGTCACGAGGCAAGCTTAAGACCGTAGGACTCTTGGTTGTGGAGGTATTTTCAAATTATAAATTTTTTGCTAAATATTTTATCTCTCCTGACTACATTTTTCTATATCGAATCTAATTGTAAAAGCTATATAAGCATAACCCATGTGAAACTCTATAGACCATTACGCACTAGTAAGCCATTCATCTAGAGTCTATCTAGATCGCCTTCTAAGCTCCATATTGGGAGTGCATGGGTGGACATCACCATCTTTGTAGCTGCATTTCTCTTGGCATTTTTGAGAGTTTGCGTACCTTGTATTATTCGTTCTTCTTAGCTTTGGCCGAAGTAGATTATAACCTCTCTAGGGTTTCCCACACCTTCATAGATATGTCAAAATCCTAAATATTCCCATCTCATTGCATTCCAAATATGTTGAGATAGAATGAGGATAACCCTCTTGTCTCTCTTATTCCATTTTCTGAAAATTCTCATTTAGTCAATGGTTGGATTATTGCCCAATCTAGTCTTAACATCTATTTCAATAACAAGTCCCAATAACCCCTTTCCCATGAGAAAGCTAGACATCCTAAAATTCCATGGTTGAATATTGTTCTTATCGAACCTTTCAAACTTAGTGCTATATTCTAACATTGTGTTCTCTAATGTAGTTTTCTAAAGCTCTTTGATGCAAGAGTGATAAAAGATGAAAATTTTACCTTTGTACTCCAAGGGTATCAAAACAAATGTGAATGATGTCTTACTTCTTCACTAGCATGATTTCTCTTTGTTGTTTGTGTGACTTTGAACTCGAATAAGAAACTCCTATTCTTTAAATGCCTTCAATGTCCTTTTTGTGTCAAAGTTGATCTCCTTAGATATACTCAAAACTTCACCCTTAAGTGGCAAAAAATGATCCATGGTGGTCTAAGTTCTAAGGCCCCCATTATGAGGAGAAGTCACTGTGAGAGCCTAAATATTTGTGGAGCCCTCACTTCCAACTTAGATGAGGTCTATGTGTGATCGTTGATGATAACAAATGATCTTTGTGAGCCTAGCCGTGAGGTTAGGTAGGACATAATCTTTCGGGCCATTGGGTTGCCAGGTAAGGAAAAAATAAAGGCCCAATGGTTCCATGAAATTTTCCTATAGGACCTTAATTGAGGAGTGCACATATGGCCTTGCCTCCTTCTATGGGGTCCTAGGGGCCTATCCTCTCGTCCTATACAACTGAGACCCTAGGACACTTGGTCATGGAGATATTGCCATATTACATATTTTGATGAATATTTTGTCCCTCTTGACTATGCTTATCTAAACCAAATCCCATTGTAAAAGCTATATAAGCATGACCCATGTGAAGCTCTATATATGATTGTGCACTAGTAAGCCCTTGATCTAGAGTCTATCTAGATTACCATCTAAGCTCCTTAGTAGGAGATTTCTTCCTAACTTTGGTGGAAGTAGAGTATAACTTCTCTAGGGTTTTCCACACCTTCATAGATATATCTAAATCCTAAATACACTCTTTTCACTACATTGGTAATATGCTGAGATAGAATGAGGATAACCCTCCTGTCTCTCTCAATCCATTCTTTGAAGATTGGGAATTAAGCAGGGGTTGGATTATCCCCCAATCAGGCTTAGCATCTGCTTCACTAATAAGTCCCCATAACCCCTTTCCCATGAGAAACCTAGACATCCTAAACTTTGATGGTGAATAATTGTTGTTATCTGACTTTTTACATTGGTTGCTATATTTTGACATGGTATTCTCTAGTGCACTTTTCTAAAGATCTTTGATGCAATAGGACTAGAGAGTATCAAAATAGATGTGATTGATCCCTTACTTCTTCACTAGCAGCCTTTCTCTTTGTTGTTTGTGTGAATTTGAGCTCGGATATGCAAATCCTCTTCTTTCAATGCCTTCATTGTCTTTGTTTGTCGAATTGGCTTTCCTCATATATACTCAATACTCCACCCTCAAGCGACCACAAATGATACATGGTGCTCTAATTTCTAAGGCCTCCATTATGAGGTTAAACTATTGTGAGAGCCCGATATTGTAAAGCCCTAAATTCCAGTTTAGATGAGGTCTATGTGATGATAATAGATGATCTTTGTGAGCATAACCATGAGTGGGATATAAACTTTCGGGCCATTGGGTTTCCATTCAAGGTGAAAATATATGCCTCGTGGCACTACGTAGTTTTCCCATAGAGTTTTAATTGTGGAGTGGACAGGGGGGCTTCCCCCTTCTGTACGGTCTTAGGGGCTTGTCCTCCCGGCTTGTAGGGTTGCCATTGCAAGACTCTTTGTTATGTAGATATTGCCAGATTATATATTTTGTTGAATATTTTGCCTCTTCTAACTATGTTTATCTATAGCAAATATATATGCATGGCCCATGTGAAGCTCTATATACCATTGTCACTAGTAGGCCTTTTATCTGCATACTATCTAGATCACCATCTAACCTCCATATTGGGGTGCACAGTTGGACATCACCATCTTTGTAGCTACATTTCTCTTGGCAATTTGAGAATTTGAGTCCCTCATATTGTTGAGTTGTTTGTAGCTTTGATCGAAGTAGAGTATAACCTCTCTAGGATTTCCCACACCTTCACTGCATTACTAATTTGTTGAGATAGAATGACGCTAACTACTCTCATCTCTCTCATTCCATTGTTTGAGAATTCTCAATCGATCAGAGGTTGGATTATCTGCGAATCTAGTCTTAGCATCTGTTTCACTAAAAATTTCCTATAACCCCTTTTCCCATGAAAACTAGACATCCTAACCTTCCACGGTTGAAAATTATTCTTACCAAACGTTCCAAGCTGGGTGCTATATTCTGACATGGTGTTCTATAATGCACTTTCCTAAAGCTCTTTGATGCAAGAATAGTGATACAAGATGAGTATTTTCGTATGTACTTCATAAGTATCAAAATAGATATGATTCATGCCTTACTTCTTCAGTAGCATGCTTTTCTTCTTGTTGTTGTTTGTGTGACTTTGAACTTGAATAAGAAACTCCTCTTCTTTCAATGCCTTCAATCTCTGTGTGTATGTCCAAGTTTCTCTCCTTAGATATACTCATACTCCGCTTTCAAGTGACCACAAACGATACATGGCGCTATAAGTTCTAGGGCCCCCATTATGAGGAGAAGCTATTGTGAGGGCCTAGACATTTTTGGGGTGCTGTGTACCTAAGAACCAACTTAAGAACTTGTGGAGAAAGAGACTATACCTCAATCCCTCTCAAGTGCATATAGTGGGGATTCACGCTTTAATTATCAATCTGATGAGTATCAAAACCTAGCCGAGTGTATGAAGACATGCATTCAAATGACGATCAATGCAAATGAGTTACTCAAAGAGTGCAAACAAGGCAAAGACTAATCCAAACAAGCTTCAACTGTCAGTCATCGTGTCGCGATACTTGGTGCAGCAGCCGACAGTAAATTGAGCTTTTCTCTCAACTCCGAACTCCAAATATAGTGAATAAATAGCATATGGGTTTCGAAGCTCTCGAGAAGACGCATCCAATGGTGGTAATTTTCACTTAATTTTGACGCTTCTACTTCAAGTTATGAGAAAAATACTGAGTCGCGTGAATGACCTTCCTACACTTCAGCACTTCCTACGCTTCACACACACCTTAACCACAACAAACAAACGCTTTCATGGGTAGAAAACACTTCCTAACACTCTTTCCAAGAAACACACATGCATACAAGCTCACAAAGAAGTACAGAGTGGAGAAGACACAAATTTGAAATGCTGTGCTTTTGATTCTCACAATGGCAAAAAGTCTTTACAAAGAGTCACAAATTGACTTATATACATGTGCCCTAAAAATGGTCCTTTCACACAAGAGACCGGCACTTTATTCACTAAAAGATTAATTTCCTACTAGCTTACATGAGTAAGCTTCTAATCTTTTGTGGGGATGCATCTAGAGGACTCCTCTAGTGCATTTACATCGGAAAATATATTACAAAATGATTATGATACAAAAATAAGGTGTCCAAATCGGAAAAATTTTGGGGTCCTTCTTTTTCTCTGCCTTGTGCTCTCTTTGCTCTGCAACACTCTCCCCCTCTTTGTCTCTGTCGTCCCTTGACAGACTTTACTTCTTGCCTTCAGCTTGTTTAAGAGGTCTGAATACACACACCCAGCGGTCGAAGTGGCAACAAGGACTGTCAAACAATTGGTTATCTTATCCGAGGTATATCCTTTGCTTCTATTTGCCCCTTGGTATTCCTTATATCACATATCTGGGTTTTTGTATTCAGTTGGGTTGCCACGCATGCCACCAGTGACCTCTTTCTAGCTTCTAGTCCTCTCATTTGTCCTGGTTGCACACATCTGACCCTATTGTATTGCTTTGAGCCTGTTTACTTTCTTTTCATCGCACGCTGTCAACGGAAGAATTAGTACCTGCCAATTATCTTCTTGCACTTCCTGGATACTTTCCCGGCCTTGGTTCCTCCTTCCACCTATGTGCTTTTTCCTTGATATGTGCCCCTGCGGGGCTCTATGCAGAGATGGGTGTTGCACCCCTGCGGGGCTTCCTACAGAGATGTATCTTCAGATATGATCTTTTTAATGAAGCTTCTTTCTTTGTCTTCTTCTTTTCTTCTTTTTGCTAGACTCTCCCTCAACACTGCCTCCCTCCTAAACTCTGTCATCCCCGACAGGCTTTGGAAGTCGACGGGAGTATGCTCTATACACTTTTATTCTGTCTCGTTAAGCAGATTGGCTTCACGTATCATTAGCTGCTTCCATTGTTCGGCTTTCACACCGTCATGTGGTGGTTGTCTATGATCGGCGAAGAAGCTTAGCTCATATGCCACTAATCTGGCATTCAAGTTAGATGACATCTTAAAAAGCTTTCTGAATCAATTTCAAAAAACCCTGTGAAAAACGGTTCTTTGAACGTTTGCATATACGTACTCGGCAAAAACATCAACCTAGAATAATATGCCATTATTGTTGGTCAGCTAGACATAACAGACAAGTCAAAAACAAGAATATCTGTTCCTTGGTTAATGCCAATGAAGTTCAAAAATGTATACGCCGCGTGCTTGAAGACCTTTAACACTGGAAGTATCATATTGAGTATTTTATTGGTCATCTTGATAGTTAAATCGGGTATTGTTGCATAATTCTACAGCCAATATTCAATGATTTTGATCATGTAATTCTCCGTGGGTAGGTAGTTATGTGGTTGACTTGGAAGTAATGTATAGTTCAACCACTGTTTATTGATAGCACCATTCTTTTGCATTTCCAAAAATTCTCTGGCTTCTCTTCTACGCAGTGTTGGACAAAAATATGGATTTACATGTAATAAGTATGGTGCTACTTGCCAGTGCACCCGTAATGTAGGATGTTTCTCCAGAAATTTTCTCCTCCAAACAGGCTGTGCTGCTTCAAATTCTTCTTGAGTATAGTTGAACGTGTCATTTTTGAACTTCAGATGTCGTCTGGGTTTTTCTATGTGATCTTCTTTATGTATTATCTTGTTTTCTCTTTCAATAGTCCATACGGAATGTTGAAAGGCTTCATGATCGTCTCCAAGTCTTTGCCTTTAATCCTTGCTTCTTTCATGACTTTGATGACTTCATTTTCAAAATTTTCTGTCAACCGGGACACCAATAGCGCCCATTCCTTCTGACCTATTTCTGTAGTGTATGGCATTGGATGATCATCATGTGTTTTCGCCATCTGATCTTTTATTGGAGACGTATAAATCGAGGGAGGTAGAGGACATACCTCTACCTCGTCAGTAGGATTTTCTTGTCTTGGCTCTACTGGTGTCCCAATTGGTGTTTTTGCTTCTGCTTTGGTCTCTAATTGTGCTATGCGTTCAGTCTTCTCTTTATTTTCTTGCATGGATGCTCTGAGTGCTTCTTTTGCTGCAAGCAGTTCATCGCCAATTTCTGCTACCTGATCCATGTTTTCACTATAACTCACAGCAAGTTTTCCATTGGTGATGTTTAACTGTTTCGTGAGCTCCTTAACTTCATTCATGTATTTGTGTTCCCATTTTTCTCTTAGGGCTTGCTCTTGTTTCAGCAGTTCTGCATACTTTTCGATCTGATCTTTTAATTCTTTCTGGTCAGTATCTGTCGTCTCTTGTTTTTCGATAGGTTGATCATATAAGAATGACTTCATCAATTCTTTATTTTTGTTTCGTAAATTGTCGTTTTCCTTCATGTACACCTTTAGTTGTGTTTCGAACAGATTACTTCTAGCTTTCATTCGCTCCTTGTCTGCTTCACTAGCTTCATGCTGTCTTTGTAATTCTGTCAGTTGTGTCTGTAGCTGATGATGCTGGTGCATCAATGTATCACATTGTGTTTTTACTTCGAGTAACTCCGTTTCTTTGGCTGTAATCTCTTTCTGGGCCTGGATGAGCTGTGTGGATAGTTGTTCACTCATGATTTGAAATTGATTCTTTTCTCGCATGGCCTTGTCATAATCCGCATCTGTATCCATCATTTGTTGTTGTGTATCCATGGCCGTCTGGATCATTTGCTTGACAACCGGTTTCAATTGAGTAACATCCACATTTAACCATGTGGTAGGGATGCTAGGTTCTGCTCATGTTGTCACATCTTTCCCTTGTGCCACGTGTAACGTAGTATCATGGGGTTGCCTAATATGAAGTTGAATCCTTGGCTCAGCCTCCATGTGGTCAATCTTGCCTTGAGGTGTATCATCAGGAACTTCAATCATAATTGGCTCCTTATTTGGTTGTAGGCCTAGTCCTGGTCCACTGGAGTTTGTAGTTCTTCTTTGATAGGTGACACGACATATTTATTAGTCATTTGAACTTCCTTGATGCTTATCTTTGACTTATCATTCAATTTAATTACGTGCACTATCCTAGTGGATTCTTCTATGTTCTTTACTTGTGCCTGTTGGTTGTCAGGTGTGACGTCGACTTGATTGAGCTCTGTCCAATCCTCATTGTGTGTTTTTGTTTGTATATCCGTATCCAGGGTGTCCTTCTCAGGGCTTGATTCCTCATTAGAGCTTGATTCCTCCAACCCTATTTCTTTGAATCTGGAAGGTACTTGATGAGATTCTTTATCCTTCTGTTTCTTTTCCTTGCTTGCCTGTCTGTAATGGTGACCTTGAATATTCAAATTTACTTGCCCCCGCATATACTGATGCGTTTCTTCCAGGGCTGCAGAGAGATCTCTCTTGGTAATTGGTTGTTGGGTCCCAGGAATCTTTGGCAATGTGTATGTCCTCTTTGATTGGGGTGTAACCTGGGCTTCTTCCTCTCTAAGGCGCTTAGTTCCTCTCATAGGTGTCTTTGAGCTGGTTCCTACTTCTTCAACAGCGATTACTGTTTTCTTTTTCTTTGGAACAGTTGCTAACTTTACATATTTGGCCATCTCAGTTGAGGTTGGCATCAAGCGTAAAAAATCCTTCATTTCAAGAGCCTCATAAATGAGTAAGGTCAATGCCGAACTTCCATTCAAGAACTTTTTCTGACTCCACTTCTTCTTCGCTTCAAATAGGCGTTCTTGGACATATGGAGTCACATTTACTTGATTTTCGACTTGCCTCATAACATGTGAGAGCAGTTGCACCACGATCTTTTGAGATGTTGTATATCTATGCATACTTAAAAAACAAAAGTGCTGATGCACTAATCGAACAGCCTCTTCAATATCAGTTCTGTTGATTTCCAAAAAGGATCGCTTTTTAGGATCATGACATTCATCTTTGACATTAGTGTGTCCTTCTTGATTCCATCCGAAAGCTCTATTAATTAGCTCGTGAGTAAATTGAATCGTTTTCCAAGTGCCCACTTTATCCAGTACTCTTGCCTCTGGGACTGACATCTTGTTCGATGCAGATTGTGTTCATTACTTGTGTGCATCTCTGAAAATCTGGCAAATATATTGGAAGTCTTAAGAATGCATCAATTCTACCTTGAGTCCTGAAGAGGTCTTGAGCCCAAGGAAAAGATGATTGTGAAAGCCTTTATTTTGCTCAAACCCCTCGCAATCGGTCCACTTGGATTACCTAGAGCCCACAATTATCTCGCAATGGATTCTTCCTATGTCTATGCACTAGCTCATATGTTCCCGGCAAACGCACCAAAATGTTTAGCCTCTTGGTCCAAGGGAAATTGCCTTAGACACACCTATGTTTGATTCGATCAACTTGTAATATGCCACTTTCTTTCACTCCGAGTCCTCAATTGCTCACGAATATGCCCTCTTTTGGGATTCCCAGTAGGATCGCCGAAATGAGGAGTCCTAATGCCCACACCAAATGTGATTATACACACTTCAATTTTGTCCAAATTACTCGATTCCACCCACTTGGCCTACTCTAAGTCACCAAATGATGTTCAAATGCATCCGTGGATGAGAGGAATTAAAATCCCCTAATGCATATCCAATAGTAGATCCCAACCCGTATCTCTCTTTCTTTCCCTCTCTCTCACCTTCGTTTGCTTATGCACATGCACACACATAGGCATTCCCTTTACCCGATCTTTTTCTCACTCATGTTCTCATGCCCCTTTTTCTCCCACGTGCACTCACTCTCTTCTTTTCTCACCCTTTCCCGCACTCTCTTACTCACACATACTCTTGCACATGTGTTCACACACACACCAACACAGCCACACCCCCTTGTTCACTTTTCCCCTTCCACTCGCACACACACCCCTATACCCACACCCACATATTCATATATTCACACCCACCATGCTTACATGTCCTCTTCCTCTTTCACACTCTCTTTTTACCTTTCCCCCCCCCCCCCCCCCCCCGCTTATATATCTTCCCTCAATGGAGAGGGGGAGAGATTGGCTACTCTTCCTGCTGAAGAATTCAAGATGATAAGAAGATCACTAAATGAGTACTTCTTGCATTGCAATCTTAGGGAGAGAAACTGTGTATGATGATGTATGTCTGTTAGTGCGTGGCTGTGGAGGAATTGGGAAGGGCCGCTAGGCAATATAGTAGAGACACACGATTCATCCCTCTGCGCTTATAAATGGTTAATGCCATGAATCGGGAGAAAGGGTGATCGGACTTCCTTTTGTTGCCTCAATAATAAACACTTGTTCTATCTTCTCACGGGACCCATTCCCTTACACATAAGACCTTTCTCCTCCCCGCCATTGTTACTTGGAGACACCCTCAAGTTCAAATCACCCCTGCATCATGCACAAGGAAAGCCGACAGATGGAACGACAGACAGTTTGTGTGAAAGAGAGGGAGATGAGAGAGATAGACAATGGGGAAGAGAGAGAGAGAGAAATGGAAATAAGGGGGAAGCCCTCGAGTAATTCAACCAGATATCTCAACCCGCTTTGGCATGCATTGCTCCCGACCCGTTACATCTACATCGCTATTTAGATCGAGCTCCATTCACCATCGCCAGCAAGCCTCAGTTCACTTGTAACTCGCTCATGTGAGGGCGCCATTCAAGTAGTAAAAAAAAACTACAGAGAGACAAGCGTAAATCCTCGCATACACTAGGCTACACTATTCATACAACAGAGACATCCCTCTTCACGAGAGAGAGAGAGAAGTGAAAGACGCTAAAGCACAGTAAAGCATCGGTTATTGCCTTTTATTCAGAGAAAAATATGGCTTTCACAAACAGTAATTGACTTAATAGTGCCGTGTCGGCACCATGATCAAAAGAATGCAAATCTTGATTTTTCTGCGAATCTCTTTCATCTTGTTATGAAGCAGAAATACAAAATACTCCGCAAGTTATTGAAATACGTCAGATCCATGAATCCATCTTTCTCCAACCATCGTCTCTCAGACATATAAGATGACAAGGGGGTTTCACGGCATTGAAAACAAGATTGCCATTTTCTGTTTCTACAAAAGAAACCAACGATATTACTTTCATCAAAAGTACATGCCAAATAATACTACTGGCATCATCACGTTCTTGATGATCTGCTTATCAGGTTATGAATCACAAATGGTGGTCGGTAGCGTACAAAGTAATTGCCAAAACGAGTGGATGCACCCTTGCACACACCCTTCCACACACGCTGGCCCACATGTTCTTGGATCGCAGCAACTATGGAAGCACGCAATGACACAGTTGCAACATGGATCGCAACAACTACAACATGAATCCATTGCCCGCCTGCGTCTGAAGCGTCGTAAAGAAAAATCACTTACTTGTTCATATAGCTGAGGAACTAAGATCAGAGGTCCATATTGCACGGACGCTTCGTAGCAGGTGCACTGTCCTTGATCGTGCCCGCACTTTCTCCGTTAGAATCCTGATATTCGCAAAAATCGCCCTCGACTACATACTCCTGCTTCCCCCCCCTTGATACCTTCTATCTTTCGATCTGCGTCCCCGTCGATCTCTCTGGTTTCTGCATAGACACCACCAGAACGAAAAAAGAGAGAGCCCTAGCGAATTCAGCCGCCCCCCTTTATCTGTCCTCCCCCTTGTTTTTTTTGAAGTACAGTCCTTCGATTTGAACATAGATGCACAGGTGGTTCTTCCTTCCGGTGCCCCCACTCTTTCTGGCAAAAAAACGGAAAGGAGAGGGGGGAGTCCTGATAGAATTAACCTTCCCCCTTTTTTGTTTCTCTTGTCAGAGCGAAAAAACGAACCTGCCCCCTATAATTGAATGCACAGTACCACAGAGGCGGTAGATACTAAGGTCTGCACATTTGTCCAAGTGCCATTCGTGGCAGCATCTAGCTGCTCCTCTTTCATGCTTTCTTCTTCTTTCATGGGAACACATCGACCAAACCTTTCCTTAGACGATCATCAATATAAGTGCCTTTAGTAGAATCATCACAAACAATAACTGTTTTTTTTCTCCCCATCAATATCATTATGTTTTGACTCTTGATGAAATGTGTCAAACAAGCAACCATTCTATACTGGCAAGTTTTGACCGTCCGAAATGAGTTGATTATAACTTTCTATCCCCACAATTTCTTGTTCCATGAACCCTATTGAAAGAACTTGGAGAAGCTTGTCAAAGGTAGAAAAGTGCGTTTCGAAGCGATGAAGTTTGGTCAAGCCAACCGGCACAAGACCAGCCCTTGAGCTTTTGGAGACTCAAATAGACCTTATAGGCATGCTATAAGTGCAAAGAAACACACTATGTACCTTGGAGCATCAAGGAGAATGAGTCGATACAAAACAGATAGGTTCGCGGGTCGACTAGCTCAAAAAACTTACTATCTATGGAAGAGACAATGAACTTCAAATGCCCATAGCGACCAGCGTGATTACAATTAGAAAAAATCCTTTTATGGGAGTGATACACATAGGGTTGAGTGTATTGAATGCACAAAAGTATAAGGAATAAGCAAAATATGCTATAGGAATGAATGCGACATTCACCGGTGGTATCTCCTATTTTTCAGGAATATGCAGAGATTGACCCCGAGGCAGAAAAACTGCGATTTCTCCAAATCTGCTGAATTAAATGCTTTAAAAATTTACAGGCATAAACTAGACGCTGATACCTTTCCAATGAGTCCTCTTGCACTCAATTTGGAGCTCTGAGGAGAGAGCAGCAGCCTCTGCAAGATTACTGTTGGTGAAGAAGATGATGCAGAAATTGAAGGAGCAATACAATGATGGTCACAAGTGTATGTATATTGCTTCCATGTAATTTACAAGTGATTTCAACTCCTTATATAGCCTCTAGGAGTGTTCCACGACTTTTACAACTTGATTTTGAATTCAAATGAAGGTGGGAATGGTTGTTGGAGGGAATCAATTCACTTCCCTACAATCTAGGAAAAGTGAAGATCTTGATTGATCTACTTTTAGGTGATTGATTGCTTGATTGAATGCAACTTCAACCACCAAAATTTCATGGGATTTTGGCCCTATATTTGTACCTTTACATGTGTACAACTCAAGGCTTTTAAAATGGTAAATGAGCCATCAAAATATTCTCAAAAAATACAATAAATGAGCATATGAAAAAGAACTCTCCAACGGATATTCTTTCGACGCAATAGCCTTTGATGTAGATCAAATCCACCTCAAGCATAGTGTAAGCTTGATGTTCCAACAGCTCCCCCTCAAGCTAAAGTATGCTTGAGTCTTCATTCTCTGATAGGTTGAATACCTGCCATAGCTTTGAATCTACAAAGCTTTATTCCATCAAGTGCCTTTGTCATCATATCTGCTACTTGCTTTTCAGTCGGAACAAAAGAAATGTCAATCTCCTTTGCCATGAGCTTCTCCCTGATGAAGTGATAATGGACTTCTATATGCTTGGTTCTCGCATGAAAAATAGGATTTGCCGCTAGATGCATGGAACTTACATTATCTCCAAATATGTGAGGTTTGGAACTCACAAGTCCCAAATCTGTATACAATGCTTTTAACCATATTGCCTCTTGAGTTGCTATGGTCAAGCCTCTGTACTCTGCTTCAGTTGAGGATAAAGCAACTGTTGGTTGCTTCTTGGAACTCCATGACACTAGCTTCGAACCTGCAAATGCTAAGTAACCAGATGTACTTTTTTTATCATCCTTAGCTCCTGCCCAATCTGCATCTGAGTAGATTTTGATATCCAAATCGGAAGAGTAAGGATAGAATATACCTTCGTTGATTGTACCTTTGAGATACTTAAGTACTCTCTTAGCCGCATCCATGTGTGGTCTTCTCGGTGAGTGCATGAACTGACTAAGCACTCCCACACTATATGAGATGTCTGCCCTTGTGTGAGTAGCATATATGAAGCTACCTACCAAGCTTTGATACTCTTTAATGTCTTCAATTTTCTCACCTTCATAAACACTAAGTTTATGATTCATCTCCAAAGGTGTACCTGCAGGTTTAGTGTTCTCCATTTTGAACTTGAGAAGAAGATCCTGAATGTATCTTCTTTGAGTCAAATACATTCCTTCATCTGTATATATCACCTGCATACCTAGGAAATATGTGAGCTCACCTAGGTCACTGATTTTGAACTCCTCTTGCATGTGTCTCTTGATCCTTTGAATGCCATTTAGATCATCACCTGTCACAATAATATCATCTACATATACACATAGATAGATAACCTCATTGTGATCACTTTTGATGAATAGAGAAGGATCGGAGCTGCTAGCTTTGAACCCTTGGTCTTGAAGATATGTAACCAACCTGTAATTCCAAGCTCTTGGAGCTTGTTTCAATCCATACAATGCTTTCTTAAGTCTGCAAACATAAGATGGATGATTAGGGTTTTCAAAACCTGGTGGTTGTGACATGTATACCTCTTCACTTATCCAACCATTTAGGAATGCATTTTTCACATCAAGTTGGAGGAGTCTCCAATTCCTTGCAGCAGCTACACTTATCAATGTCCTGATTGTAGTCATCTTTGCAACTGGTGAGAATGTTTCCTCATAGTCTATACCATGAGTTTGTGAGCATCCTTTGGCAACTAATCTTGCCTTGTACATGCAAACTGATCCATCTGAATTTCTTTTAACTTTGTATACCCATCTGCAACCAATTACCTTTTGATTCGGCGACATTGGAACCAAATCCCAAGTGTCCATTTCCTTCAATGCATCTATCTCTTCGTTCATGGCCTTTTCCCAATTAGGGTTTCCCTTTGCCTCTTCATAGGTTGAGGGTTCCTCTGAAATAGAGTCTTTTGCCAAGTAGATTGAATGCTTTGTAACAAATGTGGAATCATATCCATACCTTTCTGGTTGTTTCTTCTCTCTTGCTGATCTTCTAGGTGCTTGTTTGGAGCATTCTCCAACCTCTTGCATCTTTGCTTTGCCTCTTGACTTCCATAGCTTGTAATCCCTTTCTCTTTCATCTTGGTCATCGTCTGTATCACTTCTTGGATCCTGGACCTGTGTATCATGCTTGCTTCCTAATTGATGAGAGCCATAATCAAGATCATATGGTAGTGTTACCTTTTGTTTGTCTTCATCATACCAAGACCTGTGTTCTTCAAACACAACATCTCTACTTGTAGTGAATTGCTTGGTTGAAGGATTGAAGAACCTGTAACCCATCTGAGTTGAATCATATCCAATAAACACTGCCTTTGTTGCCCTTTCATCTAGCTTACCTCTTATTTGTGATGGTACATGAACATAAGCTAAACAACCAAAAACCTTGCAATGTCCAAGACTAGGTTTTCTTCCATGCCATGCTTCATAAGGAGTCATACCTTGAAGTGATTTGGATGGTAGTCGATTGACAAGGTACACTGCAGTTGAAATAGCTTCTGCCCATAGATAATGTGGCAACTTCTTCTCTTCAAGCATTGTTCGGGCTGATCCAACCAATGTCTTGTTTCTCCTCTCTGCAATTCCATTTAGTTGAGGAGAGTACCTGGTAGTCACTTCCCTTTTGATACCTTTATCCTACAAGAACTCATCAAAATCTTTGGAGAAGTATTCTCCCCCTCCATCAGATCTGAGCTTCTTTAGTGATCTACCTGTATGATTCTCCACATGTGCAAGATACTTCTTGAAGCAATCAAATACTTCATTCTTAATCTTGATAAAGTATAGAACAGTCCACCTACTATGGTCGTCAATAAATGAGACATAATACCTTGATCCTGCCAATGAAGGTTCTTGACTTGGTCCCCATACATCTGTGTGTACTAAGTCCAATAAGTTGTTGTGGATGTAGCCTTTGTGGTTGAATGGTTGTCTTTGTGCCTTCCCAATCTGACATGCATCACACCTGTTGATCATGTGTTGCTTTGATATGTTCGGCAGTCCTAGAACACTTTGATCCCTGCATATATCCTTCAAGGTTCTTTCATTCACATGAGCAAGTCTCTTATGCCACACTTCAAGCTCACTTAGGGTTTGAGACCCAAAGTTGAATAGAGCTATGTTCCTGGTATCTCCTACTTCAAAAGTAAAGAGCCTACCATGCTTCTCACCTCGGGCTATCTTCTTGAAGCCTTGACATGGATCTTCCACAAAAGCTCCATGTTGGGTGAACCTAACTTGCAAGCCTTTTTCAACTATTTGGCCTACACTGATTAGGTTTTTAGTGATAGTGGGTACATAGAGAACCTTACTCAGAATGTTTGTCCTGCCATTGGAAGCTTTGACATTACCAATCTTCTCCACATTGTGCTTTGTGTCATCCCCTGTTTGCACTTCATGTCTATGCTTTGGACTTTCCAAGTCAGATAGAAGAGCAATGTTGCCTGCAACATGATTCGAGCATCCTGAATCTATGTAGAACAAATGATCATCTTCTTTACCTTCTTTGTGGCTTAGGTTCATAAGAAGTAATGAGTCTTCATGTGGTTGATCTTCTGAATAATTGTTGTAGTCCCTTCTATTATAGCTTCTATTGTTGTTGTTGAAGTTGTGTCCACCTCTGCCTCTATTGCCGCCATATCCACCTCTTCCACTTCCTTTCTGGGTCTTCCCATTGAACCAGAAATTTTGAGTGGTGTGGTTGGTCTTATCGCATATGGCACAAGGTTGAACATTCTGACCTTTGGCTTTGTCTTGCTTTGGTCCTTTCTTCTTCCCTTTCCACTTGCTCTTGCTTGCGAAGTTGGCTTGGGAAGTCTCTTCTTCATCTTCTTCCTTCTTCTTGCCTTTCTGCTTCTTATCCTTCTTATCTGCATATAGAGCACTCGTTGAATTACCATGATAAGAGTTACCTTCCTTTATGCTATTGTTGGCTTCTTGATTGAAGAGTTGTCCAAGAAAGATGTTGAAGTCTGGAGTCTGCACATCCATGATGAGATCGTAGGCCGTCGTGAAGGATTGCCATTGCTTATCACTTCGAATGCCGTTGAGAATTTGACTCATGATGACCTCTTCTTCAATCAGCTCTCCAATGGATGCTAACTGATCCGCAACCTCCTTGACCTTGGTAACAAACTCTGTGATGGTTTGTTTAGGTGTCTTCTTCATTTGGTTGAACTCGTTCCAAAGATGATTCTTTCTTGCTTTGGTACTAGCAGAAAAGAAAGTCTCCAGGGCATCCCAAGTCTCTTGAGATGTCTTGCATCCTCTAATATGTGGTAATAGAAAGTCAGAGATAGAGTTTAGTATGTACGACCTTGCTTGATCATCCCTTGCGCACCAAAGTGTGAGCTTATCTGTCTCCTCTTGTGTAGGTCCTCCTTTGGATCTTGGAATAGGCATAACTTCATCACCTGCTACAATTCCATAAAGATTTCTACCTTGCAAGTAGGCCTCCATTCTGATTTGCCAAGCCGCGTAGTTGTGTCGATCAAGCTTCTCGATCATTGAGGGAAAGCCGTCACCCATCTTTGAACTAGCTCTGATACCACTGAAAGAACTTGGAGAAGCTTGTCGAAGGTAGAAAAGTGCATTTCGAAGCGATGAAGTTTGGTCAAGCCAACCGGCACAAGACCAACCCTTGAGCTTTTGGAGACTCAAATAGACCTTATAGGCATGCTATAAGTGCAAAGAAACACACTATGTACCTTGGAGCATCAAGGAGAATGAGTCGATACAAAACAGATAGGTTCGCGGGTCGACTAGCTCAAAAAACTTACTATCTATGGAAGAGACAATGAACTTCAAATGCCCATAGTGACCAGCGTGATTACAATTAGAAAAAATCCTTTTATGGGAGTGATACACATAGGGTTGAGTGTATGGAATGCACAAAAGTATAAGGAATAAGCAAAATATGCTATAGGAATGAATGCGACATTCACCGGTGGTACCTCCTATTTTTCAGGAATACACAGAGATTGACCCCGAGGCAGAAAAACTGAGATTTCTCCAAATCTGCTGAACCAAATGCTTTGAAAATTTACAGGCATAAACTAGACACTGATACCTTTCCAATGAGTCCTCTCGCACTCAATTTGGAGCTCTGAGGAGAGAGCAGCAGCCTCTGCAAGATTACTGTTGGTGAAGAAGATGATGCAGAAATTGAAGGAGCAAGACAATGATGGTCACAAGTGTATGTATATTGCTTCCATGTAATTTACAAGTGATTTCAACTCCTTATATAGCCTCTAGGAGTGTTCCACGACTTTTACAACTTGAATTTGAATTCAAATGAAGGTGGGAATGGTTGTTGGAGGGAATCAATTCACTTCCCTACAATCTAGGAAAAGTGAAGATCTTGATTGATCTACTTTTAGGTGATTGATTGCTTGATTGAATGCAACTTCAACCACCAAAATTTCGTGGGATTTTGGCCCTATATTTGTACCTTTACATGTGTACAACTCAAGGCTTTTACAACGGTAAATGAGCCATCAAAATATTCTCAAAAAATACAATAAATGAGCATATGAAAAAGAACTCTCCAACGGATATTCTTTCGACGCAATAGCCTTTGATGTAGATCAAATCCACCTCAAGCATAGTGTAAGCTTGATGTTCCAACACCTATCCCTTATTGCCGCTTCCATTCTCATGTCTATTTTCAATATTCACTTCACTACCTGTGTTAACATTGTCATCCCTGCTTCCATAAATGTTAGGCTCTCTTACAGTTTCGGCCGTGTAACTTCTGCGTTGAACTACTACTTCTGATGCCACTCGCGTTTCCACCCCTTCTGCTAGCACTAGACTTAAGAACCCAGAAGCACAAGACTGCTTTAATCCCCTAATTCTATAATCCTATGCACTTTCAGCTTAGCAAGTTCTTTTCGATCTATGTTTTGATAGTGGTGGTGAGGAAGAATCACAAACTGTCTTTTCCATTGAGCTAGGGGAATTACTTGCATTGTTTTCCAACAATTCATTTGCTTGCTCAATGATACCCCTATTTTCCTTTACCAATACCTCCACATGCTTCTCATCAATCATCAAATCCACTCTTCAAGTACCTGAAATCAAACGTATTTTCCTGCCAAATAGACCCACATTAGTGCATAAAAACCAACCATTTTGTGAGCTAACATACTCCCCTCTTCTTATTTGCGAAGTCGTCCTCGACAAGCCACTATTTCTGCAATATGATCAAAACAGCCATGAAAATGTCAGTGTACAACTAGTTTACATACCTTTCCATCGAACCGTCATTCCAAGTGGACGTGCACTCATTGAAACTATTAGTGCTAAAAAAAATCATCCATGAATACATACAAATCAGTCACTTCCAAATGATCCAACAACATCCACATATATGCCACTCCAATTCCCCATACATCAAATTGCTCATGCATTCCATTATGAACATAGTCTCAACCAGAATAACACATGCATACCTTTCCATATCTTACACATACAACTCTGATTGCAAAAAAACAAAATGGAAATACCGAAATAAACAACAACAACTGAAATGAATTCAACAGGACATGCAAAATACCCAAAATGCATACCTAATTATTGCACCTACTATTCGCTATGTACATTTATTCCATGACTAGACATTCTCGAAGAATCCACATCGTCGTCCTACAAAAGCCCTTGAAACTCGAGTGCAAGTGAAGACATACATCAGAACCCTAGAGTGTCCCACACACTAGAAAAACCCTCAGATAGAGCACACAAGTTATAAAGCAAGACCGTTGCATTACCTCGCTAAAGCCTCATCCATCAGTACATATAGAGTCTCTGCGCCTTCAAGAATGTTGATTCAAAGTGAGCTGATCTGTCGCAAGCCAACACATACCAATCACACAAGAAAATAACGTTCCCTTCCAGGCGATCATCGCCCTCTCCTCTCCTTCTCTCCCCCTCAGGAGTGGGGAATAACTTCATATGAAAATTTTATTTATATTCACACATTGGCCTACATTGACACTGGATGCGATTCGTGGACCTGACCAATCGATCAGGTTGATTCCACCCATCTACCAATGCAATGCAGCGCACAACACACAAACACACAATGATAACACATAACATATATCAGCTAGCCCATAACGAAGCTGGATACGGCTCGTGGTCGTGACTACCCAGCCACGATGGCTCCACCTACCTACCAACCCGTTATGGCGTGTAGCTAAGACACAACCATATACCTCCCAAGCCTATGGCGAAACTAGCTGCGGCTCGTGGTCCTAACCACCCGGCGAGGATAAATCCACCCACCTACTAGCCCACCATAGCGCATTGGTTTCTTTTCTTTTCTTCGTTTTTTTTTCATAGTTAATTAGTTCACCCAAGTCCTGAGAATTAGGGAGAGGAAGAAAGGGACTTTCCCACTTTTCCCACACATGCATGCAAAACATATACACACTAGCCTTTGACAGATCAACCACCTCTTCACTCCATTCTTTCAATTACAGACACTACATATGTATTCATCGAGTTGACTTTTCACTTGGTAACTACAGCCGGCTATGCCTTAGTCCCTCGTATACCTATTCCTAGGTGTCCTAGAATGTGAGTCTCCGGGATGTCTCATGTAGTCTCACATCGTACTCGTATCCCGACAACTTCCCTAAGGTGAGTCAGGCTCAACTTCAGGTGCTCCGTCATCACTTCCTAGCGTTAGCACATCTGCCCAAGCCCATGTGATATCGTTTTCCTCATTAGGCATTTCCCTCGAAGGATCGAAATAGTAATATCGATCTCCCGCCCATCCTACATGTCGAGTCAGGTATTTCTCAAAACACTCAATGTAAAATGCAACACCCAAACCTTGGTTTATAAAGCATACCAGCCAATGCGCTTCCTCAACATCATATTCCGTCTCAAAGTCGTCGACATCTATGTCCATACGGGCGAATGTTTGGTCCGAGAAATATATCCTTAACTCGTACAAGTAGAGTTGCGTTATTTGATCTGCCATTTTGTTACTTAGCTCCTAACAGTCTCTGCGCAACACAAGAAAAAATAATTAGAAGTCCAAAGTTTCTTGAGCTAGCAAGGAAGAATATTTATGACACACAAATCATAGCTTACATATGCGCATATATATATATAACTATACATGTATGTACAAGGAGTCTACTTCGTCATTTCGTTTGGATCTCGTCTGGCCTCTCCTGTCCTAATATCACTTGAAATATGGTTTAACTCGAAGCGCGTTAACCTTCACGGGAGCATATTCTTCTCCTAAATCTTGAATTTGCATGGAACCATTGGAATTGAGTTCCACCACCTTAAACGGTCCTGCCCATCTTGTCTGTAACTTCCCCGGGAATTTATAATATTTACTATCGTAAACTAGCACCAAATCCCCTTCTTGAATCACATAGGTTTTGAGATTCTTTTCATGTCTCTCCTTACGTCTCTTTTGAATAGCTTCCAAACTTTGTTGTGCGATGAGTCTCTTTTCTTCCAGCTTGACCGGTTGTATGTACCTCTCCTTTAATGACTCTTCCTCGCCCAACCTGGCTTCGATGGCCACTCTTAATGTCGGAACTTCTTTTTCGATGGGGAAGATGGCTTCCTCGCCATATACTAGAGAGAACGGAGTGCTCTTTGTCGTCACTCGGTAAGATGTTCGATATGCCCACAAGGCTTCCAAAAGTCTCTCATCCCAGTCTCTCCTATGCACAGCTACTGTCTTTGTCAGAATCTGTTCAAGAACTTTGTTGGTGACCTCCACTTGTCCATTCGCTCTCGGGTAATATGGAGTGCTTTTTCTATGGTTGATCTTATATAATTCCATTAATTCTTCGATCAATTCGTTGACAAAATGGGTTCCTCTATCACTTACTATTTCCAACGGGCATCCGAATCGAGTGATAATTTGTTCATACAAAAATTTCGCTACATCAACAGCTCGGTCAGTCTTCAGAGCTTTGGCTTCTATCCACTTGGTAACATAGTCAGTACAGACCAAGATATACCTATTGGATCTTCGTCGTGAGGGAGGATCAATAGGCCCCACAAAATCAATTCCCCATTTCTCAAACGGCTTAAGAGCGAGTACCGGCGTGAGAGGAGCAGCATGTGCTAATGTGGGTTTGCCCATTCGTTGGCATTTGTCGCATTTCTTACAGTATGTGTATGAGTCTTTGAACAGCGTTGGCCACCAATACCCAGCCAATAAAATCTTTCTTGCCGTCAGTTCACCAGCAAAATGTCCACCGCAAGGTTCGTCATGCAAAGCCCTCAACACTAGATTTGCTTCTTCTTCCTCGAGACACCTCCGATAAATGCTCTCATGAACAAAATATCGATAGAGTTGCCCCCCAATGATGCTATGGTGCTTCGCCAATGCTAACAGCTTTTGCTTCTCTCTCTTGCTTGCTCATGGCGGATATTTAGTAGTGCACAAGAAATTCACCAAGTCGGCATACCAAGGTACTTTAGCTTCAACCTGGAATAGATGTCCATCAGGAGCATCGTCGGGCACACCAGAGATTGGCTCCTCATTAACAATTCGAGATAAATGGTCAGCCAATATATGTGCTTTGCCTGGTCTGGTTACCACTGTGAACTGAAATTCTTGGAGAAGTAGCATCCACCTCATCAATCGCCCTGATAACTCTGGTTTATTAATGATATACTTAAGGGCTTCATGATCCACATAAAAAGTGAAATGCGTTCCCATCAAGTAATGTCGATACTTGTTCACCGCAAAGATCATCGAGAGGCATTCCTTCTCCGTAGTCGTGTAGTTCCTCTCAGTGCTATTCAGATTGCGACTTGCATAATAAATAGGGTGGTCCAACTTCTTTTCATCGGGTTGGCATAGTACTGCTCCAACCGCAGTATGAGAAGCGTCGGTATGCACATGGAATTCTTTCGTCCAGTCGGGTGCTACCAAGATTGGTGCATTTATCAATCTCTCCTTGATCGAGTTGAATGCAACTTGACACTCGTCAGTCCATTGGTATTGTTGGTCCTTCCTCAAAAGATTCGTCAGTGGTGCCGCTATGGATGCAAAATTTAATATAAATCGTCGATAATAATTAGCATGCCCCAAGAATCCTCTGAGTTGCCGCAAGTTTTGAGGCGGTGGAAGTTGTCCAATCTTTTCCACTTTATCCTCGTCAACCGCAATCCCTTTTTCGGAAATAACATGTCCCAAAAGCAATCCTCTTCGTACTCCAAATGTACACTTTTCAGGATTTAATGCGATGCCTTTTTCAATGCTTCTTCTTAAAATCGCTTCGATCCTCTCCATCATGTTTTCATCGTCGCCTCTGATCGCAAAGTCATCGAGAAATATCTCCATCCAATCCTGCAAGTAGTCTTGATATGCAGCTATCATTGCCCTCTGGAATGTGGCCGGTGCATTGCATAATCCAAATGGCATCACACGATCTGCGTACGTACCCCATTCTGTCGTGAAAGTAGTTTTTGATTGATCCTCTTCATGGATTTGGATCTGGTTGTACCCACTGAAACCATCAAAAAATGAGTACAATTTATGGCCAGCCACTCTGTCCAAGATTTGATCAGTGAATGGCAAGGGGAAATGATCCTTCTTTGTGCGCTCGTTCAACTTACGATAATCTATGCAAATACGGATTTTCTTATTTTTCTTTGGAACAACTACGATTGGTGATACCCATTCACTGGATGCGATGGGATATATGAATCCTGCCTCCAATAATTTGGTCAATTCCAACTTGATCAATTCCGAGTAGACTGGATTTGTCTGCCTAAGTCGTTGACATATTGGTCGTGTGCCTTCTTCCAAGTCTATATAATGTTGGCAGATTCGGGGATCAATTCCTCTCAAATCACTGTATGACCATGCAAAGGCCTGGCTGAAATTTTTGAGTGTCGTTTTAATACAATCTCGTACTCCATCTGGTAGCTCTTACCCCACGCTCAAGAACTTTTCTGGAAGAACTTCCCATTTTTCCAACTGAGCTTCTCGCGAATATTCCTTAATCCTTGATGACACTGTGATTGGAATGTGCTCTTCGATCACGCGTGCGTGGTTGGCCAGTAAATCATTGTTTTGTTCTCTTTCGATTGAACCTAATTTCTTTAGTTCAGCCTTTGCAATGGCTTCCGACACTTTAGTCTTACTCTTCGCTTCTTTTTCCGATTCTCGACTTCTCTTTAGAATCTCTGCTTCTAGCATTCTAACTCTTTCTCGCAACTGTTGCACCTCCATCGTCGGAGCTAACTCTAGTTTCAACTCTTCTCTTGAAGTTCCCTTCTCCAGGGATTGAGTAGCTTTGTTTTTACTTGCATCTATACTCAACATGTAGCACTCAAATTCTCTTGTATGTGTCAACCATCCTAGCAACTCCTGATCGGAATCGTCGTTATAGAGCAATGGATTTTGATACTCTCCCATCTTCGTGTCTTGATTCTTAAAGAGCTGCAAGTTGAACCCGTCTTGAAGCAGATTCTTGTAGGTGTCCGTGTTCAAGGAAAACCTAGCTCGTGCAATCTCGTGCCTTGCTTTCTCCTTATCTTTCTTTTCCATCTCATTGACTATTATTGTCTTCTTCTTATTGCTCGAGGGTGGGGATACTTGTATTTGAATCCGATCAGGCTTTGGCCCTATTGAAATAAAACCTGTGCGCCAGTCATGCACACATTCGGCTTGCACCACCATGGCCGTCCAAGTAGGATCGAGAAGGTGGCCTCTGAGGTCCTTGGTCTTACTATCAGATAATCAACTTTAAACTCTAAACCGCCCACAACTGTACTTACATTCTTCAAAAGACCCGCATGCTTCACTTGTGTTTGATCCGCCATTCTCAAGGACATCGGTGTTTCTTCCATGTGGTTTAGGCCTAAAGCTTTCATCATGAACTCAGTCATAAGGTTGACTGCGGCTCCACTATCTAACTGAGCACCAGGGACTGCATACCCTTTAATCTCGACTGTCACAGCTCGAGCATTTGAATCGATTTGCGTTGTAATACTTTGAATGATCCCTTGGACATCTTTATCTTGTCTACTTTTATCTCGAGCTTTCCTCGGCTTCTTAATATATTCGTTGTAGAATTGTTTCCTATAAACAGGTGAGCATTTCAGCAATGTGCCAATATCCAGCGTGACTTCCGTGTCAGCGAGCAACTTTACAATATCTACTTCTTCCGAACTTTGTCTTCCCTTTCTAATCTTAGGAGCTTTCAATCTTTCAGGGAATGGTGCTATGCCCGGCACAAACTCCTTGGTCACTCGTGGAAGAATCTCAATCTCTTCCCCATCCTCAAGCTCTTGCTGCTCAGCAAATCCTCCAACTTGGTTTTCTACCTCTTCACGCTCAACGATCTTCTCTTGACTCCCTTCTTCACCTTCGCCTCCTGGATTCTTCTTCGAGTACTCTTGAGTCCTTGTGACTACTGCCACAGTTGGATCTTTGTGTGATTTCTTGGCCTCGTAAGCATCCACAAAGTGCATTGACGAGCTAGAGCCTTCTTGAGGGTTCGGTGTCTTGAACACTACTCCGATCGTAGGAATGTGCTCTTGAGCTCTCGTTGTGGAATGCATCTGAGTGTCAACATAATTCGAGGACCCTACTGGTCCTTTTTCCTTGCCGGCGACAGCTCTTCGTTTTGGACAATCCTCATCAAAGTGGCCCTCTCCACTACAGTACCTACATAGCGGGGTATAATCAATTGGCTTCTTTTCATTTGGACATCTAGATTGAGTATGGCCAAAGCCATGGCACCTCCAACACTGGATTGGACCATCTCTCCTTTGATCACGTGCGGCTCCCCTTGGATAGTCTCCTCCTTGACCCTGAGCACCATATCCATAAGTCGGTCTGTTTTCCCAACGAGATGTAGGTGGGACACTTTGAGCGGGCAATCCCGTGTAAGGTCTTTCTCTTGTATCTCCTGATTTCATGGTCCTCCCTTCATAGGCTCTCTTGTTGTAACATCGGTCCTCCGTGTGATTTGTTCTTCCACAAAAAGTACAACGCATTCTAGGTGGTGATCTATCTGTGAATACTCTTGAGACTGTAGGGCATTCTGAAGCTAAATGGCCATAACCATGGCACTTTCCACACCATGTGTTCGATCGAAACACTTGATTCGGGTTTGTTGTGACCTCTGGTTTTACTGTGTATGTCTCCTGAGTTATTGTGGCAGCTTTTATAGCTTGCGTGACCAACTCCAATATTCGTTCTTCAGTTAGCGCAGGCTTTACCTCGCCTGGCGTGCTAGTGGCAGCTACAAAAGCTGGGGTCGTCAATGCGGGACTTCCTTGGCCAGGATCTTTCATCGGTATGTTTCCTGGGCCTCCCATAGGCTTGTATAAGAGCTCCATCTTCCTTTGTTGGCATAATTGTACTTCCTCCCAAAGCCTCGCTTGTTCCTTAGCATCCATTAAAGTTGCAGATCTTGTCACGCTGATATGCTGCTGTGCCGTAGGATTTCTCAATCCCGAAATGAATCTTCGTTTCAATGTCTCATCGTTCGGGGCATTCACGCCCATCTTTCTTACCAACGTTTCCATTCTCTGAATGTAGTTATCAATGCTCTCATTGACTCCTTGTCGCAAGTAATCCATTTGTTGGGCCAATCTGTCTTGGAAGCCTTGTCGTCGAAACTTTTCCAAAAAGGCTTCCTTGAGCATTTGATAAGTTCCACGCTCTTGTGGTGTCAAATTCCCATACCAATTGGCTGCCTCATCACGGAGGATAGCCGGAAAAATTCTCAACCTTTGATCCTGGTCAACTACGTCATTGGCCTCACAAGTAACCTCAAACAACTGGATAAAACTATCCGGATCTTCGTCCCAAGTACCTGAGAACTTGGTGAAGTCCCCCAAGTGAACCGAAATCCGCTGAGCCATTTCGAACAGAGGTGTGATGTCGATATCACTTCGATCCCAAAAATTTAATACACGTGGCTTCAGGATCCCTCCTTCAAACTTTCGCACTTGATTTGCGACTCTCCTACGGGAGTACACGTTTTTGGCTGATTTCTTCGAACCAATCGAGGTCCACTCGCTTGGCGGTTCCCACCTTCTCCTTTCTCTTTCAAGGGCTCTTCTCTGAGCGCGTTCCTCTCTTTGCGTTTCTGTTGCTCTTGACGATGAACTTCTGTCGCTCATGTACTAGATCTTGGGTCCGCAAGCTCGGCCAACCTGTGGCGCTAGGCGAACCTATGGCACTCTCTTATAGAGACGTACCAAGCAGTTTCCCGGCAGACGCACCAAAATGAAGAGGTCTTGAGCCCAAGGAAAAGATGATTGTGAAAGCCTTTATTTTGCTCAAACCCCTCGCAACCGGTCCACTTGGATTACCTAGAGCCCACAATTATCTCGCAATGGATTCTTCCTATGTCTATGCACTAGCTCATATGTTCCCGGCAAATGCACCAAAATGTTTAGCCTCTTGGTCCAAGGGAAAGTGCCTTAGACACACCTATGTTTGATTCAATCAACTTGTAATATGCCACTTTCTTTCACTCTGAGTCCTCAATTGCTCACGAATATGCCCTCTTTTGGGATTCCCAGTAGGATCGCCGAAATGAGGAGTCCTAATGCCCACGCCAAATGTGATTATACACACTTCAATTTTGTCCAAATTACTCGATTCAACCCACTTGGCCTACTCTAAGTCACCAAATGATGTTCAAATGCATCCGTGGATGAGAGGAATTAAAATCCCCTAATGCATATCCAATAGTAGATCCCAACCCGTATCTCTCTTTCTTTCCCTCTCTCTCACCTTCGTTTGCTTATGCACATGCACACACATAGGCATTCCCTTTACCCGATCTTTTTCTCACTCATGTTCTCATGCCCCTTTTTCTCCCACGTGCACTCACTCTCTTCTTTTCTCACCCTTTCCCGCACTCTCTTACTCACACATACTCTTGCACATGTGTTCACACACACACCAACACAGCCACACCCCCTTGTTCACTTTTCCCCTTCCACTCGCACACACACCCCTATACCCACACCCACATATTCATATATTCACACCCACCATGCTTACATGTCCTCTTCCTCTTTCACACTCTCTTTTTACCTTCCCCCCCCCCCCCCCCCCCCCCCGCTTATATATCTTCCCTCAATGGAGAGGGGGAGAGATTGGGTACTCTTCCTGCTGAAGAATTCAAGATGATAAGAAGATCACTAAATGAGTACTTCTTGCATTGCAATCTTAGGGAGAGAAACTGTGTATGATGATGTATGTCTGTTAGTGCGTGGCTGTGGAGGAATTGGGAAGGGCCGCTAGGCAATATAGTAGAGACACACGATTCATCCCTCTGCGCTTATAAATGGTTAATGCCATGAATCGGGAGAAAGGGTGATCGGACTTCCTTTTGTTGCCTCAATAATAAACACTTGTTCTATCTTCTCACGGGACCCATTCCCTTACACATAAGACCTTTCTCCTCCCCGCCATTGTTACTTGGAGACACCCTCAAGTTCAAATCACCCCTGCATCATGCACAAGGAAAGCCGACAGATGGAACGACAGAGAGTTTGTGTGAAAGAGAGGGAGATGAGAGAGATAGACAATGGGGAAGAGAGAGAGAGAGAGAGAGAAATGGAAATAAGGGGGACGCCCTCGAGTAATTCAACCAGATATCTCAACCCGCTTCGGCATGCATTGCTCCCGACCCGTTACATCTACATCGCTATTTAGATCGAGCTCCATTCACCATCGCCAGCAAGCCTCAGTTCACTTGTAACTCGCTCATGTGAGGGCGCCATTCAAGTAGTAAAAAAAAACTATAGAGAGACAAGCGCAAATCCTTGCATACATTAGGCTACACTATTCATACAACAGAGACATCCCTCTTCACGAGAGAGAGAGAGAGAGAAGTGAAAGACGCTAAAGCACAGTAAAGCATCGGTTATTGCCTTTTATTCAGAGAAAAATATGGCTTTCACAAACAGTAATTGACTTAATAGTGCCGTGTCGGCACCATGATCAAAAGAATGCAAATCTTGATTTTTCTGCGAATCTCTTTCATCTTGTTATGAAGCAGAAATACAAAATACCCCGCAAGTTATTGAAATACGTGAGATCCATGAATCCATCTTTCTGCAACCATCGTCTCTCAGACATATAAGATGACAAGGGGGTTTCACGGCATTGAAAACAAGATTGCCATTTTCTGTTTCTACAAAAGAAACCAACGATATTACTTTCATCAAAAGTACATGCCAAATAATACTACTGGCATCATCACGTTCTTGATGATCTGCTTATCAGGTTACGAATCACAAATGGCGGCCGGTAGCGTACAAAGTAATTGCCAAAACGATTGGATGCACCCTTGCACACACCCTTCCACACACGTTGGCCCACATGTTCTTGGATCGCAGCAACTATGGAAGCACGCAATGACACAGTTGCGACATGGATCGCATTAACTACAACATGAATCCATTGCCCGCCTGCGTCTGAAGTGTCGTAAAGAAAAATCACTTACTTGTTCATATAGCTGAGGAACTAAGATCAGAGGTCGATATTGCACAGACGCTTCGTAGCAGGTGCACTGTCCTTGATCGTGCCCGCACTTTCTCCGTTAGAATCCTGATATTCGCAAAAATCACCCTCGACTACATACTCCTGCTTCCCCCCCCCTTGATACCTTCTATCTTCCGATCTGCATCCCCGTCAATCTCTCTGGTTTCTGCATAGACACCACCAGAACGAAAAAAGAGAGAGCCCTAGCGAATTCAGCCGCCCCCCTTTATCTGTCCTCCCCCTTGTTTTTTTTGAAGTACAGTCCTTCGATTTGAACATAGATGCACAGGTGGTTCTTCCTTCCGGTGCCCCCACTCTTTCTGGCAAAAAAACGGAAAGGAGAGGGGGGAGTCCTGAAAGAATTAACCTTCCCCCTTTTCTGTTTCTCTTGTCAGAGCCAAAAAACGAACCTGCTCCCTATAATTGAATGCACAATACCACAGAGGCGGTAGATACTAAGGTCTGCACATCTGTCCAAGTGCCATTCGTGGCAACATCTAGCTGCTCCTCTTTCATGCTTTCTTCTTCTTTCATGGGAACACATCGACCAAACCTTTCCTTAGACGATCATCAATATAAGTGCCTTTAGTAGAATCATCACAAACAATAACTGTTTTTTTTCTCCCCATCAATATCATTATGT
This sequence comes from Ceratopteris richardii, assembly GCA_020310875.1. NCBI lineage: Eukaryota > Viridiplantae > Streptophyta > Polypodiopsida > Polypodiales > Pteridaceae > Ceratopteris > Ceratopteris richardii. Next base: position 21,874,603 of record CM035417.1, on the reverse strand, counting down.
TTTGACTCTTGGTCGTGTGCCTTCTTCCAAGTCTATATAATGTTGGTAGATTCGGGGATCAATTCCTCTCAAATCACTGTATGACCATGCAAAGGCCTGGCTGAAATTTTTGAGTGTCGTTTTAATACAATCTCGTACTCCATCTGGTAGCTCTGACCCCACGCTCAAGAACTTTTCTGGAAGAACTTCCCATTTTTCCAACTGAGCTTCTCGCGAATATTCCTTATTCCTTGATGACACTGTGATTGGAATGTGCTCTTCGATCACGCATGTGTGGTTGGCCAGTAAATCATTGTTTTGTTCTCTTTCGATTGAACCTAATTTCTTTAGTTCAGCCTTTGCAATGGCTTCCGACACTTTAGTCTTACTCTTCGCTTCTTTTTCCGATTCTCGACTTCTCTTTAGAATCTCTGCTTCTAGCATTCTAACTCTTTCTCGCAACTGTTGCACCTCCATCGTCGGAGCTAACTCTAGTTTCAACTCTTCTCTTGAAGTTCCCTTTTCCAGGGATTGAGTAGCTTTGTTTTTACTTGCGTCTATACTCAACATGTAGCACTCAAATTCTCTTGTATGTGTCAACCATCCTAGCAACTCCTGATCGGAATCGTCGTTATAGAGCAATGGATTTTGATACTCTCCCATCTTCGTGTCTTGATTCTTAAAGAGCTGCAAGTTGAACCCGTCTTGAAGCAGATTCTTGTAGGTGTCCGTGTTCAAGGAAAACCTAGCTCGTGCAATCTCGTGCCTTGCTTTCTCCTTATCTTTCTTTTCCATCTCATTGACTATTATTGTCTTCTTCTTATTGCTCGAGGGTGGGGATACTTGTATTTGAATCCGATCAGGCTTTGGCCCTATTGAAATAAAACCTGTGCGCCAGTCATGCACACATTCGGCTTGCACCACCATGGCCGTCCAAGTAGGATCGAGAAGGTGGCCTCTGAGGTCCTTGGTCTTACTATCAGATAATCAACTTTAAACTCTAAATCGCCCACAACTGTACTTACATTCTTCAAAAGACCCGCAGGCTTCACTTGTGTTTGATACGCCATTCTCAAGGACATCGGCGTTTCTTCCATGTGGTTTAGGCCTAAAGCTTTCATCATGAACTCAGTCATAAGGTTGACTGCGGCTCCACTATCTAACTGAGCACCAGGGACTGCATACCCTTTAATCTCGACTGTCACAGCTGGAGCATTTGAATCGATTTGCGTTGTAATACTTTGAATGATCCCTTGGACATCTTTATCTTGTCTACTTTTATCTCGAGCTTTCCTCGGCTTCTTAATATATTCGTTGTAGAATTGTTTCCTATAAACAGGTGAGCATTTCAGCAATGTGCCAATATCCAGCGTGACTTCCGTGTCAGCGAGCAACTTTACAATATCTACTTCTTCCGAACTTTGTCTTCCCTTTCTAATCTTAGGAGCTTTCAATCTTTCAGGGAATGGTGCTATGCCCGGCACAAACTCCTTGGTCACTGGTGGAAGAATCTCAATCTCTTCCCCATCCTCAAGCTCTTGCTGCTCAGCAAATCCTCCAACTTGGTTTTCTACCTCTTCACGCTCAACGATCTTCTCTTGACTGCCTTCTTCACCTTCGCCTCCTGGATTCTTCTTCGAGTACTCTTGAGTCCTTGTGACTACTGCCACAGTTGGATCTTTGTGTGGTTTCTTGGCCTCGTAAGCATCCACAAAGTGCATTGACAAGCTAGAGCCTTCTTGAGGGTTCGGTGTCTTGAACACTACTCCGATCGTAGGAATGTGCTCTTGAGCTCTCGTTGTGGAATGCATCTGAGTGTCAACATAATTCGAGGACCCTACTGGTCCTTTTTCCTTGCCGGCGACAGCTCTTCGTTTTGGACAATCCTCATCAAAGTGGCCCTCTCCACTACAGTACCTACATAGCGGGGTACAATCAATTGGCTTCTTTTCATTTGGACATCTAGATTGAGTATGGCCAAAGCCATGGCACCTCCAACACTGGATTGGACCATCTCTCCTTTGATCACGTGCGGCTCCCCTTGGATAGTCTCCTCCTTGACCCTGAGCACCATATCCATAAGTCGGTCTGTTTTCCCAACGAGATGTAGGTGGGACACTTTGAGCGGGCAATCCCGTGTAAGGTCTTTCTCTTGTATCTCCTGATTTCATGGTCCTCCCTTCATAGGCTCTCTTGTTGTAACATCGGTCCTCCGTGTGATTTGTTCTTCCACAAAAAGTACAACGCATTCTAGGTGGTGATCTATCTGTGAATACTCTTGAGACTGTAGGGCATTCTGAAGCTAAATGGTCGTAACCATGGCACTTTCCACACCATGTGTTCGATCGAAACACTTGATTCGGGTTTGTTGTGACCTCTGGTTTTACTGTGTATGTCTCCTGAGTTATTGTGGCAGCTTTTATAGCTTGCGTGACCAAATCCAATATTCGTTCTTCAGTTAGCGCAGGCTTTACCTCGCCTGACGTGCTAGTGGTAGCTACAAAAGCTGGGGTCGTCAATGCGGGACTTCCTTGGCCAGGATCTTTCATCGGTATGTTTCCTGGGCCTCCCATAGGCTCGTATAAGAGCTCCATCTTCCTTTGTTGGCATAATTGTACTTCCTCCCAAAGCCTCACTTGTTCCTTAGCATCCATTAAAGTTGCAGGTCTTGTCACGCTGATATGCTGCTGTGCCGTAGGATCTCTCAATCCCGAAATGAATCTTCGTTTCAATGTCTCATCGTTCGGGGCATTCACGCCCATCTTTCTTACCAACGTTTCCATTCTCTGAATGTAGTTATCGATGCTCTCATTGACTCCTTGTCGCAAGTAATCCATTTGTTGGGCCAATCTGTCTTGGAAGCCTTGTCGTCGAAACTTTTCCAAAAAGGCTTCCTTGAGCATTTGATAAGTTCCACGCTCTTGTGGTGTCAAATTCCCATACCAATTGGCTGCCTCATCACGGAGGATAGCCGGAAAAATTCTCAACCTTTGATCCTGGTCAACTACGTCATTGGCCTCACAAGTAACCTCAAACAACTAGATAAAACTATCCGGATCTTCGTCCCAAGTACCTGAGAACTTGGTGAAGTCCCCCAAGTGAACCGAAATCCGCTGAGCCATTTCGAACAGAGGTGTGATGTCGATATCACTTCGATCCCAAAAATTTAATACACGTGGCTTCAGGATCCCTCCTTCAAACTTTCGCACTTGGTTTGCGACTCTCCTACGGGAGTACACGTTTTTGACTGATTTCTTCGAACCAATCGAGGTCCACTCGCCTGGCGGTTCCCACCTTCTCCTTTCTCTTTCAAGGGCTCTTCTCTGAGCGCGTTCCTCTCTTTGCGTTTGTGTTGCTCCTGACGATGAACTTCCCTCGCTCATGTACTAGATCTTGGGTCCGCAAGCTCGGCCAACCTGTGGCGCTAGGCGAACCTATGGCACTCTCTTATAGAGACGTACCAAGCAGTTTCCCGGCAGACGCACAAAAATGAAGAGGTCTTGAGCCCAAGGAAAAGATGATTGTGAAAGCCTTTATTTTGCTCAAACCCCTCGCAATCGGTCCACTTGGATTACCTAGAGCCCACAATTATCTCGCAATGGATTCTTCCTATGTCTATGCACTAGCTCATATGTTCCCGGCAAACGCACCAAAATGTTTAGCCTCTTGGTCCAAGGGAAAGTGCCTTAGACACACCTATATTTGATTCAATCAACTTGTAATATGCCACTTTCTTTCACTCCGAGTCCTCAATTGCTCACGAATATGCCCTCTTTTGGGATTCCCAGTAGGATCGCCGAAATGAGGAGTCCTAATGCCCACGCCAAATGTGATTATACACACTTCAATTTTGTCCAAATTACTCGATTCCACCCACTTGGCCTACTCTAAGTCACCAAATGATGTTCGAATGCATCCGTGGATGAGAGGAATTAAAATCCCCTAATGCATATCCAATAGTAGATCCCAACCCGTATCTCTTTCTTTCCCTCTCTCTCACCTTCGTTTGCTTATGCACATGCACACACATAGGCATTCCCTTTACCCGATCTTTTTCTCACTCATGTTCTCATGCCCCTTTTTCTCCCACGTGCACTCACTCTCTTCTTTTCTCACCCTTTCCCGCACTCTCTTACTCACACATACTCTTGCACATGTGTTCACACACACACCAACACAGCCACACCCCCTTGTTCACTTTTCCCCTTCCACTCGCACACACACCCCTATACCCACACCCACATATTCATATATTCACACCCACCATGCTTACATGTCCTCTTCCTCTTTCACACTCTCTTTTTACCTTCCCCCCCCCCCCCCCGCTTATATATCTTCCCTCAATGGAGAGGGGGAGAGATTGGCTACTCTTCCTGCTGAAGAATTCAAGATGATAAGAAGATCACTAAATGAGTACTTCTTGCATTGCAATCTTAGGGAGAGAAACTGTGTATGATGATGTATGTTTGTTAGTGTGTGGCTGTGGAGGAATTGGGAAGGGCCGCTAGGCAATATAGTAGAGACACACGATTCATCCCTCTGCGCTTATAAATGGTTAATGCCATGAATCGGGAGAAAGGGTGATCAGACTTCCTTTTGTTGCCTCAATAATAAACACTTGTTCTATCTTCTCACGGGACCCATTCCCTTACACATAAGACCTTTCTCCTCCCCGCCATTGTTACTTGGAGACACCCTCAAGTTCAAATCACCCCTGCATCATGCACAAGGAAAGCCGACAGATGGAACGACAGAGAGTTTGTGTGAAAGAGAGGGAGATGAGAGAGATAGACAATGGGGAAGAGAGAGAGAGAGAGAGAAATGGAAATAAGGGGGAAGCCCTCGAGTAATTCAACCAGATATCTCAACCCGCTTCGGCATGCATTGCTCCCGACCCGTTACATCTACATCGCTATTTAGATCGAGCTCCATTCACCATCGCCAGCAAGCCTCAGTTCACTTGTAACTCGCTCATGTGAGGGCGCCATTCAAGTAGTAAAAAAAAACTACAGAGAGACAAGCGCAAATCCTCGCATACATTAGGCTACACTATTCATACAACAGAGACATCCCTCTTCACGAGAGAGAGAGAGAAGTGAAAGACGCTAAAGCACAGTAAAGCATCGGTTATTGCCTTTTATTCAGAGAAAAATATGGCTTTCACAAACAGTAATTGACTTAATAGTGCCGTGTCGGCACCATGATCAAAAGAATGCAAATCTTGATTTTTCTGCGAATCTCTTTCATCTTGTTATGAAGCAGAAATACAAAATACCCCGCAAGTTATTGAAATACGTGAGATCCATGAATCCATCTTTCTGCAACCATCGTCTCTCAGACATATAAGATGACAAGGGGGTTTCACGGCATTGAAAACAAGATTGCCATTTTCTGTTTCTACAAAAGAAACCAACGATATTACTTTCATCAAAAGTACATGCCAAATAATACTACTGGCATCATCACGTTCTTGATGATCTGCTTATCAGGTTACGAATCACAAATGGCGGCCGGTAGCGTACAAAGTAATTGCCAAAACGATTGGATGCACCCTTGCACACACCCTTCCACACACGCTGGCCCACATGTTCTTGGATCGCAGCAACTATGGAAGCACGCAATGACACAGTTGCGACATGGATCGCAACAACTACAACATGAATCCATTGCCCGCCTGCGTCTGAAGCGTCATAAAGAAAAATCACTTACTTGTTCATATAGCTGAGGAACTAAGATCAGAGGTCGATATTGCACAGACGCTTCGTAGCAGGTGCACTTTCCTTGATCGTGCCCGCACTTTCTCCGTTAGAATCCTGATATTCGCAAAAATTGCCCTCGACTACATACTCCTGCTTCCCCCCCCTTGATACCTTCTATCTTCCGATCTGCGTCCCCGTCGATCACTCTGGTTTCTGCATAGACACCACCAGAACGAAAAAAGAGAGAGCCCTAGCGAATTCAGCCACCCCCCTTTATCTGTTCTCCCCCTTGTTTTTTTTTAAGTACAGTCCTTCGATTTGAACATAGATGCACAGGTGGTTCTTCCTTCCGGTGCCCCCACTCTTTCTGGCAAAAAAACGGAAAGGAGAGGGGGGAGTCCTGACAGAATTAACCTTCCCCCTTTTCTGTTTCTCTTGTCAGAGCCAAAAAACGAACCTGCCCCCTATAATTGAATGCACAATACCACAGAGGCGGTAGATACTAAGGTCTGCACATCTGTCCAAGTGCCATTCGTGGCAGCATCTAGCTGCTCCTCTTTCATGCTTTCTTCTTCTTTCATGGGAACACATCGACCAAACCTTTCCTTAGACGATCATCAATATAAGTGCCTTTAGTAGAATCATCACAAACAATAACTGTTTTTTTTCTCTCAATATCATTATGTTTTGACTCTTGATGAAATGTGTCAGACAAGCAACCATTCTATACTGGAAAGTTTTGACCGTCCGAAATGAGTTGATTATAACTTTCTATCCTCACAATTTCTTGTTCCATGAACCCTATCCCTTATTGCTGCTTCCATTCTCATGTCTATTTTCAATATTCACTTCACTACTTGTGTTAACATTGTCATCCCTGCTTCCATAAATGTTAGGCTCTCTTACAGTTTCGGCCGTGTAACTTCTGCGTTGAACTACTACTTCTGATGCCACTCGCGTTTCCACCCCTTCTGCTAGCACTAGACTTAAGAACCCAAAAGCACAAGACTGCTTTAATCCCCTGATTCTATAATCCTATGCACTTTCAGCTTAGCAAGTTCTTTTCGATCTATGTTTTGATAGTGGTGGTGAGGAAGAATCACAAACCGTCTTTTCCATTGAGCTAGGGGAATTACTTGCATTGTTTTCCAACAATTCATTTGCTTGCTCAATGATACCCCTATTTTCCTTTACCAATACCTCCACATGCTTCTCATCAATCATCAAATCCACTCTTCAAGTACCTGAAATCAAACGTATTTTCCTGCCAAATAGACCCACATTAGTGCATAAAAACCAACCATTTTGTGAGCTAACAAGTCGAGACATCAGTCATACACGGTAATCCTTCTATGATAGTCTTGAAATCCTGTGACATGATAGGAAAGTAGTGATCCCTGTCCATAATCTTGATGGTCGCCATGAAAATGAGTTTCGATACCGGTTGGTCATCCAAAAACCAATGGCCTCTTGCTTTTGTTATTGATTCCAATGGAAGAAGTTGGACCTCTTCCTCTTGCGTAGCTTCAAAATTAGTAGATGACATCTGCACTCAATATAGAGTATGAATTAGTGGCCAGATAGTATCAAAAATCCTCCTTCAGTTGTCTTCCATAAGATTGGCAATGCTCCGCGTGAATGGTGTCGTCCCTTCCCCGTGAGTGTGAGAAAGGTAATACCTGGGATCTTCCTACTTTTAGATATTTTTATGTTTTTGTCTGAAAGAAAAATAGAAAAGTTAGTTCATAGCCGAAGCGGTTATTGCTTTTTTTTTTAGTAATTTTCTTTAGATTATGTACAAGTGCTCTCCTATTTCCCAAGAGGGAAAATGTGCTTCACTATCTTGAAGTAGAAAAAGAAGGTGCCGAATGATTGGCCTTGTAATGTGGCCCTATTATGCATACTTTGGATTTTGGTAACTCCAAATGTGTGCAACTCAAATTATTTGGTAGATGTATACAACTTGTTTTTTCTTTCGACATCCAAAGCTACTTCACACGGTTGGGGCAGGTTGTATTCCTAACATTCCTGAAGAATGTGGTGCTTTTCATGTTGTACGTCTGCTTTATCTGCTTTTTGAATCTTGGAATGGTTTTTGAAGCATATGTAGACTCCTTTTCTGTCCTGTACCTTTGGTTGTTTTGCCTTTATAACATACTGATTTCGTTCTTTTTGATGATGGTCATTTGAGTACATGACTTGGGAATCCATATTTGTGTTCGGGCCAACTGAGCAGCTACCACTTTCTTTGGAATCCATATTCTAGCGATTCGTTGTGGACCTCGGTGTCCAAAGTGATCTACTCGCATGTTCAATGGCTCATTCTGATGCTGATAATGTTTTTGTTGTTGAAGATATGCAGCCACTTGATCCTTCCTTATCCAAGCTTGTCTAGTGTAAGGAATGGGGCATATTCTAATAGGTGCAAACTTGTGCTTATTAAGAGAACTAGTCTCTCTTGTGCTTGGTTCTCTGCTAAGGCTGTTTTTAGATAGAATGACACTCTTGTGACTTGCTAGATTAGAAGATGGTGTGCAAGCAGAATTCTGTGTATCCTCACATGAAGTACTCGATGAAGAAGTTTCCATAGTGCGAGTGAACATACATTCATTCTCGTGTTCATTTGGGTGAGTTTTCGGTTCTATACTTGCGGCTTTGATTGGTCGTTCTTCTAGCATGCTGAATACTTCACGATGTCCTATCTTTGTCGAGATGTATCCTAAGGCCAATTGAATAGTCACTTCATATTCGTATATCCAGTCCTATATCCAGTCCTGACCTAACACAAGTTCTTCCAATAAGTCCTGATCGTGACATACTAAGAGTTTTTGTTCGATTGTGTTGTTTCCTAAGTGTAGAGGTAAGATAATCTCTCCTATACACTTGGTGATCTTTCCTCCTATTCCAATCAGCTGTGCCTTTGATGGACATAATTCTTCCTTGAGTTGCTAAGTCAATGAAAATTTGATGCAGCTTATAGCGGCTCCTGTGTCAATGAGAGCATCCACTAAGTGGTATTCTTTTTTTTTGGCTCCCAAATTCAAATATGGTTGCGTCCTTTGCTGACTTAGGTTTTCAGTGGCTCTAAAATTAGCCATTGGGACGAGTTCCTCTCCTAGTCGATATCTCTCATCTCTCTCTCTCATCCACTCTTTTCGTTTCCTGATCCGCTCAAGCGCTTCTTGTCTGGCTTCCTCTCGTATTCTATCTTCCTCTAGATGTCTATTTTTACCCGTTATCAATCGTGACATTATTTCTTCAGTCAATGGCTCTAAATATTTTTTTACTCGATATCCACTGATATAATTGGGCAATACTTCTCCATCTAGAGTTGCTAAGCTGATGGCTCCGCTGATGGATATGCGATTGATGATTAATGGACCATATCCTCTTTTTTGCAGTTTCTTTGCGTGTTGTTTCAAAGTATAAACCAAAACTAAATCTCCTTCCTTCAAATTTTTATCTTTAACATGAGCATCAAAATATGCCTTCTGTCGCCTTTTAGCAGCATAAATCCCTGCTACTACTTGTAACCTAGTTTCATGTAGCTTCTCTATTTGATCCAATTGAGCTGAGAGTTCATGTCCCGTCGACTCATACGTTGTTGCTACTCTGAGAGTGGGTATTAAGAAATCAATTGCCAAAATAGTATTTTGTCCATACACTAAGTTAAAAGGAGTAGTTCCTATGGCGGTCTTGTAAGCTACTCGGAATGCCCATAATGCGTGATGTAATTGTTTATCCCAATCCAATCTACCATTGTTCACAATTTTAGTGAGAACTGTGCACAAGATTTTATTGAACTTTCGGCTTGTCCATTGGCTTGTGGGTGATAAGGGGCTGATTTCTTATGAATTACCAAGAATTCATTCAGTAAGGCTTCTATAACTTCATTCACAAAGTGTGTGCCTCCATCACTCACAATTTCTATTGGCAATCTAAATCTAGTAAAAACGTTCTCGAAGAGAAACTTGGCCATAGTTCTTGCGTCATTTCTCTCGGTTGCTTTGGCTTCAACCCATTTGGTTAGATAGTCTGTGGCTATAATTATATACTCGGTGTGGGATCCTTTAGCTGGGGGGCTAATAGGTCCTATGAAGACTATTCCCCATTTTATGAAAGCTCCGACACTCATCATGGATTTTAGTGGCATTTCATCCCTTGTAATTGGATATTTCGTTCGTTGACAAGTATCATATCGTTGTACGTATGTTGCTGCATCTTGATGTAGATTTGGCCACCACATTCCAGCAAAGAGAATCATTTTTGCTGTTTTATCTACAGAAAAATGTCCTCATGCAGCTCCTGTATGTGCCATCGCTAAAACAGCAAGATACTCATCTTCATGAATGCACATTCGTAAATGATTATCTCTTCCTCATTTAAAGAGTTGTTTTCCTATGAGGGCATAATCCTTGCTTTGTTCTACAAGTGCACGTTTCCTTGCCAGAGTGGCTCCTTTTGGGTATTCCTGGGTCTTCAAGAATTTTACCAGGGGCATGCTCCATCTTGGTGCTATTGTGGAGTAGCATAAGTTAGAGTTCTCTTCTGGATTCCATTCTTGACAGGTTGGGTAGGCTGATACATAGTTATGCACATCCCTCTGCATGGTTGGCCAATATATGCCTAGTCTTCTCAATGTTTGCCATGTTCCGTTTGCACTTAAATGAGTTTTCCATTGATTTATATGTGCTTTTTGAAGCCACATTTCTTGTTCCTCTTCTTCTACGCATCTCATGAGTAATCCACTTGAGTCTTGGTGATACAAACTTCAAGCAATGATATGAAGGTTTTTAGTCTTCCATAGGTCTTGGGTTCGGTTTGGTGTGATCCCATCTTTAGGTCCATGCGTGAGTATTGGGATCAACTTTTCTGCCCATTGGGGACATACTTCGAGGTTGAACAGGTACGTGTCAGGCAGATCATCCGGTACTCCTATGGGTGGTTCTCCATGTGTCATTCTTGATAGGTGATCTGCTCTTATGTGGGTATTTCCTTTCTTGACTACTACTTCAAAATCAAATTCCATCAACAATAGAAACCATCGTACTAGTCGTCCCATATTACAAGGCTTATTGACTAAGTACAGTAGGGCTTGGTGATCAATGAAGAATTTGAATTTGTTTGCCAATAAGTAGTGTCGAAACTTCTTTACTGCGTACACCATTCCTAGGCCTTCTCTTTCAGTTGTGGTATAATTGCGCTCCGCTTAATTTAATTGTCTATTGGCATAGGCTATAGGGTGATCTAACTTTCCTGTATCTGCGGGTTGAGCTAGGATGCAACCAATGGCAAACTTGGAAGCATCTACGTGAATGTGAAAGGGCTTGTTCCAATTGGGTACTCGAAGGATTGGGGCTGAACTCAATCGACTCTTTAATTCGTTAAAGGCCTTTTCACATTCTTCAGTCCAATTAAACTGAGTTAATAATGCATAAAGAGGTCTAGCAATTATGGCAAACATATGTAGAAATCTTCGGTACTATCTGCAATGTCATATAAATGCTTGGACTTCCTTAGCAGTCTTTGGTCTTGACAAATCCAGAATCACTTTGATTTTGTCTTCATCAGTTGAGATTCCATTTTTAGAGACAATATGTCCAAATATCTTTCCTTGTCGAACCATGAAGATGCATTTTTCTGGGTTGAGGCATACTCTATATTGTCGACATTTGGCAAAGATCTTTCCTAGTTCAGGGATATGCTCTAATCGTATAGCTGAATAAGTGCATAAATCATCCACGTATACCTCCATAATCTTTCTCAGGAACTCCTTGAATACATGGCACATCAATCTTTGGAAAGTGGCTGGGGCATTGGTTAGGCCGAAAGGCATAACCCTAAAGGCATACACTCCCCATTAGTTGCAAAGACTGTTTTATGCTGGTCCTCAGGAGCAATAGCTACCTGATTATAATCTGAAAAGCCGTCCAAAAAACTATAAACTTCCTTCCCTGCCACTCTTTCCAAAAGATGATCCGTGATGGGTAATGGGTAACTATCTCTAATGGTGGCAGCATTTACTTTTTTCAGATTTATGCATACTCTTAACTTACCATTCTTTTTGGGTACGACCACCAAAGGTGATACCCATTCCGTGTGTTCGATCTCATAAATGAACCCAGCATCTAACAGTTTATCTATCTCTTCTTTAATCTTGGCTGAGTAAACATCATTATATGTGTATGGTCTTTGTTTGGAAGGTTTAGCTTCAGATGTCATAGGGATTCTATGAGCACATATAGATGGATCTACTCCTTTCAGATCCTTATATGTCCAGGCAAAGACATCCCTATATTCCCTTATGAGGCGTATTAACTCTTGTTCTTCCTCCATAGAGACATCCTGTCCTATAAAAGTACATCGTTCTTCTCCCTCTTCTAAGGTTACTAATATTTTCTTGGTATGTTCTTTGTTGTCATATGCTATTCCGGACTGAGCTTCTCGTCTTGGCATTTGAATAGCAATTCTTCTCTCTTCTACTTCATATTTTTTGAAATGCGCAAGTACTTCAAATTGATCTTGAGGCTTATTGTCTTCATCATTTTTTACTCCATCTAATCCAAGCTCTTCTTCCTGTGTTGGTTCTTGATTTATTTCCTTAGCTATGACACTTACTTCTTGAGTTTCATTTTCCATTTCCATATGGTCTTGCTCCATTTCAATGCTCTCGTAATCCTCTTTCCATTCTTTTTCAATTACCTCCCCTTGTTCGGCCTCTTGAAGAACTACCACGTATAGACTAACGTCATATCCTTCCTCATCAATGCATTCATTCATGGTTATCACCTCTTTGTTTACACACACATCGAGAGTGGCTAAAATCTCCATCCAACCATGAGGTTCGAATTCTTCATCTAAGAATATTTGAGGCATATAGGCTGGATCTTGTACAGATCTAGCAACTCCTTGCCTTTGCTTCCATCCTTTCCTCCTATCTTCTTCCTTTTTCACAATTTGACATATCCATAGATGAGTGTCTTCATTCATCCACGATTGATCACTTGAAACTATATTATGAATTGACTGATTATCTTCCTCCTTATGAATCTGATTCCATTGTAAGGGGGGAACATCTTGATATGTATATGTGTGGAGATTTATTCTTGTGGTGGTTCCTTCATGAATGGTCTTCCAAGTATCATTTCATAATTGCTAGGCCTTTCAAATTGACATATCGCTAAGGTGTGCTCGAATTCCACTCCGCAAGTGGTAAAAACTACCCGTACCAATAATCCCAAGGGTCATTCCGTGTGTCCGTATGCCATTTGTATCTTCATGCGTGTTGGTCTTAAAGCTGGTTTTCCCCATTTCTCCCAGATTTCTCTAGTAACAATTCCTACTCTAGCTCCACAATCTAAGATGGCTTTAGTAGTGTAACCTCTATAGGTAATTGGAAGGCACGTGTTTCCTTCATCTCCCTCACTAAAATCTCCAACCTTATCGATTGGGATTTTTATTGTGTTTACTTCATCAGACATCTCCTTTTCTTCCACCTTGATCTTCAATTGGCTGGTCAGTTTCTTCTTCAAATGTGGTTTGATCCTTAACAGTTCTTCCAACATCAAAGTACAAGGGATTTTCACCTTTTTAAGATGTTGTATGATATCTGATGTTTTGACTGAAGGGTACGGTTCTTTTTTCCTTATCGAGGGAATGCAATTATGTTCGTACTCTCCTGTGTAATTTGGCAAGACCCTTATACTGTCGTTGTCCTTGTCAGTTTGGTCCATTTGTAATAACCCCTCTGAATTTTGTTCAGGTATTGAATCGTCTATTTCACCTTCTGCTTCCAATTCCTCAAAGGGTGGTTCTATTCCTTCCACTTTCTTCCATCGGTCTTCTTGGACTCTTGCCCACAAATCTTTAGGCCATTCCCCTTCTACTTCGGGAACAATGGATCCTTCCCTTTTACCCTCGCATCAATTTCCATTATGTGTCTCACCTGCTTCGAGTTTCTCGGGGTCCTTAGGGATGACACACTCTTGGAATTCTTTTTCGGGAACTCGCGAGTTGGGTAATTGAACAACATGTTTTTCTAAGGTCTGTTGAGCTACTTCAATTAACTTCTTACATATCTCCAACCTTTCTTTCTCTAGGTCACCTCTAGGATATTCTCTTTCATGTTGTTCAATGATAGGTCCTGCTCTTATTCGTGCTTTGTACACCTGAATACACATGGCTTATTCTTCAGGCATGGAATCTGCTAAAATTGATCCTACCTCTTCTTTTTTTGACTTTCCTTTCCGAATTTCTTCTTCCTCTTCTTGTTTCTCTTTTGGATTTTGTTCACTCTTTTCGTTTTCCTTCTTTTGTTGTAGTTTCTTTTCCTTCATCCTCTCTCTACGGTTCTTCCATCTCTGTGTTCGTTTACTTGTAACACTTTTCTCAGGCTCCTCCGAGTCTTCAAGTATTTGAGGTGTAGATATGTTTATTTTCCTGTCACCTTGATCATTTTCTTCAGTTTTGTATGGGGTCTCTGTAGCTTTGGATCTAGTTATTGCTTTCAACGGTACAATGTACTCCTTATTACTCCCTGATGACTCTATCACTTCTATCACATTAATCTGCACATTAGAGTTAACTTTGTTGGGGTTCTTGGGGCAATCTCTGAAAAGGTGTTCTTTACCACAATCACTACAGTATCCTTCCCAGACTTGCTGTGGTGGTGGTGGGTTTGGTATTGTACATTCTCTGATATAATGATCACCTCTGCATCTATAGCATGGTCCTCTAGGTACAGGCGGTCTATTCATGGGTCGGGGGGGTATGGCTGCCCTGGGGGCTATGTACATCAATGACACATAGTCCTGCTCATATCCGTAGGAACTATCCGGCGCTTCCATGCCATAGGCATATGGTTTGTACATTTGTCCATATTCTATCATAGAGCTCTCATAAGTGGGATAGTTTCCTTGGCTATGGTCATAGGATAAATCATATGGTTCATTACTAGTCAAAGGTGTGGCTGGAACTATTGCTCTCTCTAAGTTTTCTTCAGGTTGAGCTATTTTCACTGGGACAACATTTTGAGGATGGGGTGGTTGTTGTCCTAACACCGGTTGTGGTTGAGTGTACCCTTGATAAGCATATGATCATGGTACAGGTGCCTGCTGCTGATATGTGGGATATCTAAAGGCTTCTCCTCCTAGATCTCTTTGAGGGTAACCATAAGGGCTCATGACAAGTTGTACAGGTCTTGATTGCCTATTGTAAGGACAATTTTCTGGACTGTGATTTGTATACTTTTATTCTATGCTGCAATATTATAGAGGGCCCTGAACGGGTGGTCTATTGTAAGCATAAGCCGGTGGTGGGACTACTCCCCTAGTGCACAAATGAGATGGATGATCACCTCCACAATGCATACATCTTCGAAGCATGGGCACTCTCATTGGGTTGTTGGGGTAGTTCCTCTGTCCTTGAACGTTCAACTTATTTGCTACTAAGTCGGCTATTTCCTCTACATTGTTCTTAAGGTTTGATGTGTTGCTGGTTGAATCTTCACTTTTGATACTACCTTGAGGTATTTTCAGATTCTCTTCTAGATTGTCTTCTAGGTCGATACATTCCTTCACACACTCTTGCAAAGTTTGAACTCTTTTCATATACTGGGCATCTATCCACATACTACTTGAATCGTCTTGGTGCCAATCTCACTAATTCTGTAGGAGCTTGCTTAAAGTTATGAATCAATGATGACAAGTTGTTTTTAATTCCAGACTTAGTGAATTCTTCAATCATTTCTTGATAGACTTGTTCCATATTTTGAAAATTATTAGGATCTAATGGCTGGAACCAAGCTAAAGCTGTGTCTGTCAAAGTTAGACCAAAAGATTCATATTGGATCAAGAAATCCTCTACTTGTTTGGCTCTGATTACTTGCTTAAATTCAGCTATATGATTGTAAGGTTCACTAGAACCATCATAATGGTTTCTCATACATTTGGCAACTTGGATTGGCCTTAATCTCCTTCCTGCTTCAGGTGGTCTAAGCATCATAGGGAAAAGTGGTCTTCCTATCGGTATACCAGATCCCCTTACCACAGGTGGTCTAATTGGGGCAGGAATTCCATTCCATGGGTCTACAGGTGGTTGAGGCTGATAATTCGGATTATTTGCAGGCATAGCAAATTGTATGTGTGGTCTGACCGGAATATGTGTTTGTTGTGTTTGTCCTGACTGTTGGAATGAATTATTCTGAGAGGTTCCATGTGGGTTTTGTGAAGTAGTGGTTTGATCCCTCGGGGGAAACACTTGAATGTTCTGATATTTCAACCCGGCTCTCTCTGACTCTGTTAGGGGCCAATACCTTCTCTGGTTTTTGTCCAAATATGTGATGATGGTGGGGAAGTCAGAATCTTGTAACTCATAGACAGTAACTGGATTAGGGGCTGCTTCCCATAAAGAAGAGTGGGCTCTAAGGAGATTCTCCACTCCATTGATCAAGTACACATCTATCAAGGAGTCATCTTGAGGAACTAGGTCTCCTCTCCATACCCTAGCAACAGTAGATCTCCCTCTAGGTGTGCTCACTTGCTCTTCATTCCTGTCTTCATTAAGGTTTGGGGCATTGTTTTCTTCCCCAAGTTCATTGATGTGTTTTCAGGATGTTCTGTAACAACATACTGGATATCCCTTTTATCCATAAAAAATCCTCTGGCATACTTAACTGCTGGCCTAGGCACTATGTAAGCATCTGAAGCTTTCTTCAATCTGGCCACTGATCGGTTTAGACCATCTAGGTATATGGGTATCTCATGTTGATTGGTGGTCACATATTCTAAAGATGTCCGATATTCTCCCTCAATAATTGACATCATGCCAATCATTGGTACAGTGTTTTGCATATCCTCTGAAGCCATAGGAATTTCTTCCTCTGACTCACTAGAGGTTTCAAAATAATGTGAGCGGCTACTTGGTTCGGCTACACTTCCCACTGAAGAGATCACACTTCTTCGGCTTCCTAGGGTTCTCCCAATTCTCAGGTTCATTCACTTTAAAGTTCTGTTTACCCTTAGCCAACCTCTAGCTTCTAGAGTTCTTCACTAAGGGTCAGAATTCTAGAAAAATTTGGTTGGGAAAGGACTGACTGTGAAACCTCAGGTCACGATACTTGACCCCAAAAAAGTTCACGATACTCGATACTTGATGAACACGATACTCGACCTTTGAATCAGACGATACACGATATCTACGAGAGACGATACACGAGACTTCACCGAAGACGATATACGATACTTGAATAAAGACGATACTCGATACTCAGATACACGATACACGATATTTGCCCAATATCGCGTGCCAAACACGATAATCGATACACGATACTTGACAGGTATCTCGATCAGAGATCTGGTGATACACGATACACAATATTCACCGAGAAAATGACGATACTCAATACACAACAAGTATCGCGAAGCAATTCAAAACGATACTCGATACTTGTCAGGTATCGGGAAAATGGTCTCCGCGATATACAATATCCAGCAAGTATCGCGATCCGAAACTCACGATACACGATACTCAACGAGTATCGCGACCTAAATTTCACGATACACGATATGCGATATCCAACAAGTATCGTGAGAATTTCTCAACGATACTCGATACTTGGCATGTATCGTCAGACTCGATTCAACGATACCCGATACTTGACAGGTATCGTAAAAAGGATTACACGATACTCGATACTTAACGAGATCAGGTATCCTGATACTCAACCACAGGAGATCACGATACTTAGGTATCGCGATACTCGACCGTAGGATAAAAAAGATACTTGACACTTTTCAATTTTTGCAAGTGTTGTTTTTGGTTTTTGAGTGCATACACATGTGTTGTGAGTGCATGAACCCCTCCCTCTTAGCCTGAATCATAAAAATACTTCTTCTCTACCCCGGTATGGCCAACACGATACTTACCGCAGATCGTTTAGCTAATTCACTTGATTTTGTTAGCTAAAATGGATGATAGAGTAATGTGCTCACCTTAGATGCTAGCCTTCAACTATTCACTCACTTCCGCTAGCTTTGAGCAGCTCAAACACCTTCGTCTAAGATCGCGATAGTTGACTGTGAGCTCCCACGATACTTGTTTCGAAAAGAAGTGACTTACAAAAGACAATTTTGGACTTTTATACTTTTGAATATTCCTACTCACTAAAAAAGAACGGCAAGACAAGGATTGAAAGCTACTCTAACTACCTAATCTACTCCCTTACTCCTCCTACTCTACTCATTCCACTCACTTCCCTAGATTAATAACTCACTACAGACACTTAAAGAGTGAGAAGTAGTAAGTGCAGATGAGTGTGACTTACCAAAGAAGAGAAAATCACAATGCCTCCACTCACTTCAATGCAAACAGCTACTTACCATCACACGAATGCCTCGGTTTGATTCGACACTCCCCGGCAACGACGCCAAAAAACGTGTGTACCTAAGAACCAACTTAGGGACTTGTGGACAAAGAGACTATACCTCAATTCCCCTCAAGTGCATATAATGGAGATTCACGCTTTAATTATCAATCCGATGAGTATCAAAACCTAGCCGAGTGTATGAAGACATGCATTCAAATGACGATCAATGCAAATCAGTTACTCAAAGAGTGCAAACAAGGCAAAGACTAATCCAAAGAAGCTTCAACTGTCAGTCATGGTATCGCGATACTTGGTGCAGCAGCCGACAATAAATTGAGCTTTTCTCTCAGCTCCGAACTCCAAATATAGTGAATAGCATATGCATTTTGAAGCTCTCGAGAAGACGCATCAATGTTGGTATTTTCACTCAATTCTGACGCTTCTACTTCAAGTTATGAGCAAAATACTGAGTCGCGGGAATGACCTTCCTACACTTCAGCACTTCCTATACTTCACACACACCTTAACCACAGCAAACAAACGTTTTCATGGGTAGACAACACTTCCTAACACTCTTTCCAAGCAACGCACATGCATACAAGCTCACAAGGAAGAAGATACAGAGTGGAGAAGACACAAATTCGAAATTCTGTGCTCTTGATTCTCACAATGGCAAAAAGTCTTTACAAAGAGTCACAAATTAACTTATATACATGTGCCCTAAAAATGGTCCTTTCACACAAGAGACCGGCACTTTATTCACTAAAAGATTAATTTCCTACTAATTTACATGGGTAAGCTTCTAATCTTCTGTGGGGATGCATGTAGAGGACTCCTCTAGTGCATTTACATCGAAAAATATATTACAAAATGATTATGATACAAAATAAGGTATCCGAATCGGAAAAATTTTGGGGTCCTTTTTCTCTGCCTTGTGCTCTCTTTGCTCTGCAACAATGCTAACTTCCAAGATAGATGAAGACTTTATGTGATCATTGATGGTAATAGATGATCTTTGTGATCTTAGCTATGAGTTGGGTATGACATAAGCTTTCAAGCCATTGGGTTGCCATTCTAGGAGAAAATAAAGGCCTAGTGGTATTAGGGGGTTTCCCCATATAACCTTAATTGGAGGAGTGCACAAGGGGCCTTCCCCTTTCTACGAGGTCCCAAGGGCCTATCCTCTCGGGCTACAAAGCTTACACCATATGACTCTTGGTAATGGAGATATTGTCAAACTATTTATTTTACTGAATATTTTGTCTCTCCTCACTACGATCATCTGTACCGAATCCCATTGTAAAAGCTATATAAGCATGGCCCATTTAAAGCTCTATATACCATTGTGCACTAGTAAGCCCTTCATCTAGAGTCTATCTAGATCGCCATCTAAGCTCCCAATCTTGGTAATGGAGATATTGTCAGTCTATTTCAAAAACTATAAATAGGGCTAGAGAGCTCATTTTTGAGGTTAGCTTGTTGTAGATTTGAATTTGTATGAATTCCATTGTTTCTGTCTTTGTCTTGCCTTGTGTGCACGTGTGTGTGTATGTGTGTGAATTTTTGTGTGCTTCTCACTCCCACACTTGTGCCATCACTTGTTCGAGGTCTTCATACCATCCTCATGTCTTCCCGAATTGACATTAAAGGAGGTGATACTCATCACTAAGCTACACCAAATTTTGGTGCCGTTGCCAGGGATCGAGCTTCGAGGACGAACGTGTGATGGTAAGACGTAGAGTAGAGACGTTAGAGTTATAGGTATTTTCTTCACTTTTATCTATTTTCTCTTGTTTTCTTCACCCTCTTCATCACCTATTTTGTCTCTCCTCACTATGGTCATCTATACCGAATCCCATTGTAAAAGGTATATAACCATGGTCCATATGAAGTTCTATATACCATTGTGCACTAGTAAGCCCTTCATCTAGCGTCTATCTAGATCACCATCTAAGCTACATATTGGGAGGGCACGGGTGGACATCACATCTTTGTAGCTTCATTTCTCTTGGCAATTTGAGAATTCGATTTCTCTATCTTTGATTCTATGTCTCTTTGTTTGCATTTTTTATGAATTATGTCTATTGACCTATTATGTTGTGCTATTATTTCTTACATGGTAATCAGAGCTAAGGAGGCGTTGAGAGGTGCAAAGGCAAAAATACAGAGGATATAGAGGCTTCATCGACAAAAGAGAGAAGAAGTCAAGTGGTGTGTTATCATCTAGGAGCATAAGCAAGAGCATCAATGATGTCGATCATTCCAACAATGCGGATATGACCAACAATCATATGATTGGAATTCGGATTCGTGATGACCGGGATAAATTGTGCTAGGAAGTTTGACCAGGTGAGACGAGCGTTCTCTTCTTGGACACGATGATTCCAGTCATAGAGAAAAAAAGAATAAACTTAAACACACGCAGACAAGTTAAAAATAGGAGGAAAAAGCTCAGGGGGTCCTCAACGTCCGTTTTCGGGAACCTGTGCATCCACTGAACTACAAATATCCAGGGACTGGGAGAGAAGCTTAGCCTGCCAAGCACTGCTGGATAGCTTATAAACTGTTGACCGTACTGCTTGTTTTTATATATTTATTTTTCCCAATGAATTGACGAGCTTGCAGGATTCTCCATAATGTATTACAATGCTTACACGTTGTCAATGTCTATCTTTAGCTGATCTTCATCCACACCTTGGAAGTCATTTTTGCAGAGGTACTCTGCTGTACGGCAGCGCCTGCTTGGTGATTCCTATGCCAAGCTCATTGACACAAATAATAGTCTGACTAAATTGTTATAAAGGAACGACTTTCCAACCCAAGGATCGTTAAAAATAGACTTGTTCGAGAATCTTTTCATATTCTACACAGGGTGCATTCCAGAGGAGAAGTGTTTTTTTTTTTCCTTTTTGTCATCATGTTCCCCCTAATAATGTCATTTATATTGCTCTAGTCATCCTTTATAGTTTTGCCATGAATCAAGAAGCAAGACAACAAAGATGACATTTTGCCGAACGGGGGATGATTACTTGATCACTGTCCCAAGAAAAGAGATGCATTCAATCAGATAATTTTACCACTCGGAAAACTTCTGTCGTCATCAGAGCTTATCGTCTCTGTACTCTTTGTAAGGTGGCATTCCTCCTGCTGTTTCTCGTTGAAAGAGCCTTCATCAATATCCCCAGCTGGTTCAAGAATGTGAGGAGCTACTGACCATCGGCAATTTTCAAGAATTGAAACAACCACCTACACAACAAGAGAATGGCTTCAGCTATAGGAATAAGTAAAGGCATGAATCCGGCGTTTTGCAGCTAACATTCAAATCTCTATATTTTAGTTAGAATATGATAATCTACCTAAAATCGACCTACACATACAAGGAGATAAATGTGATGAACTGAGAAAAGAAAGATTACATGGCTATTAGCATATGTTCGCGCTCACCTGGCCTTTGTAAAAATATCTAAATGTAAGTTCTTAGCATAAATTGATGATCATATATTAGGTTAAGATGTAACGTTGAATGCATAGAGTTATGCTGTCACGCACTGCCTTGGCATAGATAATGAGGTCCAATACGATAAGGCAGACATCCATTTCGGACACACACAGACAGAGACAGAGACAGAGACAGACACACACACACACACACACACACACACACACACACACACACACACACACACACACGCACGCACACACACAGACACACAGACAGAGACAGAGACACACAGAGAGAGAGAGAGAGAGAGAGAGAGAGAGAGAGAGAGAGAGAGAGAGAGAGAGAGAGAGAGAGAGAGAGAGAGAGAGAGAGAGAGAGAGAGAGAGAGAGAGAGAGAGAGAGAGAGAGAAAGAGAGAGAGTCATATTAACGTCTTCTGGAGGCCAAACTTGGCCTATGAGACAAAATCCATGTACAAATGTAGTAACCGTGTGTAGAGAATGAAATAGATCTCTGTAGTACGCATGTGGAGATATCCATGAAAGTAGGGGTGTATGGAGTGCGATATCTATGATAGTCTATATGCAAAAGGGGTAGTACAACAAGCATGAGAATGCATCTGAAATGATTAACTAGCTCCATCCTCTGCTAGTGGGCGGGTGTAAGATGTGATACATAGGTGGAGGTGGAGTCAGGGCCATCCTCATGGCTGCAGCGGGATCAGCCATCATCTGGGATCGTCTCTCCTCCATGGCGTGATGGTCACGAGCCTGGATCTCCGCAATCTGCTGTCGTTGAAGTCTCGGGGCCCGATATCCTATAGCACAGGGTTGTCTCCTAGCTCGAGAGGTCTGAGCTTGCTGAAGAGTCAACCCTCTCGGTGTGTGAGTTGAGGGGGGCAGGGCTGCTGCACGTCGTGGAATAAAGAAGTCAGTGAGTTGACTCTCTCTCCCTCCTATATGGGCGGCTACAGTAGGCTGGAGTAGGGAATCTCTGTGACTCTGTATCTCTAGTAAGAATCGCCCGAGCTGTCGCTGGTCTCTAGAGTCCATGATCTCTCGAAGGGTGGGCTGCCTTGTAAACAGAGTCTCATATCTTCCTCTGATATGTCATCATATGCGCTACATCTGCATACAAAGCGCTCCTCGTCCTCCATATCTACTCTGCATGCCCTGCATATCCGCTGCTCTCTAGGAATGTTTGCGGCTCTGTCTGTCTCAATCTCACATCGGTGTGATGAGACTCTCAATTGGTCAATCACTACCCTCGAGCTATGAGGCATGTAAGTATCCACGTAGCATGGTTGCTAGATGAAACCATCCGCTAGTATATCTAAGAACAGGTCTCGGTAGTGCGATAGTCTCGATCCCATGTGTGTTGTGTGCCATGTCTGACTAATGTAGAGCTGCCAGAGATCCTGTCAGAGCACAACATTCCTCTCACGACGGGAGAGGTGGATGTGAGGTGAGTCTGGGTCATACTGAAAAGGCAGTACTCTGTCTATATGAAGTCCATGACTATCAAACCAGACTCTAACCTGAGTGTACCAAGCTCTCTCATATCCTGACTCTGATATCTGTATAGATGCCTCAAAAGCTCTGTGTGTGAGTTTGTTTGTAGGGAGCTCCCTCATCCTAGGAATAAAGGAGATAGTCGGAATAGTGCATCTACTACCATGGGTGGTGCAGCTAGCTCTGCCCTGATGATGTCATGTGGCACCGACTGTTTCAGTGAAATAGTTGCGAGATCATACGTACATGTGGCCTTTCGATTGCACTCCACTGGCTTAGTGTGAGGCATGGGGCCTAAACTGTCGCACCATACATCATAGCTGGTTTGACTAGTATATCAAATAGCCATTCCTTCGTGTGGGGCTCCTCGAATTGTGCCTGGTGACATCTCCGCTCTAACATGCTGAAGGGGCAAGGCAAGCTCGTGAATGTGACCCCAGGTAGACATAGGAAGTGACCACCTGAATCTGTTCACCGCCAACTCTGAATCCCGCTCCATTCCTCACCATGGGGGAGGTGTGGAAAATCATGACCTTGGTCTTGCCAAGGTTTACTGTCAGGCCTCTCTGTGTACAAAACTCATCTAGGGCATCCTCATGGTGCTGTAATCCCTCGGGTGACTCTGAAATCAATACAGTGTCGTCAACATATAATAAAATGTGGACATGTGTACCTGCGAGGTCTCCACCCTCTCCTCCAGCGCTAAGAATGTAGTCCTCAATCTTGTCGATGTAGAGACCAAGTAGAGTGGGGGAGAGTGGACAACCTTGCTTAACACCGATGGTGCTAGCAATGGCCTCAAACATACCACGTGGACACTGTATCCTTCCAGTCACATGCTCATAGAGTGCATAGATGGCTCAAATCATCCCTGATGGTACTCCCAAGCTCTAGAGGCGTCGAAAGAGGCTCTCTCGTGGCACTATATCAAAAGGTTTGCAGAAGTCCACAAAGCAGCAATATAATCTCTTCTTCCGCACCTTTGCCCCATCAATGTGGCAACGCAAAATGAAGATGTGATCAATAGTAGAGAAAGCTCGTCGAAAACCTGGCCTCTTCCTCGTATCCCCCCAATCTCTGCATATGAGCTGAGCTCCCCCTCAAGTATGGCACCATATAGTTTGGCCATGGTGTGGCCAATCATGATGGTCATGTAGTTCCGTGGATCCAGGGTGTTATCAGATTTGTGAATAGGCACAATGGTGTGCCTAGTCCACTCCTTTGGAAGCCCTCCCCTATCGCCCGATTGAAGACATGTGCAATCAACGGGGCTATAGGCTGCGTAGATGAGATGCTCGCTGCAATCTCGTATGGTCTGTCGAACGTCCATGTTGTAGTCGTCCTATGGCTCTCTCAACCATCTTAGCTCTCTCAACCATCTTTGCTGTGAAGAAAGAACAACTAGTAGGGCAGGGCTCAAGTGGCTGGGGAATGGGAATGTATGCATCATGGGCATTGAAGAAAAAGAAGGCTCTACCCCCGAGTCTGATGGGAAGGCACTATGCAAGATACTCGGCTACAAAGAGGAGTCCCCTCCATTCATTAAGTCTTGGAGAATGGGATGAGTCCCATGAAGAAGAGAGCTCTCATTCTACACTTCCCTTTCGAAGATCTAAGATCTACTTTCCTACGCAAGAGGGTGATTTTGAGAGCACTTGATGGCCCCCCCATCTACCTTGATGATGATCTCACACCCATGCAGGTAGCACACCGCCGTGCATGCGTGCATGCCGAGAGTACACCAAGCTCGCAAAGAAGGAAAGAAGGCTTCATACAAAGATGGTCGTGTCATCATTGATGACAAGGCCATCCCATAGGGATTCACGGCATGTGAGACACTTGAGGAGGTACACCTTGCAATCTGGAACTGGAATGGAGACCTATGGAAACACCCAGAGAGGTTAGAAGAGGTGCGCAAAGGCAAAGACATCATTATGCTCACAAAGACACATGAGGGCCCGGACCGGGGCCTACCTCGAGTCCACGGTTTCCAGTGGGAGTCCACAAACAGAGAGTATACACGTCAACACACCACCAGAGGATCAGGAGGAGTAGCCATACTCTTCAGAGATGGACTTCAGAGCAGGATATAGATAGTCGCACGTGATTCATAGGCCACATATCTTTGGATTTGACTCGAGCTCTCACAGGAGCATATCATCTTCATAGCATTTTGCTACTTTGCTCCTTCTAGCTCGCGGTTCGCTATCATAGATCGAGAGGACTCACCATACACTTGCTTGCCATAAGAGATTATAGAGTACTCTACATTAGGGGAAGTCTTCCTTATGGGAGACTTCAATGCTAGGACAGGCATGGATCAATGTGAGATATTTGACCCACAAGACCCACAGATACTACATACCATAGAGGATGAGTCTATAGCTTGAGCTTCAGTTGACTCTATACACACTCATTATGACACTCACTCAGACTACGCTCTCGACATAATCTCGTTATCTATAACGGGATGGCTCAGTGGCCTACCTCAAGAGGATTGACATGCATACCACACTCAGTCACAGATGGTGGGAAGTACGATAGATTACGTCATGGGATCCAGAGAGGCCATCCACCTACTTACCTCATTCACCATCTCACCCATACCCATTGGGGCCGATCACACATACCTTGCACTCTCCCTCAAGGGAGACACCCCTACACGCACACCGGAAGCACGCATCCCACACACCACCATCCACTTCACACATGAGCTAGCTCACATATATGCGGCTCAAGTCGAGAAGGGTCTTCTCTTGCTTCATTCTCACACTCCACTATCCCTACTCACCTCACAGATAGCATCAGTTCTTCAAACATCAGCCATCAGCTCCTTCCCACACACCATCCATTCTGGTCACACACCTCTTCCCGGGACTATGCCACAACATCACTGGTATGATGAGGAATGCAGAGATCTTTATCGCCATCTACAAGCTCAACGAGCATTTGGGAGAGATCACAGAGAGAGAGAGGCCAAGGGACGGATGAAGACTCTCACACGTCGGAAGAGGCGAGCCTTTGAGGAGGCACAGGAGCTTGAGCTATACCATCTCTTTATGAGTATAAAGAGTGCTGCAGCATGGCGTACCCTGTGAGAGCCACGCCGGACCACACCTATTGGAGACCTACACACATGGCATGATTATGCTGAGAGATTATACGAGGTACCTTGGCAGCCTCCCATTCCCAAGCCACTTGAGCCTCGCCCTACTAGTTATTTCTTCACAGCAAAGATGGTTGAGAGGGCCATAGGACGACTGTGACATAAACTTTCGACAGACCACACGGGATTGCGGAGCGAGCATCTCATATATGCAGCCTCCACTATAGCCCCATTGATTGCACATGTCTTCAACCGGGCTATAGGGGAGGGCTTCCTAGAGGAGTGGACTAGGCACACCATTGTGCCTATCCACAAATCAGGCGACATCCTGGACCCAGGGAACTACATGACCATCATGATTGGCCACACCATGGCCAAACTCTACGGAGCCATACTTGAGGCAGAGCTCAACTCATGCAGAGACCGAGGGGCTATGAGCACGAGACAAGATAGGTTTTCGACGAGCTTTCTCTACTATTGATCACATCTTCATTTTGCACTGCTTCATTGATGGGGCAAGGGTGCGGAAGAAGAGACTATATTGCTGCTTTGTGGACTTCCGCAAAACTTTTGATACAGTGCCACAAGAGAGGCTCTTCCAACACCTCCAGAGCTTGGGAGTACCATCAGGAATGACTTGAGCCATCTATGCACTCTATGAGCAGGTGACTTTGAGGGTACAATGTCCAGGAGGTATGTCTGAGGCCATTGCTAGCACCATCGGTGTTAAGCAAGGCTGCCCACTCTCTCCCACTCTATTTGGTCTCTATATCGACGAGATTGAGGACTACATTCTCCGAGCTGGAGGAGAGGGTGCAGACCTCGCAAGTACACATGTCCACATTTTATTATATGCCGATGACATTGTCATCATTTCAAAGTCGCCTGAGGGATTACAGCACCACCTAGATGCCCTGGATGAGTTTTGCACACAGAGGGGCTTGACAGTAAACCTTGGCAAGACCAAGGTCATGATCTTCCACACCTCCCCATGGTGAGGAATGGGGCAGGAATGGACACCAGATTGCGGAGATCCAGGCTCGTGACCATCGCGCCATGGAGGAGAGACGATCCCAGATGATGGCTCATCCCGCTGCATCCATCATGGTGGCCCTGACTCCACCTCCACCTATGTATCACATCTTACACCTGCCCACTAGCGCAGGATGGAGCTAGTTAGTCGTTTAAGATGCATTCTCATGCTTGTTGAACTACCCTTTTGCATATAGACTATCATAGATATCGTACTCCGTACACCCCCCCACTTTCATGGGTATCTCCACATGCATACGACAGAGATCTATATCAGCTTTACCAGTTTTTTTCAGCACTTTTATCTTTTTTGATTGACAGAAGATACACGCATGTACATCCATTTGTCTCATAGGCCGAGTTCAGCCTCCTAATAGACGTGAAAACACTTTATTTATTTCTTTCTTTCTTTCTCTCTCTCCCCACACCCCCTCTTTTTCCTCGAATATAGGTGCATGCTCCCTGAAAGGCATATCCCATGCAATCTTCAAGTGCTCGTGCAAGCCACTCTTTCCCTCTCCCTCATGGATTTGGACAGCTTCTCCACTATCTTTTTCCGATTTTCCGTGCAGATAGATTCTAGAATCTCTAAACTGGTTCTTCCCAATGTGCCATCATGTAAGGGTAAGGTGTGCCCATGTAGACCAACACCACGGATCCTTATCTTTTCAAGGAGATAGAAGGATATAATATCTACAACATACCATTGGTAAGCTCATGTGTGCCTGGTGCACTCGTGTAGTCACACTCTCAAGGGTGTCTGCTCTTCTTTGTCTCAATCTCCACCATCAGCATAGACTCGGGAGGAGGGACCAACCAGTGTAGTGGTGGTTAGGCTACCCAAGGGTCGATGCCCACGGGGGTGTAGCACACTCCTGTCATGAGGATTTTACCTCGTGGTTCTTTGCTTCTTCCATCATCCTTCAACCATCGCATGACAAAGAGTTAGGCCTCCCTAGGGTCCATGCCCAAGGAGGGTAGTAGACACCCATTGTGGGAGGATCTTACCTCTAGGTTCTTCGTTTCTTCCTTCAACCATCCCTGACAAACAAAATTGCCATGTTGTTCTCTTCTGTTTTGTTCTCTTCCCTTTGTGCTTGTCTTCTTCCCTTGTTTGTGCAGTGTTGCTTGTCTCATTTGGGTCATCTACATCTATACTACATCTGTACTACTTTTTGTATGGAAGGTTCTTGTGCCCCCTCTTGATCGTCCACATCTGTACTACATCTTGTATGGAGAGTTTCTTGTACTCTATGAGAGGACTACATTCGTAAAGGGATTTGGTGTGTACTTGATCAAACTATCTTAAAAGGAATTTAGTGTATACTTGGTCGTGTACTTGTCATCTTGTTAGTCCTTTCCTTACATTCATTCTTGCACAACTGAAGCCACTTATATTGTCCCTACTGGTACAACCTGAGTACTTGACTCCACCAGCACTTGCTAGAAATTTTACTTGAAGTCAAAGGACTTTTGGAGGTGTTGGAAGCCTCTATTTCCTTAGCCTCTTCATCAACAACCATGGATGGATCTCTTTAGCTGGTGTGAATTGTTTTGTTTTTTTCCATACTCTTATAGCATTTGTAGTTAATCATTAATTACCTTTGATCTCTCTCTTTCTCTCTCTCTCTCTCTCTCTCTCTCTCTCTCTCTTTCTTACTTTGTGTGTGTTTGTGCTCTATTGTGTGTCTATTTGTATCTACCATGGTGCTGTTTGCTAACAATAGCACACACCAAACCAATAGTAGCGCATATAAAGGAGCAAGAAGTACAAGCCAGGAAGGAGAAGGGAGTGAAGCTTTCCATTACTTCCAAATGGAAAAATTACACAACTACTTTTAGCTGTGATAGAAACTTATAAGATTGTGGATTCTATGCAGGTCGGCATTTACTTTGGGAAATCCGCCAAAGAAACTTGAACAAAATGTGCTGATTTGTTTACAAATGCAGATACTGATTCAGTGTTGTTGCAATGGTAACCTTGTTCAAAGCCTTCTTGTTTCTAAAAGATAACCTCCATTTTATATATATCAAAATTTGTAAGCCTTTGTATTGTTTGGTTTATGGAAAGTCATTTCCCAATCATAGGATTTAGTAGCAATCTCTAGTCTCTGGAAGAGAAAGAAAAGGTATGGAAAGCAGAAGAACAACAAGTTGCTTACATTTCGAGTAGCCCAAGCACAAATGATGCTATGGATTTGTCATTTATGCTTACACCAAACTCCGGCATCTGCTCCGTCTGTTGCTCCTACATGATCGGGATTGTCAAGGAAAATAACCAGGACCCACGTGCAAAAGGACACTGCCGAAGATCTAGCTAGGCTCCCAACGGAACACCAGAGATATGCCTCCACCTTAAAAAGGGTATATGCAGAATAGAAAACCTCATCCCCTCATATCTCCCTCATTCCCTCGAGATCACAAAAACCCTAACCTTGTTGATATATTTAGGTAGTGATGTGTGTGAACACACTAGAACCGCCGGGGCACTTTTTTCCCTCTTTAGGAGGTTTTTTTTCCTCGGCTGCTACTTATCTTTGTACATTCTCTAGTAATACATTCAGTATTGTGTGTTGTGCTCCAAGCTTCTTCTCCTTCCTTGTGCTGTTCGCGTGCTTCCGCATACGTCTATCTCCAACAATTGGTATCAGAGCATGTCGTCGCTTCATCTAGGGCGCCGTCGACACTCCTCCGGTTGCAGTCTCAGAATCGCACGAATTTTGGTGAGCATACTCAACGTGTTTTCGAGATCAAAGCAGCTTCGCTTTGTGGTGCCGAAATCGCGATCTGAGCTCGTTTCGGCATCCGAAAGCACTATCGCAGTGCTTGTGCAGGGTATTTCGTCCTTTTGTGCCAAAGATATATACCAATTTTTGTTCGCCAGTATAAGGGTCTCGAATTCTGCTACAGGTCTAGGAGAATTCGTATGGGCAGTTCTGTTCAACTTTTTGAGATACAATCAATTTTCAGCATCAAAGTATTTTAGTCACCGGCCATGGCTGAAAGCAGTGATGTATTCGGTATGTTGGCTATTGAGGATAAGTTGGATGGTACAAACTACCCGTTATGGGCTTATATGATGCAACATGTGTTGGCTGCAAAAGGAATGTGGAACATTGTGCAGGGTGTTAAAAAACGTCCTATCACACCTGCAACTGTTACAACTGCAGGTACTGAAGTTGATGCAGAAGGTGTCGAAGATGATGATATTCTGCATATTCCTGTTCGTGCTGCGGTTTCTGCTGCACCTACTGCAGAGCAGATTCGCTACGATGGCATAGATGCCCAAACACATGCATTGATAGCTTTGTCTGTCAAACGAGCCATTATTCCTCACATTCGCTCTTGCAGAAGAGCTAAGGATGCTTGGGATACACTTACCACATTATACAAAGCTAGGAATGAGGCTCGTGTTGCTTACCTCCGAAAACAGTTGGAGCGTGAGCACATGAATAAAGGTGATTCTATGCACAGTTTCCTAACGAAGATCAACGACTTGAAGGAACAGTTGATTTCTGTTGATGAGGTTATAGCAGATAGCTCACTTGTGCAGACTGTTCTGAATGGTCTTCCTGATTCGTATCAGAGTTTTGCTTCTACACTTAAGTTGATGATGAAAGGCAATCCAAATGCCTTATCATTTGAGGAGTTAGTCTCTGTTATGTTGCAAGAAGATCAGTCTAGGCATAACAGGTCCATTATGCGTGTTGCAGATCAAGCTTTCCTGGCTAGTCAAAAGGGCAAAGGAAAATGGAGCTCTTCAACTAGTAAGCGGAAATCTGCAAATGTTGCACATTCGAAGAACCAAGATAAAGATGAAACAAAATTAGAAAAGCAGAAATTGTTTTGCAGGTACTGAATGGTTATTGCAGAAGCCTCTACACCAAAAACGAAGTCTACTTATCTTGTGCAGGAAGAAGAATCGGCGTTTACTATTGTTTGCAGTTTTGAACCATCTTCTCAGGAGCAGTGCGTGTCTGCAGTAGACTCAGATGTTTGGTATTTTGATAGTGGAGCGACCAAACATATTACCTCGGAGCGCAGTGTCTTCTCTTCACTCAAGCCTGCCCCTACAGGGAATACTGTTACATGTGCCGACAAGTCCTCTTATCCTATTATGGGAGTTGGTAAGATCATTTTGACTACTGCTCATGGTAGTTCTTTCACTTGGTCAGATGCTTTATTTGTGCCAGGGATCAAGAAGAACCTGTTATCAGTTTCTACATTAGCTAAGATTGGCTTGGTTGTGAAATTTGTTGATGACAGCTGTAGAGTTCATGATCTGTCAAATGGTGATGTGATTAATGCTTCTGGTATTTTATGTCGTGGGCTGTATAAGGTCATAGACTATGAAAGATCCGTGAATGATTTGGCATGGGCAGTACATGATTCTCAAGCTATGTCAGATGCAAAGCTTTGGCATGAACGCTTTGGTCATCAGAATTTTGCTAGTTTGCTATGCCTCCAGAAATCTGAAATGGTGTCCTCTTTGCCCAAACTTGAGGCACCTGGAAAACATGTTTGTGAAGGCTTGAAAGCTTTATTTTGGGCAAAATGCAGCGTTCCTCATTTCCAAAAGATGGTTCACTTCCGGCTACTCAGAAATTGCAGCTTGTACATAGTGATGTATGTGGTCCTATGCAGACATCTTCTTTTGGGATTTATCTTTACTTCGTGACTTTCATCGATGATTTTTCCAGGCATGCATGGGTATATCCATTGAAGGCAAAGTCCAACGTGTTCATGTGCTTCAAACAATTTTTGGTTTTGGCTGAAAATCTATCAGCATGTAAAATGGGCACCCTCCGTTCTGATCGAGGGGGGGAATATATGTCTTCTGATTTTAATGTATTTCTGGCAGAACGTGGGATAAAACACTAGTGTACAGTGCCGTATACACCTCAACAAAATGGAGTTGCTAAACGAAAGAACAAGTCACTCATGGAGATGGCGAGGTGTATGATCAAGAGTCAGGCTCTACCACATAGTTTCTAGCTTGAGGCTTTCATGTGTGGAGCATATGTACTTAACAGGTGTCCCACTAAAGCACTGCAGTCTATCACTCCATATGAGGCTCGGCATGACCGCAAGCCATCTGTTGCTCATCTGCATGTTTTTTGTTGTTTGGCATATGCATTAGTGCCCGAACAACATCGCAGAAAATTGGATGATAAAGCTGCAAAATGTATTTTTGTTGGGTACAGTTCTAAAAGTAAAGGCTATCGTCTGTATCATCCACAGACTAAACGCATTCTGGTTAGCCGTGATGTTGTTTTTGTGGAAGATGCTATTCAACCATTGCTTTCATGTACTAAGGAGAGATCTGTTAGCTCCAAAGACATGTATGATACTTTGCTTCCTCTTTTTACAGGTGGACAGTCTAGTGCTGGTCCTAATGAGGCAAATTCTCAGCCTTTGCAGGTTTCATGTGATGATGTAGATCATTCCATTTCTGATGCAGATTTACAAGATGCACTTATTGACGAGAGAGCTGATATTGAGCACGCAAGAACTATGCCAAAATGGCTCGTGCAAACCTTGCGTGACAACAAATTAGATTCACCTTTGTCATATCGTACTCAATCAGGCTCTCATAGTGCCTCTTTTGCATCAGATTGCTATGCTATGGCTGCATCTAGTCTCTGTGATGAGACTGAGCCTGTTTCGTTTGATGAAGCACAAAATTGAGAAAATTGGATGGCTGCTATGCAATCTGAATGTGATGCAATAATGAAGAATGGTACTTGGTCTTTATGTGACTTGCCTTCTGGCAAGAAGGCCATTGGCACTAAGTGGGTATTCAAGCTGAAACGTAAACCCGATGGTACAATTGACAAGTATAAGGCTAGGCTTGTTCCAAAGGGTTATGCGCAGGAAAGAGGCATTGATTTTGATGAAACCTTTGCTCCTACTTGCCGAATGACTACTGTTCGTAGCATCTGTGCACTTGCAACTCATCATGGTTGGAATGTACATCAATTGGACATTAAAACAACATTTCTGAATGGTGACTTGCATGAAGAAGTGTATGTTTGTCAGCCCCGTGGCTTTGTGCAAAAAGGGCATGAAAACCAGGTGTGCAGGCTAAGAAGGCATTATATGGTTTAAAGCAAGCACCACGTGCTTGGTATGAAAAGATACATGCCTATCTGATTGCACATGGTTCTGAGAAGAGTCCAACTGAAAGCACCTTATATGTTAAGCGTGCTAATGATGTACTTCTGATCATTGTGGTTATGTTGATGACATGCTGCTCACTGGTCCTCATGAGAGGCATATTGCTGATTTTAAGGCTGATTTGCATGCCTCATTTGAGATGTCTGATTTGGGGCATTTGCATCATTATTTGGGCATTCAATTTATGCACGTTGATGGTGGAATGGCTTTGTGTCAAACGAAATATATTGACACATTATTGCAGCGTTTTGACCTTGAAAACTGTAAGCTTATTGCCACTCTTATGGAGACAGGTTTACGATTGAGTCTTCGTGATGCTAGAGATGCATTTGATGTTGTTCTCTATCAGCAGGCTCTTGGATGCTTGATTTACTTATGCATTACTTGACCAGATATTCAGTTTTCTGTCTCACACATTAGCAGATTTATGCATTGCCAAGGAGTCAAGCATTGGTAGGCGGTTAAGCGTATCTTTCGATACTTGAGTGGTACTCGACTACTTGGGTTGTTTTATCCCAAGGGGGGATCACTACCGCCAGATTTGCATGCTTTTTCTGACTCTGATTGGGCTGGTTGCTATGACACTCATGTGTCCACTAATGGCTTTTGCTTCATGCTTGGTAGCTCATGTATATCTTGGTTGAGCAAGGAGCATCCTACTGTGGCCAACTGGACTGTGGCCACTTCCAGTTGTGAGGCTGAGTATAGGGAAGCTTTCACAGCTACTGTTGAGTGTGTGTGGCTTAGACGCCTTATGGCTGATTTGGGTGTTGGTCAGTCTTCTGCCACCACCATCTTCACTGACTGTCAGAGCGCATTGGCAGTTGCAAGGAACCCTGTGTTCCATGCTCGCACTAAGCACATTGTGGTGCATTATCATTATGTCAGGGAGAGGTTCTCTGCTGGGAGATCAGCTTGGCATATGTGCCCACGTAGGAGAACATTGCAAACCTTTTCACGAAGGCTCTGCCTCTGGAGAAGTTTGAAGCTTTCTGCAAAGCTTTGGGCTTACTTCCTTTTGTCGAGTGATTTCCACATAGCTTGGCACTTCCTTATACATGAGTGAAAGCTCCTTGTTCACCGCATCACTCCCATGGGGATTCGTTGATATATTTAGGTAGTGATGTGTGTGAATACACTAAGACCGCCGGGGCACTTTTTTCCCTCTTTAGGAGGTTATTTTTCCCGAGCTTGTATATACGCCTATTGCCCTAATGGGCTACTTATCTTTTGTACATTCTCTAGTAATACATTCAGTATTGTGTGTTGTGCTCCAAGCTTCTTCTCCTTCCTTGTGCTGTTCGCGTGCTTCCGAAGACGTCTATCTCCAACAAACCTCTTGGTACATCACCACTCTCAGCAGAAAAGTCTTCTGCTAGGCCAATCTGTGTCACCTTTCCCCAAACTACATCACATACGTCAATGAGATCCTTAGAAAAATTTTCAAAGCATCATATTTCCTCTACGCCTAAACCACACAATTAACCAACACCGAGGAACCCTTGAACAAAACCCCATCACCTCACACACACCAGTTAACATCGCAAACAACATCGCAGAAGCTTAGTCTGCCACAGCTTGCACACATACACAATCAAAACCCCACTCCATTCCACCTTCTTCCACCATAAACATTCAGCTTGTTCCTGTGCACCCTATAATGCAATTTACCTCACAAACTCACACACTTACATAACTGTTACACCTAGCATGAACTTCATAACCCACTCAAAAGGAAGTATATCTTGGTGTCTCTGCTTATCATATACTTCAGCCATATTGGACTACACGTGAAAATTTACAATTGTTACTCCCTCAAGAGAGATGGAGTAAAAATGTGTGGCGTACTGTTATCACTCAGCTTCAAGGCAAATCCCAGATGGAGATCGCCACACAGTTTCAAGAAAAGCATCAATAGAATAGGTGAAGATAAATAGAAACTAATTGACATGGAATCTTGACTACGGAAACACATTAGAATCATTTCCAATGATTTCCTACATGTCTCCCTCGTTAGTAAAAAAATTGATTTGCAATTAAAGGACTGTTAAGGACACAAGGCAATAGCAGACTGCGAAGGAGAAAATACAAAATCTTAAAGACGAGCTCAAGGCAGCCAAAGCACAGATGAAAGATCTTCAAACGGAAAACAGTACTCTAAGGCATGAAAGAGATGCTTATGAAATGCGATTTGATCTACTCTGGTATCTTATTTCTAGAGATCTAGTGAAGAAGGAAGAAGAAGTCCATCATAGACCAGGAAAAGAACCAACCAAGGACTGAAGATGTTTACTTTTGCATAGTGTTTTAGATTCATTTTATTTTGCACAGTGTTTTAGTTGATTGACATTACACTTTTTGAAACCATTTCATCATTTTAGCACCAGATCCTATTGTATATATTTGCATAGACTCTTTGTAACTTGTTCAATTATTATTTGTATATCTCTTCAGGATGGAGAGACATGACTAGCTGGCAACCTCTAGATTAAAAAGTCTTTTATTAAGCTAAAGATTAGGACCCATAACACTATTGGAAGAACCTAAGGCATGCTGCCAAGACTCACCCAACTTCCTTGGGTGATAAGACTCGTCCAACTTCCTTTGGTGCCATGACTCACCCGACTTCCTTAGATGCCAAGCCTCTCCCAACTTCCTTGGGCGCCAAACGTGCCCAGCCTCCTTAGGCACCAAGATGGTTAGGCATCCAATGGTCATAATGTAACTCCTCCAATTAGGCGGATGGAAGACTTTGACAAGGAAGGCATGTGGCAGATTGTGACAAGGCAAGCAATGGCAGTCAAGGAAAGTAGGGCCACACCAGTTAGGCACCACTAGCTGACAAATTTTGGTACGTGACATCCTGGCAAATCTAATTGCCTAGGCAAAGATAAATGTGGCCTTCACTCCTCATTACTCTTGTAATAAACTTTTGTAATATCTTACCTCTTGTTGTCTATAAAAAGGGAGTTCTTCAAAGTTCCAAGACATAGATGAACTTATAGAGACGTGCATAGATAGACATACCCGAAGAGACATAGCCAAAGAGACAAGCATACTTAGCTCAGAGAGATCCCAACCCTCCTACTCTTTCCCTGCTCTGAGAAGTCCCTACTAGTTGGTGCTCGCTAGAGGGTACCCTAGTGGAGCATAAGAAGAGAGTAATGTGCATAACCCCTCCGAACAAAGGAATTGCCTTTTTCCATGAGTTCCAAAGTCTTTCTCCCGGGGTTTTCGTTGTTAATTCATGTGAATCATGGTTTGTGGCTAATACTCTAGAGTTGTGCGATTGCATTTCTTGCACCCACACACAAACTCACCATCTACAATCACTCGATTGAGAAGTGTAGGGAAAATTAGCCAAGATGAAGAGAGGCTCAGCACATGAAGTAGATAATGAAGTTTCTTTTTATAATGATAATGGGAATAAGTCTGAGTATCTATTTTTAGCACAGAATGTGAATAAGACTTTGTCTTTGCCACAATCACTAACTTAGATGAAGAGGAGACTGATTCCATATCTTCATCTAATATTTGCCTCTTAGATAATGGTGCTTGAAAGTTAGTCAAAACAAGTCAGTCACTTATGCAAATGAGATCCTAGTGAAGAAACTATTGACAAGTTTAAGGACTTGAAGAAAACTTTTGATATGTCTGACATTGGTTTATTGCATTATTTTTTGGGCATTCAATCTTCTCAAGATGTAATTGCTCTTTGTGAGAATCAAAAGAAGTACATTAAAAAATTGCTTGAAAGATTTGATATGCAAGATTGTGAACAAATTTCTACACCTACGAAACTAAATCTTAAATTATCAACTTAAAGTGATGCAGAAGAACCATTTTACAATATATTAGATAGTCAAGTTGTTCGTAGCTTGATATATGTATGTAATACCAGACCTGACATCAAATGTTTAGTATCCAAGATAAATAGATATATGCATCAACCATCTCTGATACATTGGAAAGCAATGAAGAGAATGCTCAGGTATTTGAACAAAACAAAAAAGTTTGTACTTGAGTTTTGAAGGAAACACAACGATTTAAAATTAACAGGATATGTAGATTCCAATTGGGCAGGAGATTATGATGATAGAAAATCTACAACAGGTTTTTGTTTGTTTTTTGGTAATTCAATCTTATCATGGTTAAATAAGAAACGAAATACAGTGGCTACTTTAATATGTGAAACAAAGTATGGAGGAGCCTATACTCCATCTAAAAAATGTATTTAGTTACAAAAACTTTCAACGACTTACATTTTGAAGATTCTCTACTTACATATATATTCATAAATATTCAAAGTGGGATTACAAGGGCTAAGAATCTGGTATTCCATTCAAGAGAAAAGCATATTGAAGTTCGGTACCACGACATAAGAGAAAGGTTCATTGAAAAAAAAAAAAATTGAACTTCAGTCTTCAATATATTTAAACTCAAGGCAATGTTGGAGAGATCTTCACAAAGGTGCCACAAAGAGACCAACTTCAACAAGGTAGAAAGAAGTTATATGTCAAAGCCCCATACAAATAGAATTTAGGAGAAGAATTGTTGGACAATTTGCATATATTTTGTACATTACATTTAGTTTATATAGGACAATATTTTATGTTCTTCAATTTTAGTAGTTCAGGTCAAAACCATTTTTCAAAAATGGAAATGGTCAAAGAAGGCCAAAAACTTTTATCTTCTCATCTTGTAGTTCTCAGAGAGAGCTATCCAACCATATACAACACTCCACCATCCAGATAGGATAAGGCCTTTAAAAGTTAAACCCTAATTCTGGTCAAAACAATTTGAAAAGTCAAATCAGTGATTGAAAATCAATGGACTGGATTTAAACTCACAAAATATATTATCTAATAACCTAAAAGCTAGGCCTTAAAATTAATGGCATGTCATTAAAGAAGAAAGCAAGAAAAAGCCATATGTGATACTTGCAAATAAATTTACTTGGAAAAAGCAGACTTTCATTTTTTTATCGCAGAGTTGACATTGTTTCAACAATTACCATTATCATATAAGATGGTCTCCCTTAAACCATCAAACTGGAGAAAAAAGGAACTTATGTGTTCAAAGGACAAGGATTGAACTTTAACCTTCATTGATGGCCGATCATGGGTCTCAAAAGATGCACAATCAAGTGCTAGCCTGATCATATCATAGTATACTCTCTCAGGGTAATCTTCACCGAGCCGAGGATCAATAATACTCCTTGGTCCCTCAGTTTCTGAAGTAAGTTTCACCTGCAACATCAAAGAAAATTAAACTACTGTTTGATTATTATTATTACTATCATCATCATCCTCATCATTATCATCACCATCATTATTATTATTTTATTGTTATCATTATTGTTATTTTACGAAAATGGAAGAAAAATTTCTCCTAAGAAAGGACCAAAGATAAAAGCACACAAACATGAACATAATTATCGTCCACTTGAGCTCTATTCAGTACATTAGAGCATACAATGCAGTCAGCAGTAAGCAATCTGTCTTTCTCAAGAGAAGAT
Organism: Ceratopteris richardii; assembly: GCA_020310875.1. Classification (NCBI taxonomy): domain Eukaryota; kingdom Viridiplantae; phylum Streptophyta; class Polypodiopsida; order Polypodiales; family Pteridaceae; genus Ceratopteris; species Ceratopteris richardii. The sequence continues at coordinate 21,835,773 of CM035417.1, read as the reverse complement.
CATTAACGCTGATTTTTGAAACCATGGTTTACTCCTAGAACACCATATTATGATCAATCTATCAGAAAAATGCAGATTTCCAGGATCATTGTATGTGTTGAGCAAAAAATCTATCTTTTCATCTCATCCATGTTACATATCATTCAATTCACCAGTAATCAGAATCCTTTAGTCCTCACCATAAGAAATGAAACCTATCATTTCCTAACGCTTCATGTATGTAAAACCTTTTTTTTTTTTTTTGAGAGTACAACGAATTGAAAACACACTCACACACCCAACCTCGTAAGTCGCCCATTTGTGAGGAAATCATATATACATGTCCAGCCAAGACTTGAACTCGGGACTTCCTCCCAAAACTCAAGGCATCAAACCACTTGGCTATGCAAGCTTCATGTATTTAAAACTTATTTCAGTCTTTGCTTTCTAATATTTTGCCTTTCTTTCCTTGGTTTTACATTTTTTGTTTACTTATTTATTTATCCCCCATTTCATAATTCTATTCACATTATTAATGCTAAATATCTCTTTCTTGGCATCACGTGAATAAACTCAGAAAACGAATGCTGCTTCAACTGAATATTTTTTAAAAGCTTAATGGTCTATATTTTAAGATTTCATTGATTTCGTTGCATAATCCCTATTGCACCCTGTTCGGAGCATTATAAAAATAAGGAACAGCTGTTTCTCAACACGAAAATGAGACTTCTATTTCTTTTGTCTTTTAAATTATTTCTGAAACTCATTTTATCCTTTCAGTTTTTGTTTCTTCGTTTGGCTTGTAGTTTGAACACTTTCCTCCTACTTTTTAGTTTTCTGACATCTTTTACTATGATAACATTGTTGGAGATTTTCATGAATTAATACATTAGAAGATATGCAGCATAGTTTAAACTGGGGTTTTTTATTGCATTTTAAAGTGCAATTTAAATGATTGGATTGTCTTATATTAGAAATGTACAATGGCACATTAGCATGTGTACCCAGGACTCAAGGAGTGCTGATACAATCGAGCTCCAAGCAGTCTAAAAACCAGAATAGATGAGGATCTGTAGGAGCATGTCTGCGTTGCTTCTCTCTCTGAAGAGAGAAGCAGGTATTGCATCATGAAACATATGCTTCATCTCAAAGATCAGTGCATTTACAGCATATAATCAAGGAGATAAAGCCCATGTATGTTGTGCTGTTTGTAGATTCAAAATACAAGAAGACAAGTGAGAGGAGGTACTCCTAAGGTCAAATATTACAAAAAATCGCTCCTCACCATAATGTGAATGAAGTACCAAAAAACATGATGAATGGATTTTTTCTCTTCACTGCAGGGATGGAAAAGACAAAGCGAAAGGAAAGAGGTGTTGTGTGAATGTACAGTCCGCAGTCCCCCAATTGACATTCCTCATAGAAAAACAGGGTAGTAAAGTGGCAGTCTCTTATGCCACATCACCTTCACCACCCTGCATCTAGTCTATTCCATCTTTAAGGACGATTCCATGTGGAAGCTAAATCATAGGATCAAAGGAATGCAAACTAGTAGGTTAAAGAGGCATTAAACCATATTATAATAACAACCACCTCCAATGGATCTCATGATGGTCATGGGTAGAAGTAGAGGTGTAGAGCCCCATTTGCGACAAAAACCCCGACCTTTGTTTAATGTCCGATTGTACTTATTTTACTCGCAAGCAATACTTATGTACTTAGAGGTACTTTGTATGGGGAAGGGTGCTTATGTACTTGGGATGCATGCATATGAAAGCAAAGGTTATTGCTCATGTAACAAATGGGATGCAATATGTAAAAGACGAGATGCCCAGCATACTTAGACCTACGAGCACAGTTCCATATTGAGGAGTCACTCCAGTTGTGCATGACCATAGGAGACCAGTGGAGGGTGGATCGCTATATCACGACAGCATATGAGAGACGAATGTAGATGCTACAGCGCACACGTCAAACATAGACGGGTACCCAGCAGACTATTACTCAGTTCTTTCTGCAACTTGAGCCAAATCAGACATACCAGCCTCCTAGAGGCATAGGGCTCACGCTCGAGCAGGCAGCAGCACAGAGAGTGCAACGCACACCACGTACGACTCGATACCGATGACGACTGCATCATGAGGACATCTCTCGCATCAGGATAGCCCATGACCACATGATGGAGCATTAGCGCACCAGCACCACTTGGGTCACCCTCTTGCAGGAGGTGTTAAGTCCACCATCGATCTACCATATACTCCACCCTCCACCCATATGTACCAGTTAGGGTATACATATTCACTTCTACTTATGTCTATGTAGTAGTTGGGCATTATCTGCGGAGTCAGAGCCACGCTCCCCTCACGCACCACTACCTTATCTCCACTACTCCACCATTGCTAGGTACACCATCATCTTGCTGTTTTCAGCCTACTTCTTTTTTGTAGTGAGTATTTTTCTTTCATTTGCAACACAGAGATGACCACAGTTGTACATGGTTTTGTCTCATATGCCAAGTTTGGCCTTTTGGTAGATGTTAATATGACTTTCATTCCTCTCTCTCTCTCTCTCTCTCTCTCAATGGTCGCACTCAGTCACATCAATGTGAGGCATACGACATGGATCACCCACATCTCTTGAGAGCCAGAGACCCGGATGAGATGAGCACCAGTAGAGTATCGGCAAATATGGGTCAGGAGACCACCGGGTATAGAAGACATCTACTTGAGCTAGGCAGCGAACATCACCTCGTTATATATAACGGGATGAATCATTGGCCAGGTTCGCACGGACTTACTTGCTTCCCTCACGGGGGAGGTGAGAGCACAATCAACTACATTTTGGGTACCACCTCTGGAGCTTCACTCATCCCCTCACTTAGTATTGGACGACGCCCACTTCGTGCTGACCATACATTTATCACATTCATACTCTCATCTCCTATTCCATTAGACCCTCCCTCATCCACTGAGACACACACCAAGATACATTTCACACATGAGCTCTCACATGCTTATCCACACCATTTACACACCCGCCTACTCTCCCTCGATCCACTCTCACCCTTGCACATACTTACATCACATTTCACCACCATCCTACAAGACTCAGCTCTCCGCGGCTTCCCATACCGCACACATATACACCCTCCGTGCACAGGATCCATGCCAGAGAACCACTAGTATGATGCAGATTGCCGCGAGCTACGGAAGCACCTACGGATTTTAGAGCATAGAGGGGATATTACACACACACATGCACAACGTCGCATGTAGAGCCTTAGTCTCCGCAAACGGCGAAATTGGGAGGAGAGATAGTACTCGGATATTTATCATTTGCTCATGAGTCGAGAGAGTGTAGTGGCATGGAGACATTTGAGAGAGAGGAGACAGTAGACACTCATCCGAGACCCAAGCAGTTGGCATAGCTATGCACAGAGCCTATACCATATCTGAGACCAGCCCCCCATTCCCAGACCACAGAGCTCACATCCTACTACCTCTCATTTCTTCACACCCACTATGGTAGGACGCGCTGTTGCCCGTTTACAACATGGAAGGGCCCATGACCATTTTGGTGTACAGGCAGAGCACCTCATCTACGGAGGCACGACCCTCACACCCTCATTGCCCACCTCTTCAACCTTGCATTGGTTGAAGGGTTCCCTGACTCATGGACTGAGCACACCATAGTGCCCATTCATAAGTAAGGAGATACTATGGATCAAGCTACATACCGGACGATCATGATTAGCCCTATATTGGCCAAGTTATATGGCGCGATACTAGAGATAGAGTTGAGTACTCTCGCTCATAGGAAGGGTATTACGACTCTAGTACAGGCAGGTTTCAGACGCGATTACTCTACCATTGACCACATCTTCATTTTGAGATGCCTGATTGACGAGGCAAGGGTGAGGAAGAGATTATATTGTTGCTTTGTGGACTTCCGCAAAGCATTTGACACTGTTCCCAGAGAACGACTCTTCAGACGACTACTTGATATCGGAGCTCCAGAGGAGATGATATGGGGGATCTACGCCTTATACGAGAGAGTATCTGGTAGAGTCAGATGTCAAAGGGGCTTATCTCATCCACTTGCTAGCACTATCGAGATGCAGCAAGAATGCCCTCTTTCACCCACCCTCCTTGCCTCTACATTGGTGAGATAGTGGACCTCATAGAGCAGCAGGGGTAATGGCATTGAGGTACGCGGGTCCATTGTCCATACTCTTTAATACGGTGATGATATTATACTTGTTTTAGAGTCTGCAAAAGGTTTACAACATCATCTACATGGCCTAGATGACTTTTGCAGATACAGAGGGTTAACTGTGAACCTTGGTAAAACCAAGGTCATGATCTTTCATACATCGACACATGTACGCAGACATAGTTTGTTCACACCAGCAAGTGGGCCGATCGAGGTGGTCGGATCATATGTTTACTTGGGAGTGACATTTACAGCAGCATCAAGGGTCTTCTCTATGTCTCGAGCAGCCCGTGACCGCATTACATGTGGGTACGCAACACTAGCTTTGATGGAGAGACAGTGCCACCAGGTATATTTTCAGGAGCCCCGCACAAAGGGGTGGCTCTTCGCCACTTTTGTTATGCAAGTGCTCATGTATGGGGCAGCCATATGGGGACCGGAATTAGCTACATCAGTATGGACAGCATTAGAGAGGCCACAGATCCTCATGATTGCCAGACTTATCCACAGCAAGCCTTCAGTACCACATGATATAGTTAGAGTAGAGCTCGCTCCACCACCGATTCTATTTGAGGCACTATTGGCTCACGCTCCACTTGGCAGCACCACAGAGAGCATGACGCCGACCACGCATGGTCGAACATCGTCGACCAGGACTATATCAGGAGGACATCTCACGCATGAGGACAGGCTACCACCATATGATGGAGCATAGGCATACCACCACGCCTCGGTTGTCTTCCTTCAGGAGGCACTCAGACCACCACCGATGTACCACATACTACACCCACCTCCACCCATCACCAGTAGCTAGCGTGTTTTACTCACTCACATTATGGATCCCCCATGTATTAGGTGGCCACTATCTGCTGAGTGAGAGCCACGTGCCCCCAACTTTTTCCAGCCCTATATAGCTTTGTGTAGCGATATACTTTTTATTTCATTTCATTTTCTACACAATGTTACTACACTTGTACATGGTTTTTGTCTCATAGGCCAAGTTTGGCCTCCAGAAGACGTTAATATGACTTTCTTTCTTTCTTTTTTTCACTCTGTCTCATACACTCTCTCTCTCTCTCTCTCTCTCTCTCTCTCTCTCTCTCTCTCTCTCTCTCTCTCTCTCTCTCTCTTTCTCGCTCGCTTGGGACGCTTCCTCGCAGCAGCATACGAGAGGCGAGATCGGTCACTCCAGCCCACACATCAGCCACGGGTGAGTACGCAACATACCATTACCGAGTTTTTTCAGCGAGCTGAGCTACATCAGAGAGGTCCATCTATAGGGCTCACGCTCCACCAGGCAGCAGCACAGAGAGCACGGCGCCGACCACGCAGGGGCACATATCATCGACCACGCAGGGGCACATATCATCGACCACGACTATATCAGGAGGATATCTCATGCATCAGGACAGCCTACGACCACATGATGGAGCATAGGCGCACCACCACTCCATGGGTTGTCTTCCTTTAGGAGGCACTCAGACCACCCCCGATGTACCACATACTACACCCACCTCCACCCATTCACTGGTAGCTAGGGTGTTTTACTCACACTTTTACTCACATGTCCCCCATGTATTAGGTGGCCATATCTGTGGAGTCAGAGCCACATCTCCCCATCCTTTTCCAGCTTTATATATATCTTTGTGTCGCGATATACCTTTTATTTCATTTCATCCTCCAGAAGACGTTAATATGACTTTCTTTCTTTCTTTCTTTCTTTCTACCCCTCCCACGTGCTTCTCCCGCAATCCCTCCGAGTTGCTCCTCCGGAAACCCCTCCCACCTATAACAAGGTTTCATTGCTGTTCGGATTTGTCACTCTTCGCAAGAAGGTTCCCCATTGTTTTTGCTAGGGTTCATCAATATGACGAGCTCGATTTTGTTTCTGATAGGGTTTGTCAGTGTCAACTAAAGATTCAATCTCAGTTCAGGGTACATTTCCAAGTCAGCAACCCTACTCTCAAGTTCATAGAGATTTCAAAGTTCATCAGCACCTGTTCTTCTCTACGATTTTCGAAGTTCACATACATTTCTTGCTCCTCATCTGCATTTGGAAGCTAGTTTCGATTTTGATGTCCCTATTTTCAACTCTGTATTTAGGGTTTCCAAGCTCTAATTTTAGGGTGCCGCACAATCAAAGGGCCTCCGAGAGGGCCTCCAAGACAAGCATAATGTACCAGATCGAAGGCTTCATGCCATTAGACATTAGAGAATAGTATCACATGTAGAAGAGATTGCCTACAATGATCTTGCTGGTGCTCAAAGGTTTCTCTTGTAGATGTTTATGTGCAATGCCTTGAAGAGGTGTTGGATTGCATAGTTAATTGCAAGAGGTGTTGGAGGGGCTTCACCTTGCCTTCTTAGTGTACCAACTGAGGTTTGATCTCTCGAAGAGGGGGACACATGGCAAAGAAGGAAGATCTAATCAAGCTAGAAGAGAAATTCCAGAATACCCTCAGGGACAAGAAGAAGCTCATGGACTACACCATCAACGGCATCATTGCGCGCTTATCCAAGCTCGAAAGAGAGACTGAATCACTCCATAAAGAGAAGGAACAATGGAAGAAAGAGAAAGAGGAGTGGGATAAGAGGAGGATGACGGAAAAAGAAATTTGGGAAGGAGCACAAGAGAAATGGAAGAAAGAACGATACTGTTTAAAGAAAAAGATAGCCCTTCTCAAGGCAATGGTGGCATCGCTCTCACCCGAGGAAGGTGAGATTCATACCACCACTAAGGAATCCCTGAAAGAAAAAATCATAAAAGCAAAGTCACACGGGGACGCGTCCCCGGGCCCTAGGGACGCCGGGACGCCGTCCCTTCAACTTAATTCCTCGGGACGCCTAGCCGGGACGGAAGGCGTCCCCTTACATCTCTCTGTAACAGCAAACTGTCCCCGGGACGCGTCCCCGGGACGGATTCATGTCATGAAGCTATTTGGGGACGGAAATCCGGGACGGCTCCTATGTTGGGCCCATTTTTCTTGCCAAAAAACTTCACGTTTTTTTGCCTCTCTTTTAGAGTTTCTTAAGCCAATGTTAGGGAGGCTTTGTAACTTGCTTGAGGGCCATAAGAAACCATAAATAGAGGCCATTGCTCCCTTCAATTTTTCTCCTTGGATGTCATATGTATTGAGGCTTAAGATACCTTCAAGTTTCAACCATATGCGGAAACCCTCTCCACACTCTGTTCACCTTATGATGATGATGTTGATGTAGAATCTTCTTTTTTTGAGACAATGAAATATAAATGACAATTCTGAATGTTAAAACTTTAAAGTGCTTGATACATGTTCATTGTTTCTACCGGAAAAACACGTTTTTATCTCTAGTTATGTTCTTATTGGTCCTTTCATATGTTCAAACTTCACACATTCATTGTGCATTATTTCTTCGATATTTTTGCAAAAATGAGCTTCTTTTTTGTGCCGTCCCGGGGACGCGTCCCCGGGACACCCTCGGCTCCGTCCCCGTCCCGGGGACACCACCGTCCCCGGGACCCGTCCCCGTCCCCTGGTGACTTTGCATAAAAGCTTTGATCGAGCATATGGAAGACAAACTCGAAGCAACTAAAAAGGGTTGGGTGGAGGTAGTAAAAAAGAACATCAAGAAAGAGGCCCGAGAAGAAGCACATAAAGAAGAGACTCTCCTCATACACAACAACATCAAAGAGGAGAGGATGGAGCAAGCTCAACGCCTCAACGAAGGGGTCAGAGGAATGGGAGAGAGAAGGATCCACTCCGAAGGAGGATCGAAAGATGTTATGCACCAAGCTCGGATAGAAAGACGAGAACCATCTCCTTTCACTAAAGCTTGGAGGGTCAGTAAAGATCCACTAAGCAATGAGCCCTCATCCTCCACTTCCTCGAGGACTTGAGAGCCCACCCATCTACCTCAACAATGACCTCACCAAAATGCAAGTCTCACACAAGCATGCATGTATGTCTAGGGTGCACCAAACCCCTAGAGATGAGAAATTAGCATCCTATACGAATCGTTGGGTCATAGTACATGGCAAGGCTATCGCATAGGGACTCGCGGCTTGTGGGACACAAAAAGAGATCTGTTTAACAATACAGAACTACAATGGAGACTTATGGACACACCTAGAGAGACTTGAGGAGGTGATGAGAGGTCACAACATCATCGCACTTAGAGAGACACATGAGAACCCTGAAAGCACGAACTTAAGAGCCTTATACAGATTGAATTGATGAATTGGAAAAACATTACCTAGGATTCAACTTGAAGACCAAATGATTTGACCCTTCAAATTCTTCCATTTGTTTCTTGTTTTTTAGTTCTTCTATTGTCAAGTTCCCTTCTTTCTCCATGTTTTTGGTTAGTATGTGTCCTTTAAATTGTAGCTTCTAGTTCTGTTAGTTATTTTGTCAACACCTCTATCTCTCCCCCATCAACCCTAAGCTAACTACCCCAACAACACAAACACAGAGTATACTTCTCCAAGGAGAGTCTAAGCTTGAAAAAACCTACCCAGGTAGGGCAGCTATAAAGAAGAAGAAGAGGAGGACGACGAAGAAGAAGAAGAAAAAGAAAAAGAAGAAGAAGAAGAAGAAGAAGAAGAAGAAGAAGAAGAAGAAGAAGAAGAAGAAGAAGAAGAAGAGAGGAGAAGGAAAAGTAGAAAGAGGACAAGAAGAAGGATGAGGAGGAGAAGGAGAGGGAGAAAGAGGAGGAGGAGAAGAAGAAGAAGATGAAGAAGAAGAAGAGGAGGAGAAGGCAAAGTAGGAGGAGGACCAGAAGAAGGATGAGGAGGAGAAGGAGAAGGAGAAGGAGGAGAAGGAGAGGGAGAAAGAGGAGGAGGAGGAGGAGGAGGAGGAGGAGAAGAAGAAGAAGAAGAAGAAGAAGAAGAAGAAGAAGAAGAAGAAGAAGAAGAAGAAGAAGAATATAAGAAGAAGAAGAAGAAGAAGAAGAAGAAGAAGAAGGAGAGGAAGACGAAGGAGGAGAAGAAGAAATGGGAGAAGGCAAAGAGGAAGGAGGAGAAGGAGAATGAGAACAAGAAGGAAATGGAAAAGGAAAAGAAGAAGGAGAAGTAGAGGATGAAGTAGAATGAGAAGGAGAAGAAGAAGAAGGATGAAGTAAAATGAGAAGGAGAAGAAGAAGAAGAAAGAGGAGGAGAAGATGGCAGAGAAGGAGAAGGGAAGGAAAAGGAAAAGGAAAAGCAGAAAGAGGAGGATAAGGAGGAGAAGGAGGAGGAGGATAAGAAGCAGCAGCAGCAGGAGTAGGAGGAGAAGCAGGAAGAGGATCAGGAGCAGGAGCAGGAGCAGGAGCAGGAGTTGGAGAAGGAGAAGGAAAGGAGACTATATTGATTTCGCAGAACCTTTAGATTGACTTCTAATATTTGTGTACAAGTAGTCTAGTTCCATTCTTCATTAATGTACTCTGTACTTTGTCAATGCAAACAAGAATGGACTACTTCTGAATTTAGCAACCCGATCACTTTCAAGGTTTGGTCCTTGGGACCACTGGACCACTTTTTTTGGACCACATACAGAACTAGACCACTGTAAATGAAAGCCAGATTGGACCAGAGTAGACTAGACCAGACTTGCCAAAGCCGACAAAATGAGATAAGTCCAGATGGACCAAATCAGTGAGACCTGTGTCTATCTTGGCAGGACTTCCGAGGAAGGCAATTGAAAATGGAGATACTTGAGGCCAATAGTTTGCTTTTGCGAGAACAGAAATCAGAAGCTCATAACTGCCTTGGATCAACACCCAGCCATAGTTGTATCTGACGGGATATTGAATTTTAACTACTGATGGGAATCTAACTTATGAGGAGTATGGTAAAATGTTTCTGACATTTTCTGACACAACCTTGTTTTTCCCCTACTGAATATTAGGTTCCAACAAACGATTGATGATGTGAGTTATTATGCATTGTGTTATTGAAATCAATGCACACATAGCTACTAATTTAGTAATGTCAATTACAAGTACAATGTGAAAATTCCAAGATAAACTCTTGTTCGACAATGCAGAATTGTCTCTCATAAACTCATTTCTGATGTCCAAGTAAGGTAAGCCGGAAACAAAGTAAGGTAAAAGTTTCCCAACGAGTAACGAAACACCTATGCGCCCTTTGCCTATAAAAAAGAGCATGGTATCTACATGTCAGATATATGTGATACACAGGCAAGATAGTGAAAGAGAAAGTAAGAGAGACCGTGAACGTGCATCGGGGCAAGGACACTGGTGCTAACAGTTCCCGTCTGCTGACTATTAACTGAAGACCCCTACTTCAGGAGGAAGAGATCTTTAAGACTGGCTCTTGTGAGGGTGTCCTCATTGAGTCCGTGCTGGGGATGTCTAGAGGTCGACTCTGAGTCAGTTCTTAATGTATAGTGAGTCAGCCATTGTTGTACTGAGAAGAAGGGCTGAAAGGCTCATGCCATGAACTTGGTCATTGTGTAAACTTTAGCAAGGACTCTTGGATATAACTCTTGTGCATCTTAGTTCAATCTGGATCTAATTTTTGTACACATTTAAGTGTTCTATTCTTTTATTTGAATTTCTGTTGTCTTCTTTACTTCATATTCCTGTTGTGATGTGTTGAAAAGCAAGAGTTGAGACTACTGGAGCAACTGCATATTCCAATTACCCGCATTCAGTTCTTTCTATTACTACACCGATCTGGACAATCACAGAAGGATTGTGTGTCAGTACACTAATTACTATGAGATAAGAAGTAGATATGGGACAATTTGAAGACCTCCAGGATCATTGCAGCCATTAAAGGAACACAAGGGACAATGAATGCTTAGAGTGCTCTCACTAGAGAATTGCTGAAGGGCATATATACTACTAAATCGCCTTCAATACAAAAACTTGTGATTTCCTTGAGTTAACATAAGCTACAAGCTCATACAACTACAAAGGAAGCAAAGTTAGCATCCTTAGATAATCAAGTGTCAGCATCTGTAACAATAGAATCGTCTTTTTGTCTACATGGAGCACATCAAGACCACCGTTGTTGCAAGGAATTCAAAGGCATCATCACTTGACATGGAAGATGATCTAGCTTGTTTGCGAGAACTCTGCATTTTGACCACTGTGGGAGATATTCATAAAGCAGTAGTTTTGTTTCCCTCAATGTAGCCAAAAGTTATAGGCAATCCTTGTATTTACTCATGGACTACAGCCCATGAGCTTTTATCTGCGGCCTCATGACTTGAAAATAACCTCTTGTTCAGATAGCACATTATGCTGCTTGTTCTCCAGGAGAAATTGGTACTAAAGGTGAAAGATCTTTGCAAGCATTCTAGATTTTGACCTTCTAAAGAATAAATATAACTTTTTGGTTCATCTCCTTCTTAATTTTTTATTTTATCCTTCTGTCTTGCATGAATGTGAAAATCCAAATAAAATGCAGATTTTGCATTCTTTAAATGGAAAATAAGAGGATGATTTTATTACCCATTCCACAAGATTTATATCATTAATGCGAGTTTTGTCAATAGCCCTTTGACCAGAAACCAGCTCCATTAATACCATGCCAAAACTATATACATCACTAGCTGTAGTGAGGTGTTCTCTCAAAACATATTGTGGATCAATGTAACTGCATAGCAACAAACATTTAACACATTAGGTTTATTGACTTATGTTGTCTTCATTGTTTTCACAGCATTGAAAAGCTTAACTACATCATTACCCAATTGTCCCAGCAGGTCTTGTTGAAAATTCAGTCTCAAACTCAGGAGCCACTTTTGAAATCCCAAAATCAGACAATTTCGCAACCATATTGTCATCAAGTAGAACATTACTTGGCTTCACATCTCTGTGAATTACAGGAGGATCCTGGAAAATGTTTTCTTCTGTGAGCATTTTCAAGTGTCTACCACCATGAGGAAAACATTGATATTAAAAGAGCCTGAATTAAAGGAAATGTTGATCACCGCGAACGAATGAAGATAATCTAATCCTTGTGCTACTCCAAGTGCAATATCCAGCCTTTTCAGCCAATCAAGCTGTTCTGTACCTTTGTTTTCTGCATACCCTTATGTGTGAGCAAAAGTATTTGTAAAACAGTATTTTGACTTGGAACCTCAAGATTCAGAGAGAGAGAGATGTCTTACTAAACAGAAGAGTGTTCAGATTTCCATTGGGCATGTACTCATACACAAGTATCTGTTCACCATAAGAAAAATACATGCAGGTCAGAAAAACGTCATTCTAGGTAAAGACATCCTGTTCCATTGGAGAAACAAATAAAGGATATGGTTGCATCATCAACTACAAGATAGAAACACAACAACTATAATATTTCATTCAAACACACCTCATATCTGATATGTAAGATTACTTTCATCCCTGCTAATATTTTGTATCCTAACCAGGTCAAAGCTAAGAGCAAGAGGGATATACATCAGTCAACTGGAACCCCAAGAAGGAATCTTTCAAAGATGCCTATAAATTTCTTTATGGAAATCAATAGCATGCGAGACACTTCCAAGAGTTGTCCTACTTTAAGATTAGAATCTTTCGGGATCACTAAGGTTATAAATGATTACATGTAACTTGTATCACTCAGGAGATCATTATAATTTACAGAAGGCTTAATGCAAGTCTCAAGCATCCTGCTTCGATTCTCACTTTCAGATATGGTTAGTACTTTGTTGCTTGATTGAGAGAGTGAAGGTGAGGAAGTGGAGACTATACTGTTGCTTTGCGGATTTCCGCAAAGCCTTCGACATGGTCCCTCGAGAGAGACTACTACGGAGACTCCAGGAGTTACAGCTACCATCAGACATGCTCTAGGCCATCCATGCTTTGTATGCACGAGTCACAGGCAGGGTGCGCTGCCTCGAAGGCCTATCATACAGCCTTGTTAGAACCATTGGTGTGAAACAAGGTTGCCCTCTCTCACCCACTCTCTTCAGTCTCTACATCAACGAGATGATGGAGTATATACAGCGAGCAGGAGGGCTAGGAAGAGACCTCGGAGGTACGCCAGTACACATCCTATTATATGCTGATGACATTGTCTTGCTTTCAGAGTCACAAGAGGGGATGCAGTCACATTTGCAGGTGCTCGATACCTTCTGCATGGAGAGAGGACTCACAGTGAACCTTGGCAAGACGAAGGTCATGATCTTCCACACCTCTAGGACAGTACGTTATCGCGCCTCTTTCACCGCAGCTGGAGGACAGATAGAGGTAGTGGACTCCTACATCTACTTAGGTCTCACCATCTCGGGAAGCACAGAAGTATTCTCCATGGCACACGCAACGAGAGATAGATTGACGCGAGGCTATGCGGTGCTTGCTGGATTGGAGAGACGCTGCTTTCAGGCACATTTTCAGGAGCATCGGAGTAAGGGGTGGCTCTTTGATACTCTAATGACACCCGCATTGATGTACGCAGCGGAAGTATGAGCATCGGGAATCACGGAGGCGATCTGGACGCGGATTGAGAGGCCCCATGTCACCATGATCTCACGCTTGCTCCGCAGCAAGCCCTCCATTCCAGACGACATTATACGAGTTGAGCTTGGCACACCACCGATGCTAGTGGAGGCCCTCTTTCAGCTCGTGACCTTTATTCTGAGAGTCAGAGAGCTCCCCAGGAGCCGATTCACCAGGCTTGCATTTGAGAGCTCTAGCCATTTGGCAGAGACAAGCCATGAGAGAGTATGGTATGCACAGACCTACCCATGGTTGGCAGACCATTGCATGGGCATTACCGATCTCCCCCCTTTTCAGTATGACCTCTACCCAAGAGAGTACTAAAGAGCCAATGGACTTTAACAAAAGTTAAAAGTCAAATTTTTTTGGTCTAAATTTTTTGGTCAATTTTGGTTTTTGGTCTATGGTTTAAATTTAATTTTGTAGGTCTAAATTTTGGTTTATTTTGGTTTTTGGTCTATTTTTTTAGGCTAATTTTTAGGTCTAAATTTTCTTGGTCAACTTTGGGTTTTTTTGTCAATTTTCTGGGCAATTTCTTTTGAGTCTAATCGATTTTTTTAAGAGATCAAAATTAGTTGAACATTTTTAGCCAATTTTGTCATCTATTTAAATCGATTTGTAGGACCAAATTGGTCAAATTTTTTAAGCATCATCATAAGGGTTATCTTCAGTCGAGTTTTTTTCCTTTTGGTTCTTCCAACTGATTGGACAATCACTAAAAGAAGGATAGAAGCAACCAATTGATTGGACAATCACTAAAAGATAACATGACATTCAATGAGCAACAATAACCTTGACTTAGGTGCAAGGTTGTTAGCAACGTTTTCGCAACGTCCAAGGCAACGTGTTGCTAACGCGTTAGCAACATCGCAACGTTTTGGCCTGGACGTTGTGAAAACGTTGCGAACCATTTCTTTTTTTTTTTCCATTTTTTTTTGCAAATATAGTAACCTAGATGTATATTATAGTATATACATATGTAATATGTATTATATAGTATGTACTGTGTTAATTTATGTAATATGTATTGAACTACTTAGAAGTTAGTACTTACTAGTTACTACTTACTACTTAGTACTTACTACTTAGCATTGACTTAGTACTTAGTACTTACAAGTTACTACTTAGTAGTACTTACTACTTAGACTTTAGTACTTACTACTTACTACTTAGTACTTACTACTTAGCAATGTTCATGACACATGTTGGAACTTGGCACCAGTGACCAGGCAATTGCATTGTTTTCAAGAATCAAACTTCAAAGCATCTCATATGACATCAGAGTCCAGACAAATACTATTATATACAACTTACAAGTAACATTGAAAAACAAACTTCAAAGAATTATAATTTATGACAAAAACATGTGAAAAAGTCAACCTCATCTCAAAATTATGACACTGGTGACTGACAACTGTCATGACTCATAACTCATATGTGATATCAGATGACAGAATCCAATGTCCATAATACAATCCAATGTCCATAATACATATACATCATACCAATAACCATCATCCATGTCACATGATACATCATACCACTAAGTAGTCAAAGTTCAAACAATAAACTGCAGTGTCAATAATACAATGATCAATCAATATCAAGTAAATCATAAGTCATGACTCATAATATCATAATACATATGACATCATACATGTCACATGAGCAGTCATCAATCCTCAAAATCCTCTGAGTCATCATCACTATCATCATCATCACTATCATCATCATCATCATGTGGTGCTCGACTAATAGATGCCTCCATCCTACTAGTAGATGGACCAGGTACACTGTGTGCTCTATGACTAGAACGAGTCCGAGATGCCCTCGTATCATGCTGTGGCACTGTCAACTCCTGATAGAGCATGTCATATAGATCAAGGTCCTCTGCCGGAATGCTAGGTATATCATGGACCCTCTCTATATCAAGCTCATCGACGTTCACCTGCCGCACCTCTGCTGAGTGGCCACCACGCTCCAATAAACGCAAGTTGCAGTGGCAATAGACAAGCCGCTCCAACTGCAATGTAGATAGTCTATTCCTCTTCTTTGTGTGGAAGAGGGCCCATGTACTCCAATTCCTTTCACATGGACTGGCACTACAGTCTTGTGAAAGTATGCGGATGGCTAACTTTCTCTGCAAGATAAAAAAGAAAGAGTTCATTAAGAAGAGGAATGACTCATGAGTCATGAGACAAAGTTATAACTTATTAGTTAAAGAGTCAAAGACTCAAAACTTAAAAGGAAATTGGAATGACTTACTAGCTCAGGTGTACCAACACCGTATCTCTCCCACCATGTCACAGGCATCAACTGCATGCTTCTCAAGCATGCCGTGTCTCTACCAAAAAGTCCTTCATTATTCTGAAACTGGGTGAGCTGAAGCTCCAACTTCCCACGTAGCTCCACATCAGAAGGTCCATACAATCGATCTACATAGTCATTCCAAGCCGTCACAAGCTCCATATCCAATGACTGTGATGCAGATCTCCATAAAGGATGTAGTAGATTGGCCATCCCATGTATAGGGCGATGGAACCAATCCCACCTCTTCCTCCATATTCCTTTTATTTCCTCTATCCTATGGATAAAAAACAAATCAAGTTAGAAAACAATAAGATTTAAGAATGTTGAAGAGTAGAGACTTGAAAGTTGAACATGAATGCTCATACAAAAAATAAAATATGGTTACCCAAGTTTCAGCTTACCTCTCCAATGTCAAATAAGGACATCTCTGTATAGACTCTCCGACACGATCCATGAACTCATAAACAAGTCCAAGTGTGCAGCCCTCTCTATCTGCTATGCGTATGAGTGAATATAAGGGCTGTAAGGCCCGCACTAATCCCTCCACATCCCTCCAAAAGCTGTCATCCAAACATGTGCGTCGTACAAGCTCTGCCTTTGGACTAGTATGTCCATCCCAAGCTAACCAATCAGGTGATACAACTGTCTGCATCAGTGCTTGCCTCACTCTTAATAATCTTTCCATGACTATGCACATGTATGCAAATCTGGTCTTCGCGGGCTTCACCAAATCAATATCACATCTATGGCTCGAAGGAACATGGTCCCTTTGCAACAATGCACCAAAATGTTGTACACATTTCTCTTTCGTGTGTCCGTCCATCCATCACACATGATTGTGCATCCATACTTTGCCCATGTCTCTTTCATGGGCTCAAGCTCTCTCTCTAATGCTTCCTTTGTTTTTTTGAGCTCCGTTGTCCTCAACTCTTCATAGGTAGGCCCTTGCCAACGAAACCCTAATAGTGATACCTTCTCCATGGCATTTCTCCATGCCAGTGTCCGTGCAACATTAAAAGACAAACCACATTGTATAAAAGCTTTCATGACGGCTTGTGTGGCTTCTTGTTTACGTTGTTGTTGCAAGCTAGCACGTATAGATGCTCCTCCAAGAGAGCCAAGTGGGTGCTCTTGTGGATCATGCTCTACTCTTGTACTCTTTCTTGGTGGCTCATGCTCTATGTCAATGTCTATGGAAGACTCATGAGCTTGAGATGCTTGAGTTTGGGATCACAAGAACCATGTGAACCGCTTGCAAATGATCTAGCTTGTGATTGGGCTCCACTCCTTCTACCTTGGGCTTTTTGAGCTACCCATGCCATTAGCTCTCCCTTTATAGCTTCGAAAATAGGCTCTTTGCAAGGTGCAACTCCTATGCCACTAAGTCTTCCAAGGTGTGCCTTGATCCTATCAGCTCCACCGGCTCCACTAAAGCCACAAAGCTTGCAAGTCCATCTCTCACTACCCTCGGAGCCCATCTTTCCTTGGCTTGTCACATATTCCCAACATGCTTGTTTTGCTTTAGGCATGTTGATGGAACTTGGAAGAGGTTAAAAGCTGAGAGGACAGTGGACTCAAGATAGGAAGCAAGCTTGGCACGGGTGTGTG
The DNA here is from genome assembly GCA_020310875.1 of Ceratopteris richardii. Classification (NCBI taxonomy): domain Eukaryota; kingdom Viridiplantae; phylum Streptophyta; class Polypodiopsida; order Polypodiales; family Pteridaceae; genus Ceratopteris; species Ceratopteris richardii. The sequence goes on along the minus strand of CM035417.1, from coordinate 21,818,235 downwards.
AGGGTGTGTATGTAAAAAACTACCTTCACCTTGCTCAAGGTTGCTCCTCTCCTGTAGCTTGGTACGCTGAGCGCTCTCGGGTCGACAGTAGCAAATGCCTCAATGAGGCCGTTTCGACGAAACGGCCTCATTTGAGGCAAAAAAATTTGTTTCTTATCGCAACGCGTTGCGAACGTCGCAACGTTGCGACGTTGCGTTGCGAACGTTGCGAACGCATCGCAACGCGTTGCGATGCAACACTGCTTAGGTGACTATATCAGCAAGCTCACCTCAAGAAGAAGAAGAAAAGGAAATGAAAAGAGAGAGAGAGAGAGAGAGAGAGAGAGAGAGAGAGAGAGAGAGAGAGAGCAGAAGCTACTTTATTTCTCTCAGGATAGAGAATGTCTAAGTGGTGGGCAATCTGTGGCGGGGTACTCTAATACACCCTTCATATAATGTACTTTTTGTTTTGCTTTGCGAGATGCAGAAGTCAAGTACAAGATTTCGAGAGGAGAAGAAGAAGAAGCAAAGAGCACTAAGATGAAGTAAAGGGAATCCAGCTCATCAGTTCATGAAGGAGGTACACTCACCAATTTCCTAAGTTGCCTAATTTCCTACTTTACCAATTTCCTAAGTTTGCTCATTTCCTACTTCACCACTTTCCTAAGTTCCCTAATTCCTACTTCACCACTTTCCAAAATTCCCTAATTCCTACTTCACCAATTTACTAAGTTCCCGAATTCCCTCTTCACCAATTCCCTAAGTTTCCTAATTTCCTACTTCACCAATTTCCTAAGTTGCCTAATTTCCCATTTCACCAATTTTCTAAGTTGCCTAAATTCCCATTTCACCAATTGCCTAAATAGTCTAAATTCCTAAGTTGACCAATTTCTCAAAGTAGTTGTTCATTGTTTAGTCGACTAATTCTCATTTCAAAAGTTGTTTTTTTTTCCTCTTTTTTTACAAGTTAATCGACTTATCTAAAAAATTCACCACTTTTATGAAATTAGTCTACTTACTTCAAAAATAGTGTATTTTTTATGAAAATGGTCTACTTTTGATTAAGTCTACTTTTTCACTTGAAAAAGTGACTAAATTTTTCGGATTTGCACATGGTCTAAATTGTCAGTCACTTGCATACGGAAGATCATGGACGGCGGACGGTGCCGAATACCAAAATTCGGAAGATAGTGGTGGCGCAGGAAAAGTGGACCAAGAAGGAAGTTTTCGAAGTGTCAAAATTGTCAGTAAGCCTTCCAAGAATAAACTAGTTTTGTCCCTTTTGCTACCCTTCACTTCTAGGAAAAACTATATAAGGAGACCTCTGCATCAAAGAAGAGAAAGCACATATAAATAGACAAGGGAGACACAAACACAAGACCTCTACATAGTGTGTAGAGGGGGGAGTCCCTTCGAGCTTCTCCCAGGGGTGGATGGTAGATTGATGCATGGAATTGGGAGCTTTGTGAAGGAGTGGGTCTAGCACTTGACATTGTCGAGAGCTAAGGAAGCATCTAAGGATATTAGAGCACATAGGGGGTATTACCATAGATGGACACAACGCCGCATGCAGAGTCTCACTCGCCGCAAGTGGCAAGAGTGGGAGGAGAGGCAATATTGGGGTATCTACCACTTGCTCATGAGTCGAGACAATGCAATGGCATGGCCACATCAGAGAAAGAGGAGCCCGCAGACACCCGTTCGAGATCCGAGCACTTGGCATAGCTATGCACAGAGCGTATACCGGATCCCGAACCCGCCCCCCATTCTGAGGCCACAAAGCTCAGGCCCCACTACCTCTGACTTATTCACATCATCAAGGTGAGGCATGCCATTGCCCATCTACAACATGGCATGGCCCATGACCATTTACAAGCAAAGCATCTGACCGCGCAGCCCATTGCCCATTTACGAAGAGGACGGGTATCAAGGCTCCAAGACAAGAAAGATTAAGACTTGATTACTCTACTATTGATCACATCTTCACTCTGAGATGCTTCATCGACCAGGCAGACTAAGCAAGAGGAGATTATATTGTTGCTTTGTGGACTTCCGCAAAGCTTTCGACAAAAATCCTAGAAAGCGGCTCTTCAGACGTTTACATGATATTGGACCCCTGAGGAGATGATATGGGGGATCTACCCCTTATATGAGAGAGTATCAAGTAGAGTCAGATGCCGAGGCAGCCCATTTGAGTCAGATGCCGAGGCAAGGACCAATGTCCACATTCTATTATATGTTGATGATAGTGTTAGTTTCATAGTCTACAAAAGTTCATCATCATCACTTACGCAGCTAGATGATTTCTGCACACATAGAGGGCTATCAGTGAACCTTGGTAAAACCAAGGTTCATATCTTCCATACATCAGCACAGGTGAGGAGACAGTTCTTTAAGTGCAGCAGGCAGAGCCATCAAGGTAGTAGGATCACATGTCTATTTGGGAGTGACTTTTACAGCAGTATGTAGGTTTTCTCCATTTCTCACGCAGCCCGTGATCGCATGCGGGGATATGCAGCATTAGCTTTGATGGGGAGAGAGTGCCACGAAGCACATTTCCAAGAGCCCCGCACTAAGGGGTGGCTCGTCAACACTTTGGTTACCCCAGCACTCATGTATGGAGCAGCCATATGGGGGCCGGGATTAGTTGCATCATCATGGACGGCATTGGACAGACTGAAGATTCTCATGATTGCCAGACTCATCCATAGCAAATCTTCGGTACCTCATGATATCATCAGAGCAGAGCTCGCTGCAGCCTGCACCACCGATGCTAGTTGAGGCATTCTTCCAGATCTTTTCAAGCATCACACGACATGGTGCAGGAAGGAGACATCTCCTCATGGTATGCACAAACACAAGATTGGCTGGCCCATGATGGCCTTGACATAGACACGCTACCACCGGTAGAGTACGACCCCGAGGCCCCCACATATTCGCTCTCCCACAAGGAGAGGAATAGGATCATTTGTCAGGAGATATGGCACACATACATACAGAGGAAATGGGTCAGCCCAAGGGATCCATTGCAACCGAAAATGCTCCACTATCACCAACATTTTCTATAGATAGGGGACCAGGGCTTCATTGAGAGCCCGCATCACATGCAGATATACCTACCACATCACTTTCGAGTGGTCATTGGATGGCTTGGAGTTTCATCACATCAGCTCCAGATCCGGGATCGGGCTAGAGGAGCCCTTTGCGAGGAGAGGTGGTGCCCACTATGCGATACAGAGATAGAGAGTGAGGAGCACTTGACTCAACATACTCAGACCTACGAGTACAATTATAGATCGAGAAGTCCCTCGAGCTCTGCATGACCACGGGAGACTAGAGGTGCTTCCTTAGAGCCGCATATGAGAGACCTGAGCAGATGCTACAGTCCACACAACAGACACAGGTGAGTACCGAGGAGAGCATCACTCAATTCTTCCAACGAGCTCAACCATATCAAACCGGACCACCTCCAAGAGGCATAGGGCTCACACTCCATGTGCAGCGGCATAGAGAGTGCGACTCCAACCACACGTGGTTGGGTACCGATGACCACGATTGCACCAGGAGGATATCTCACGCGTTAGGATAGCCCATGACCACATGATGGAGCATAGGTGCACTACCACCACTTGGACAACCCTCTTTAAGGAATTATTCAGATCCCCACTGATGTACCACATACTCCACCCATTTCCACCCATCATCATCGGCAGTTAGGGCATATAGTTTCACTCCCCGCGTTGTATTTCGTGGCCATTATCTGTAAAGTCAGAGCCACTCCCCCACGCAGAGCTACTTTGTTCCCACTACACGCTTCTACGCAGTGAGTATTTTACCTTTCCACATCTACACAGAGATTCCACAGTTGTACATGGTTTTGTCTCAAAGGCCAAGTTTGGCCTTCGGAAGATGTTAATATAACTCTCTCTCTCTCTCTCTCTCTCTCTCTCTCTCTCTCTCTCTCTCTCTCTCTCTCTCTCTCTCTCTCCACATCTACACAGAGATTACCACAGTTGTACATGGTTTTGTCTCAAAGGCCAAGTTTGGCCTTCGGAAGATGTTAATATAACTCTCTCTCTCTCTCTCTCTCTCTCTCTCTCTCTCTCTCTCTCTCTCTCTCTCTCTCTCTCTCTCTCTCTCTCTCTCTCTCTCTCTCTCTCTCCGGCCCCCCATTCCCAGGCCGGAGAGCTCACGCCCCACTACCTCTTACTTCTTCACACCCACTATGGTGAGCCGCGCTATTTCCCATTTAGAGCATGGCACCAACAACACTTTCAGGAGCCTCATACAAAGGGGTGGCTCTTCGACACTTTGGTTACACCAGCACTCATGTATGGGGCAGCCATATGGGGGCCCAGATTAGTTACATCGGCATGGACAGCATTCGAGAGGCCACAGATTCTCATGATTTCGAGACTCATCCGAAGCAAGCCTTCGGTATCACATGATATTATCAGAGCAGAGCTAGCGGCACCACCGATGCTAGTAGAGGCACTGTTCCAGACAGTATGCCTATTACACAAGATCCGGAGCATGGACACAGAGTGCATCACTTATCGAGCTTTCCATGCGTCACGTGACATGGCATTAGCAGGAGACACCTCCTCATGGTATGCACAGACACGAGATTGGTTGGCCCATCATGGGTTTGACATCGACAGACTACCACCACTGCAGTATGACTTACAGGCTCCCACCTATTCTCTCTCCCACCAGGAGAGGAATTGGGTCATTCGACAGGAGATATGGCATACATACATACAGAGGACATGGATTAGCCCCAGGGATACATTGCCACCGAAAATGCTCCACTACCACGAGCATTTTCTACACATCTCAGACCAGGGCTTCATTGAGACTCCACGATACATTAAGACATACCTACCACACCACCTCCGAGTCATCATTGGGCAGCTTCGAGTTTCGTCACATCGACTCGAGATCGAGAGTGGTCGGACCAGGGGAGTCCCTAGAGAGGAGAGGTGGTGCCGAGTATGCCATACTGAGATAGAGAGTGAGGAGCACTTTGTTACTAGATGCCGAGCATACTCAGATCTACGAGCACAGTTCCACGTACAGGAGTCACTACAGTTGTGCATGCCCACGGGAGACCAGCGGAGGCTGGGACGTTTCCTCACTGTGGCATATGAGAGACGAGAGCAGGTACAGCCCACACATCACACGGGTGAGTACCCAGCGGACCATTACTCAGTTCTTTTAGCGAGATGGGCTACATCAGAGGGGCCCACCTTCCAGAGGCATAGGGCTCACGCTCCAGCGAGCAGCGGCACAGAGAGTGCGACGTCGACCACATAGGGCTGGATTCAGACGACCACGACTATACCAGGAGGATATCTCACGCATCATGATAGCCCATGACCACATGATGGAGCACAAGCGCACCATCACCACCTAGGTAGCCTTCCTTCCGGAGGCACTCACCATCACCGATGTACCACATACTCCACCCACCTCCACCCATTATATGCGGGGCAGATCCGGTGCTACGCAACTAAACTTTTTTGCGTTCATCCGGTGCGGTGCTTCTGGTGCCATCCGGTGCCAAAAATTTGTCGTTACATATTTTTAAAAAATATTACGAAAAAAAAAACGATGTCTACTGCGACGGATATTCCTCCTCCACTTTGTGACCTTAGTGAACTTGAACCCATCAGCAGATGAGCATAGCCTTGATCAATCCTTAACTATAACTAGTCGTGAGCCTTAACCTTTGATTTGGACGTGATTCTAGAATCTTGCGAGAGAGCGAGAGATTCCTCACACATAAAAAGATTATTAGCCAATTGCCAATATCCACACATACATTCAACGAGGAGGGGGAGAGAGAGGGAGGAAGGGAGAGTGGGGGCAGAGAGAGAGAGAGAGAGAGAGAGAGAGAGAGAGAGAGAGAGAGAGAGAGAGTGAGTGAGAGACACATACATTGAGAGAGAGTTTATTAGTTAATAGTGAACTATAATATGTGTTTTCTTTATTTGTGGTATAAATGTCATAATATATGCATATACTACATCTCTTGGGTATTAGTGTATTTGAAACGACGCACCTTACCTTGGGATACCATTCGGTCCTCGCACCTTACCCGCACCGAATTGAACGCACCGAATACACTGGACTACCGTGATTATATGTAGTTAAGATATACATATTCACTCCTATGATGGGACCCCCATGTATTAGGTGGCCATTATCTGCAGAGTCAGAGCCACATCTCCTTCCACACCACTACATTATCCCCACTACCTCTCCATCACTCGTTACACTATCTTCGGGTTATTTCGAGCCTTTTTCAGCCTACACAGTTTTGTGTAGCGAGTACGATCCCATTTTATTTCTACACAAGAGTTACTACAGTTGTACATGGTTTTGTCTCATAGGCCAAGTTTGGCCTTCAGAAGCCGTTAATATCACTTTCTCTCTCTCTCTCTCTCTCTCTCTCTCTCTCTCTCTCTCTCTCTCTCTCTCTCTCTCTCTCTCTCTCTCTCTCTCTCTCTCTCTCTCTCTCTCTCTCTCTCTCTCTCTCTCTCTCTCTCTCTCTCTCTCTCTCTCTCTCCCTCTCCCTCCCTCTCCCTCCCCCCCTCTCTCTCTCTCTCTCTCTCTCTCTGTCTCTCTCTCTCTCTCTCTCTCTCCCTCCCTCCCTCCCTCCCTCCCTCCCTCCCTCTCTCCCTCCCTCCCTCCCTCCCTCCCTCCCTCTCTCACTCTCTCTCTCTCTCTCTCTATTTTAGGGTTTCGGAAGCTCTGATTTAGGGTTTTCGCCACTCTGTTTTAGGGTTTCGCCATCCTGTTTTAGGGTTTCGGAAGCTCTGATTTAGGGTTTTCGCCACCCTGTTTTAGGGTTTCGCCACCCTGTTTTAGGGTTTCGCCACCATATATTAGGGTTTTTCTCTCTTGAAGCTCTGCTTCAGGGTTTCTGCCAACCGATTTTAGGGTTTCTGACCTTCAGTTTCTGAGTTTTTGCACCTCGGTTTTAGGGTTTCTGCAACTTTGTCAGTTTGTTCGCCGTCTGGTTCGTTTACTCAGCTTTTAGGCTTCCCCTATATTCGCCATCTTCTTCCTTTAGGTTTTCTCCCTTACACTCATCTGTAATAGGTCGGGAAAATGGATATCCACACTGGTCAGTTCAGATTAGTACCTTTTTTCGAGCTGATCTCCACGGGAATTTCGCAAGGTTTTTATCACTTGTGTCAGCATATACCTTTTCTCATTTAGTGTTCTCTCTCTCTCTCTCTCTCTCTCTCTCTCTCTCTCTCTACAGCAACAACATGGAAGGCAAGAAAAGCTTTGCCTCTGCCCTCTTGCACCAGCCGCTTTCTATACCAGCCCCAGTCAACAAACCAACAGCATGGGAGTCTTACTTACTCCAAGAAGTGAAGAAACTCCAAGGAGAAATGGCATCAATGAAGCAGGAAATTAGTAAGAAAGATGAACAAATAGCCAGATTGCAACAAAAACTTGATGAAATACAAGGAAACAGCCAGCAAGCAGGAGCTGAATCAACAAATAAAGTCGACTTGACAACACAATTATCCGAGGTAAAACTATCCAGCTCTACACATTTTTCAAAAGAAGTAATGTCTGTGGTAAAGGAGCATGAATTGGTGGACAGCAACAAGAAAGTTATCAGGATTGGAGGCCTCCCCCTAGGATGGGACAGGGAGGACATCGCACCCGAGTTAAAAGATGACTGCATCCTTGAAACAGAAGTACTAGAAGCACAACTAACCAAAGTGGTCCCCTTCATCAATCTAGGGTCTCCAATCTTCATCACACCCAAACGAACTCAGGCAAGGGTAAGCTATTTTGACATGTCAGATAAGATAGCTGTCATGAAGCAAGCAAAGTCACTACAAAGTACTAAAGTATGGATAGCAGATGAACTCATCCCACTCCAACTTAAAAATCGACCAGCAGAGTTAACTAAAGTCAGAGAAGCCAGGAAGAATGGAAAGTGGGCAGTATACAGAGGCGGTCAAGCTATTATCAGAGATTTCCATACCCATACCACATAGGAAGAAACAGCTATCTCCCTCATTTGTAATATATATTGATGTAATTTTGAAACTCTTATGAGTCATAAGAGTGCTTTGGGAGCCACATCCCCCCCCTTTTATTTTTATTTTGATTTTTCCCTTTTATTATAGCCCCTTGAGGACTTCCCCCCAAGTGGAATGTAATGTTTTGATGTACCTGATCGGTCCCATAGGTCGATTTCGGCCTCTCGTGGACGTTAATATATCTTTCTTTCTTTCTTTCTTTCTCTCTCTCTCTCTCTCTCTCTCTCTCTCTCTCTCTCTCTCTCTCTCTCTCTCTCTCTCGGGAGGCCAGCGACGCTTGGGACGCTTGGGACGCTTCCTCCCAGCAGCATACGAGAGGCGAGATCGGTCACTCCAGCCCACACATCAGCCACGGGTGAGTACGCAGCAGACCATTACCCAGTTTTTTCAGCGGGCTGAGCCACATCAGAGAGGTCCATCTATAGGGCTCACGCTCTACCAGGCAGCAGCACAGAGAGCACGGCGCCGACCACACATGGGCGGATATCATCGACCACGACTATATCAGGAGGATATCTCACGCATCAAGACAGCCTACGACCACATGATGGAGCATCGGCGCACCACCACCCCATGGGTTGTCTTCCTTGAGGAGGCACTCAGACCACCCCCGATGTACCACATACTAAACCCACCTCCACCCATTCACCAGTAGCTAGGGTGTTTTACTCACACTTTTACTCACATGTCCCCCATGTATTAGGTGGCCACTATATGCAGAGTCAAAGCCACGTCTCCCCATCCTTTTCCAGCCTTATATATCTTTGTGTCCGGATATACTTTTTATTTCATTTCATCCTCCACACAGGGTTACTACACTTGTACATGGTTTTTGTCTCATAGGCCAAGTTTGGCCTCCAGAAGACGTTAATATGACTTTCGTTCTTTTCTTTCTTTCTCTGTGTGTGTGTGTGTTTGTAAAGTCCCGCATCCTAATCGCCTCCCGAATCTGCCCTCAAACTCTTCGAGACCCGAAACCCTGAACACAGCCATAATCCCTAAGCTCGCCCCGTCTCTGTTAGAGTGCCAGCACGTCAGCCCGCGCAGTCCGTCAGCCCGCTCAACCCATTACTATGTCAGCCCGAGTAAGCCCCGTAACCCTAATCGGCCCATCGATGTCTCTAGTACTGCCCCATCGCCCAACTCCCTAACCCTAACCATCACCATGCCTAATGTAACCTTTCACCCTAACCCTAACCCTAAACTAACCCTAGCCCTAACTCAAAACTAACCCTTATCCTAAACACTAAAACCCAACCTGCCCTCCGTTGCTAAAATGCCTATTTTACCCTCCCAAAGTAACCCTAACCCTAAGCCAAAACCCTAAATCCCAACCCCAATCCTAACCATACCCTTTTCCCCTCTCTCTCTCTCTCTACTTGAAAGAAGAAATCAAGAATGATTGGAAGATGGATGTAGAAGAACACCTCAGATCAGAGATAGAAGAAACACAAAACAGTTGGGTGGAAGTGATAAGTAAAAATATTAAAAAGGAGGTCAAAGAAGAACGGAAGAAGGAAGTCAAGGAAGACGTGAAGAAGGACGAACTCACACGAGTTCATGATATACTAGAAGAGGAGAGACTTCGACACATTCGAAGACTCCACATTCGGATTACGGGCCTACCGAAGGGCGCATAACCAAAAGCTGACGCCACCGACATTTGCCGCCGCCTTGCATACGAGAACATGCCCTTCACATGCGCATGGAGGACTCGAAGGGATACGTCTCGTTCACAAGCACTCATCCTTGTATGAGCTCCGAGAAGACACGGACAACCTTTTTTAGACGTTGACCAATACTATGTGCACTACCAAGCGGCACTCTCTACATGGACGAGGGCCTCACAAGGATGCAGGTAGCACACAGACGTGCTTGCATGCCACAGATACTCCAAGCACGCCGAGGGGGAAGGAAGGCCTTTTATCAAAGGTAAGATCTTCATAGACGGATGCCCTATCAAATTGGGCAATGCGGCCTATGAGACATCATTACACTAGGAGGCGCCACTCAAAGGAGCAGTTTGAAATTGCAACGGGACATTCTAGACACGACAAGACAAACTCGAGGAGATATTGGAGTCACATGACTTTGCTTGCATTACAGAGACACATGAGAGCCCAAAGAGAGGCCTACCACGCATTGCAGGTTTTCACTAGGAATCTGCATTCGGGACCACGATGAGACAGAATACAGCGCAAGGGTCGGGAGGTGTTGCCATCATATTTAGATAGGAGATACAGAGCCGGATCCACATCATAAGGAGAGATGAGAAGGCACAATACATGTGGTTTCGCATGGAGATAGCACCAGGTAGCTTGATTTACATTGCGATATGCTACTTTCCACCAGGTGGATCCCGATATGCAAGGCAGGACTTTGGAGGATCAATTCGAGACACAGACTCACCATACACAGCACTTTCAGATGACATACTAGCACAATAGGTGAAGTCTTCCTTATGGGGGACTTCAATGGCAACACCTAGTCACATCAGTGAGAGGTATATGACATGGATCATTCACATCTCATGAGGGGCAGAGATCCAGATTCCAAAGGAGACATACATGAGTCGAGTGTCAGTATTTATGGGCTGGAGTTGGGCCATTGTTTTACTCACTCACATTATGGATCCCCCATGTATTAGGTGGCCATTATCTGCAGAGTCAGAGCCACGTCTCCCCAGCCTTGTCCAGCCCTATATAGCTTTGTGTAGCGAGTACTTTTTATTTCATTTCATTTTCTATACAAGGTTACTACACTTGTACATGGTTTTGTCTCATAGGCCAAGTTTGGCCTCTAGAAGACGTTAATATAACTTTCTTCTTTCTCTCTCCTCTCTCTCTCTCTCTCTCATGCATAGGGCTTAAAGTTAAGCAGGCAACATCATAGAGAGGATGCTATAGACCACGAGGAGCTTGGTATTATGACCACGACTACATCAAGAGGATATCTTACGTATCAGGACAGCCCATGATCACATGATGGAGCAGAGTCATACCACCACTCCATGGATAACCACTTTAGAGTGGGCCCTCGGCACTCCGAATGCTATTGATGTACCACATACTCCATCCACCTCCCCCCATCACCAGCAGCTAGGGTATGTGCATTCACTTACCCCCTTTGTATTCAGTGGCCATTATCTGTAGAGCCAGGGCCAAGCTCCCAAACACATCCCACACTGCACTATTCTTGCTATCTCCCCCACTTACCAGGGACTCCCCATTCCTCTCTCTCTCTCTCTCTCTCTCTCTCTCTCTCTCTCTCTCTCTCTCTCTCTCTCTCTCTCTCTCTCTCTGTGAAGCTCCCCGTCAGCTCTCTGCAGCCCCCGTTGGCTCTCTGCCCGCCCCGCTGCTATGCTCCATCTACCGCCCGTCGACCTGCCCGCAACTCCCCCGTCGGCTCTCTGCCCGCCCCGCTGCTCCATCTGCCCGCCCTTCAACCTCGCAACCTCTTCCCATTTGCCCGCCTGTCGACTTGCCTGCAGCTGCCCCGTCGGCACTATACCTGTTTGCCCGCAGCCGCGCCACCTCTGCTGCACCCGACTTCCACCTCTGCACCCCATGTGGCGGTCTCCGCCTCCTGCAGTCGCCACCTCTCTACCCTCGTCCACCTCCGCCCCCCTTCGATCTGGCGCTGCTCTCTGAGCCCTCTCTCACCATGCCCCATGCCCTAATCCGGATCTTAACTTGACTTTAACTTTAACCCTAACCCCAACCCGAGTTCAGCCCTAAACCCTAATCATAATGCCTAATATACCTAATTTTAATTTTATAGTTTTATCTTCCACTTTAACTTCACACCTAAAACTAAACCAAAACCCCCATTGCCAAAATACCTATTTTAGCCTCCCAAACTAACCCTAACCCTAAACCAAGAGCCTAAATCCCAACCCCAACCCCAACCCAAAACCAACCCTAACCCGAGCCCTAACCCTGACCCTAGCCCCCCTCTCTCTCTCTCCTCTCTCTCTCTCTCTCTCTGTCTCTCTCTCTCTCTCTCTCTCTCTCTCTCTCTCTCTCTCTCTCTCTCTCTCTCTCTCTCTCTCTCTCTCTCTCTCTCTCTCTCTCTCTTTCTACCCGAGCCCTAATCCTAAACCTTGAAATGGCTCCCATGGACCGGAAGGAAGTGGACGACCTTATTGCTAAAGCTCTCAAAGAGGCCAAAAAGGAAGCAGACCGCAACCTCAATATGGAGATACGAAAGATGATGGAAAAGTTCAAAGGACTTGAAGAACAAGTAAGTCATGGGTGGAAGTAGTACACAAAAGGGTTAAGAAGGAAGTTAGGGAAGACGTGCATAAAGAAGAGCTCACACGAGTCCAGGACACACTTGAGGAGGAGAGGCTTCGACACACTCGAAGACTTCACATTCGGATTACAGGCCTACCCGAAGGGGTATCACCGGAGGCAGACGCCACTGACATTTGTCGTCGACTTGGATACGAGAGCATGCCCTACACAGACGCATGGAGGGTTGGGAGGGATACATTGCGTTCCCGAGCACTCATCCTCAAGATGAGTTCCGAGGAGGCACGGACCGCCTTTTTTAGACGTCGATCAGTACTACGTGGACTACCCGGCAGCACCCTCTACATGGACGAGGACCTCACGCGTATGCAGGTGGCACACCGACGCGCTTGCATGCCACAGATACTCCAGGCACGTCGAGAGGGGAGGAAGGACTTTTACCGCGATGGTAAGGTCTTCATAGATGGATGCCCTATCAAATAGGGCCATGCGGCCTATGAGACATCACTACACCAGGAGATACCACTGAGAGGAGCAATGTGGAACTGCAACGGGTCACTCTGGACGCAACCAAACAGAGTCGAGGAGATCCTCGCATCACATGACTTTGCGTGCATCACAGAGACACACGAGAGCCCAGAGAGAGGTCTACCACGCATTGCAGGTTTTCATTGGGAATCTGCATTCAGGACCACGACGAGACAGAGTACAGCACGAGAATCGGGAGGAGTGGCCATCGTATTTCCACAAGAGATACAGAGCCAGATCCATATTATAGGTAGAGATGAGGAGGCACGATACATGTGGGTTCGCATGGAGATAGCACAGGGCAGCTCGATTTACATTGCTATATGCTACTTCCCACCAGGCGGCTCTCGATACGAAGGACACGATCTGGGGGGACCGATCCGAGATAGAGACTCACCATACATAGCGCTTTCAGATGAGATACTACATTACAGCACACTAGGTGAAGTCTTCCTTATGGGGGACTTCAATGGCCGCACTCAGTCGCATCAGTGCGAGGCATACGACATGGATCACCCACATCTCATGAGGGCCAGAGACTCGGTTGAGATTAGCACCAGCAGAGTATCGGCAGATACGGGTCAGGACACCACCGGCTATGGCAGACATCTACTCGAGCTAGGCAACCGACATCATCTCGTTATATATAACGGGATGAATCGTTGGCCAGGTTCAGGCAGACTTACTTGCTTCCCTCACGGGGGAGGTGAGAGCACAGTCGACTACATTTTGGGTACTACCTCTGGAGCTTCACTCATCCCTTCACTTAGTATTGGACGACGCCCACTCGGTGCTGACCACACATTTATCACATTCACACTCTCATCTCCGATTCCATTAGAACCTCCCTCACCCACTGAGATACATACCACGATACACTTCACACACGAGCTCTCACACGTTTATGCACACCATTTACACACCCGCCTACTCTCCCTCGATCCATTCTCACCTTTGGACACACTTACATCACATATCACCTCCATCCTACAGGACTCAGCTCTCCGAAGCTTCCCAGACCGCACACATATGCACCCTCCACGCACAGGATCCATGCCCCAGAACCGTTGGTACGATGCAGATTGTCGTGAGCTGCGTAAACACCTACGGATTTTAGAGCATAGAGGAGATATTACACACACAGGCACAGCGTCGCATGCAGAGCCTTACTCGCCGCAAACGGCGAGATTGGGAGGAGAGACAGTATTGGGATATTTACCATTTGCTCATGAGTCGAGACAGTGTAGTGGCATGGCGACATTTGAGAGAGAGGAGACAGCAGACACCTATCCGAGACCAGAGCACTTGGCATAGCTATGCATGGAGCCTATACGAGATCCCATACCAACCTCCCATTCCCAGACCGAAGAGCTCACGTCCTACTACCTCTGACTTCTGCACACCCACTATGGTGGGACGCGCTATTGCCCGGCTGCAGCATGGCAGGGCCCATGATCATTTCGGTTTACATGCAGAGCACCTCATCTATGGAGGCACGACTCTCGCACCGCTCATTGCCCATCTCTTCAACCGTGCATTGGTTGAAGGGTTCCCAGACTCATGGACTGAGTACACCATAGTGCCCATTCATAAGTCAGGTGATACTATGGATCCAGCTACATACCGGACGATCATGATTGGCCCTATATTGGCCAAGTTATATGGGGCGGTACTAGAGACAGAGTTGAGTACTCTCGCTGAGAGGAAGGGCATCAGGGCTCCAGGACAGGCAGGTTTTAGACTAGATTACTCTACCATTGACCACATCTTCACTCTGAGATGCCTGATCGACCAGGCCAGGGTGAGGAAGAGGAGATTATATTGTTGCTTTGTGGACTTCTGCAAAGCATTTGACACTATTCCCAGGGATCGCCTCTTCGGACGACTAGTTGACATCGGAGCTCCGGAGGAGATGATATGGGGGATCTACGCCTTATACGAGAGAGTATCTCGTAGAGTCAGATGTCGAGGGGGCTTATCTGATCCACTTGCTAGCACTATCGGGGTGAAGCAAGGATGCCCTCTCTCACCCACCCTCTTTGGTCTTTACATTGATGAGATAGTGAACTTCATACAGCAGCACGGGGGAGATGGCATTGAGGTACACGGGTCCAGTGTCCATATTCTTTTATACGCTGATGATATTGTATTGGTTTCAGAGTGTGCAGAAGGTCTACAGCATGGCCTAGATGACTTTTGCAGACATAGAGGGTTATCTGTGAACCTTGGTAAAACCAAGGTCTTGATCTTTCATACATCAGCAGAGGTACGCAGACATAGCTTGTTCACAGCAGCAGGTGGACCGATCGAGGTGGTCGGATCATATGTTTACTTGGGGGTGACATTTACAGCAGCATCAGGGGTCTTCTCTATGGCTCAGGCAGCCCGTGACCGCACCACACGTGGGTACGCAGCACTAGCTTTGATGGAGAGACAGTGCCACCAGGCATATTTTCGGGAGCCCCGCACAAAGGGGTGGCTCTTTCACACTTTGGTTACGCCAGCGCTCATGTATGGGGCAGCCATATGGGGACCAGGATTAGCTACATCAGTATGGACAGCATTAGAGAGGCCACAGATCCTCATGATTGCTAGACTTATCCGCAGCAAACCTTCAGTACCACATGATATCATTAGAGCATAGCTCGTTGCACCACCGATGCTAGTTGAGGCAATATTCCAGACAATATGCCTATTACACAGACTTCGGAGCATGGATATAGAGCGCATTGCTTATCGTGCTTTCGAGGCATCACGTGATATGGCATTAGCAGGCGACACCTCCTCATGGTATGCACAGACACGAGACTCGCTTGCCCACCATGGCTTTGACATAGACAGGCTACCACCACTACAGTACGACTCTCATGTACCCACCTACTCGCTCTCTTATCAAGAGAGGAATAGGATCATTCGTCAGGAGATATGTCATACATACATACAGAGGACATGGGTGAGCCCTATGGGTACATTGCCACCGAAAATGCTCTACTACCGCGAGCATTTTCTACATATATCGGGCACGGGCTTCATCGAGATTCCGAGATACATGCAGATCTACCTTCCCCACCACCTACGAGTCGTCATTGGGCAGCTCCGGGTTTCATCACATCAGCTCGAGATTGAGAGGGGTCGGTCCAGGGGAGTCCCCCGTGAGGAGAGGTGGTGCCCAGTATGCCAGACAGAGGTAGAGAGTGAGGAGCATTTTGTTATCAGATGTCCAGCATACTTAGACCTACGAGCACAGTTCCAGATCGAGGAGTCATTCCAGCTGTGCATGACTATGGGAGACCAGAGACGCTTGGGACGCTTTCTCACAGCAGCATACGAGAGGCGAGAGCGGTCACTACAGCCCATACATCAGCCACGGGTGAGTACCCAGCAGACCCTTACCCAGTTCTTTCAGCGAGTTGAGCTACATCAGAGAGGTCCATCTATAGGGCTCACGCTCCACCTCGCAGTAGCACAGAGAGCATGGCGCCGACCACGCATGGGCGGATATCGTCGACCACGACTATATCAGGAGGATATCTCACGCATCAGGATTGCCTACGACCACATGATGGAGCATAGGAGTACCACCACCCCCTCGGTTGTCTTCCTTCAGGAGGCGCTCAGACCACCACCGATGTACCACATACTACACCCACCTCCACCCATCACTAGTAGCTAGGGCGTTTTACTCACATCTTGGGATCCCCCATGTATTAGGTGGCCACTATCTGCAGAGTTAGAGCCACGTCTCCCCAGCCTTTTCCAGCCTTATATAGCTTTGTGTAGCGATATACTTTTTTATTTCATTTTATCTTCTACACAGGGTTACTACACTTGTACATGGTTTTTGTCTCATAGGCCAAGTTTGGCCTCCAGAAGACGTTAATATGACTCTCTCTCTCTCTCTCTCTCTCTCTCTCTTTCTTTCTTTCTTTCTTTCTTTCTTTCTCTCTCTCTCTCTCTCTCTCTCTCTCTCTCTCTCTCTCTCTTTCTCTCTCTCTCTCTCTCCCCTCTCTCTCTCTCTCTCTCTCTCTCTCTCTCTCTCTCTCCCCTCCCCATAGGGATTCGCGGCCTGTGAGACACTCGAGGAGATACACCTTGCAGTTTGGAACTGCAATGGAGATCTATGGACACATCCAGAGAGGTTGGAAGAGGTGCGCAAAGGCAAAGACATCATTATGCTCACGGAGACACATGGGAGCCCAAACCGGGCCCTACCTCGAGTCCACGGTTTCCAGTGGGAGTCCACCTACAGAGAGTGTACACGTCAACACACCACCAGAGGATCAAGAGGACTAGCCATACTCTTCAGAGATGGACTTCAAAACAAGATACAGATAGTCACACGTGATTCACAGGCCAGATATCTTTGGATCCGACTCCAGCTCTCACAGGAGAGGATCATCTTGATAGCATTATGCTACTTTGCTCCTTCTAGCTCGTGGTTCGCTATCATAGATCGAGAGGACTCACCATACACTTGCCTGTCGGAAGAGATTACAGAGTAGTCTGCATTAGGGGAAGTCTTCCTTGTGGGAGACTTCAATGCCAGAACAGGCAATGATCAATGTGAGATATTTAACCCAGAAGACCCACACATACCACATACCATAGAGGATGAGTCTGCAGCTTGAGCTTCAGCTGACTCTACACACACTCATTATGGCACTCACTTACTCAGACTAGGCTCTCAACATAATCTCATTATCTATAATGGGATGGCTCAGTGGCCTACCTCAGGAGGATTGACATGCATACCACACTCAGTCAGAGATGGAAGGGGAAGTACAATAGATTACATCATGGGATCTAGAGAGGCCATCCACCTACTTACCTCATTCACCATCCCACCCATACCCATTGGGGCCGATCACACATACCTCTCGCTCTCCCTCAAGGGAGACACCCCTATACGCACACCCGAAGCACGCATCCCACACACCACCATCCACTTCACACACGAGCTAGCTCACATATATGTGGCTCAAGTCGAGAAGGGTCTTCTCTTGCTTCATCCTGACACTCCAGTGTCGCTACTCACCTCACAAATAGCATCAGTTCTTCAGACATCAGCGATCGGCTCCTTCCCACACACCATCCATTCTGGTCACACACCTCCCCTAGAGACTATGCCACAACACCCCTGGTATGATGAGGAATGCAGAGATCTTTACCGTCGACTACGAGCTCAGCGAGCATTGGGAGAGATCACAGAGAGAGAGGCCAAGGGACGGATGAAGACTCTCACACGTTGGAAGACGGGAGCCTTTGAGGAGGCACAAGAGCTTGAGCTATATCATCTCTTTATGAGTATGGATAGTGCTACAGCATGGCGTACCCTACGAGAGCCACGCCCGACCACACCTATTGGAGACCTACTCACGTGGCATGATTATGCTCAGAGATTGTATGAGGTACCTGGTCAGCCTCCCATTCCCAAGCCACTTGAGCCTCCCCCTACTAGTTCTTCTCTCTTCACAGCAAAGATGGTTGAGAGGGCCATAGGATGACCGCGACATGGACATTCCACAAACCACACGCGATTGCAGAGCGAGCATGTCATATATGTAGCCTCCACTATAGCCCCGTTGATTGCACACGTCTTCAATCGGGCTATAGGGGAGGGCTTCCCAGAGGAGTGGACTAGGCACACCATTGTACCTATCCACAAATGTGGAGACACCCTGGACCGAGGGAACTACAGGACCATCATGATTGGCCACACCATGGCCAAACTATACGGTGCCATACTTGAGGCAGAGCTCAGCTCATATGCAGAGACTGAGGGGCTACGAGCACGAGGTCAGGCAGGTTTTCGACGAGCTTTCTCTACTATTGATCACATCTTCATTTTGCGTTGCCTCATTGACGGGGCAAGGATGCGAAAGAAGAGACTATATTGCTGCTTTGTGGACTTCCGCAAAGCTTTTAATACAGTGCCACGAGAGATGCTCTTCCAACACCTCCAGAGCTTGGGAGTACCATCAGGGATGATTTGGGCCATCTATACACTCTATGAGCAAGTGACTTGGAGGGTACAGTGTCCAGGAGGTATGTCTGAGACCATTCCTAGCACCATCGGTATTAAGCAAGGCTGCCCACTCTCTCCCACTCTATTTGGTCTCTACATCGACGAGATTGAGGACTACATTCTCCAAGCTTGAGGAGAGGGTGAAGACCTCGCAAGTACACATGTTCACATTTTATTATATGCCGATGACATTGTCTTGATTTCAGAGTCACCCGAGGAATTACAGCGCCACCTGGATGCCTTGGATGAGTTTTGTACACAAAGGGGCTTGACAGTAAACTTTGGCAAGACCAAGGTCATGATCTTCCACACCTCCCTCATGGTGAGGAATGGAGCAGGATTAAGAGCTGGGGCTGGACAGATTGAGGTGGTCACTTCCTATGTCTACCTCGGAGTCACATTCACGAGCTTGTCGGGCCCCTTCAGCATGAGACAGGGAGCCACCGATAGACTCACACGAGGATATGCAGCTTTAGCCATGTTAGAGCGGAGATGTCACCAAACACACTTACAGGAGCCCCGCACGAAGGGGTGGCTAATTGACACACTAGTCAGACCAGCTATGATGTATGCTGCGACAGTTTGGGCCCCAAGCCTCACAGCCACCCAGTGGAGTGCGATCGAGAGGCCTCAGGTACGTATGATCTCGTGATTATTTCGCGGGAAACAGTCAGTACCACATGACATCATCAGGGCAGAGCTAGCTGCACCACCCATGGTAATAGATGCATTATTCCAGACTATCTGCTTTATTCAGAGGATGAGGGAGCTCCCTACAGGCAGACTCACACACAGAGCTTTTGAGGCATCTATACAGATATTAGAGTCAGGATATGAGAGAGCTTGGTACACTCATGTTAGAGCTTGGTTTGATAGTCATGGACTTGATATGGACAGATTGCCGCCTTTTCACTATGACCTTCACTCACCTCACATCCACCTCTCTTGTCTCTCTACATTAGTCAGACATGGCACACACAACACATGGGATTGTTAGCTGAAAAGTTTGTAATTTTCATGCACTAACATGTTCCATTTTGGGAAGTATTTGTTTGAATATAGGTGTTTTGCAAGGAGAATTGAGGGCTGGTGGTGATAAGATCCACTCAAATGTGGATACAGGGATCGAGAATAGTGTAGATGTTCTCAAGGCTTGTTGTGCCATGAAAAGCCACATCTACTGGGGGAAGGGAAAATATGTGCTGATGGGCAAAGTATGCCATGGGAACCTGGAAGATCTACCGGATGAGCGAACTCGAATGGAAGGCTTTCTTTCAAGGTAAAGTTCAGAAGAGGATTTATTGGGGGCGGCTATGTTCCCATCAAGCCATCGGACCTATGGAGTGATGCAGACTTGTCTTCTAATGTTTCAAGGGGTAATTCTTCATATGCTACAGTTGTTACAGCATTTGTGAAACCATCTGCGATAAAGAACTTTCGATCATTAATACCCTCGTCCACCTTCTCCGAGAATGTGAAATCATATGATAGGTATTGGTGCATCGCTAGATCGTGAGCAAACCAGGAGATGCGTCAAGTAGCTTTGGATTGGGCATGTGGGATGGGTGCTATTTTTCAAAGTCATCGGAAAGCAATTGGGAGCTTCAACTTTGCGGGGACTACGATGATAACAAATGAGGACCCAACCCAGATGTAAGTATCCTTTCAGAATTGGTCAGGTGGGAGCTCCTTCAAGAAGCAAGGTCAATCCAAAGGAAGTGATATTGGCATTATGTGGTCAGAGCAAAAGGAAAAACGGCTTTTGGAAGGAGGCTGAGAACTTTTGCGCGCAACAGAGAAGTTTTTTTTGGTTTTTTTCTGATGTGTGGCAGGTACTTTGGAAGGGAGTATGAGAGGAAGCAGGAGGGGTTAGTCCAGTTCTCAGAGGCGGGCAGACAGCGTTGAAAAAAGGGTAAGGCCACGGAGGGGGGTGTTTATCTTGGGCCGCATCAAAGGAGGGGGAACTCTCATTTTTGCTTTCGTGCGTCTTCTGGGCAGAAGCGGAGGAGAGAGGAGGGCAACTTGCGTTCTTTTCTGACCACAAAGAAGGGGGGGAAACAATGTGTGTAGCGCTTCTGCTCTCCGTGGATGAAGAACGCCACCCACAAGGGAAAGGACCAACCTCTCATCCGTATGCAATCATAGAGAGAGGAGCGACTGCTCTCGATGTTTGAAGGATTAATGCACGAGGAGGTCCTGAGGGGAGTTTTGTTAATGTCAGCTCAGCAACGGGGGAAGTTCTAGGCCTCTACTGGGTTTTAGTGGTGGTGGAGATACACGGGGTGAAAGAGAAGAATACGAAGAGGCAAAGGAGCCCAAGCATTCGCGAACAACATTAGGCTTCCTCCACTCAAACTCCGGTAGTCAACGAGGCCTAGGTGATCATTCTTGCACCTCTCCAACGACTGTGTCATCTCCTACTGCTGGCTTGGACATCGACATTCTTGATCTTGTAAGGCAGAACTCCCTTCCTCATTACTAGCTGAATATCCGTTCTATTTATATGCGACGTGAATGTATAGTCAGTCGAAAGGATCTCCATGCCATGTCTTCATAACATGAGCAATGGCGGGTTTGCCATATTTGACAGGGTTCACCCTCTCTGTGGTGGTTGTTGTGTTTTGGCTTCGATTCAGTAATCAATGTCTGATGTTTGCACATCGTCTGATATGGGATTTGCATTTCTTGTTTCTCCTCATGTTGCGCATTAAAAATACCAGATTTCCGTTCTAATTTGTTGTTCGAAAAACAAAACATTTGTCTCTTATGAGGAGTTCTACAACCATAGGAATAGTTTCTGCAGTACAATTGCATAGTCATACTGGATTGGTTTTCAGAGAACTAGTTGCACGGGAGATCCTACAACGGTGCACATATTTTGTGAGGCTACTCGTTTAGTATGTGTGCTCTTGTCGTTCTGTTACGGTGGGAATAGATGCTGCAGTTTCAAAATGATCAGCCTTGAGAAGAGAGAGCAGGAAACAACCAGCCAGAACAGTTTTACATTAATAATGTCGAGTTCATAGAGATGAATATAAGTGTTAAAAAAAAAAGAAACCGCATGTAAATAATTTGAGGCTTAAGGGGAATGGAGTTTGCAAGAGGGACTTAACAAATAAAGTATGCAACATGGGGCACTTATCCTTGGAACTCTTTAGTCTCTGTTCAATTGAACTTGCTTAGCGCTACTTGCTCGGTACTTGCTGCATCGTCTAAACTTCACAATGGAAAGCGAGTATCTATGGTCAGCCACTTTGAAGCATAACTTTATGTTGGTACAATGATGTGCATCATTGCATGAGTACTCTCCTAGTATTGCAGAAGCGTTAAAAAATTTGCTTGCAGCATCACACAAAAAGGTGTGTTCATCGGGTGTTAGGAGTTCACTTAAACAAGGGAGTTGCATGTGGAAACGAATCAGAAACTTCATAAGCGATTCCCAATTGGGATATATGACCTATGACTTCCACTGATTAATGCACGAGGGGATTAAATGCTAAAATTAGAAGTGAAGCATAACTTCCAAAGGAGTAGTTAGTGACGATATGTGTGAATTTTGACGTATGGTTATAGTTATGAGAGAGAAAAGAGAAAGAGTTGGGATCCAAAAGGAAGGGAGAGCTAGGCTATGGTCAGGATTCACGAGAATCTAGGTTGCACTTTTACCGCATGAAGCTTTGAGATTAAAGCTAAATCCCAAGCTGGAGGTCGGTTAGACTCAGGACTAGGGACTGAGGCCGCTTCCTCAAAGTACACAATTATAAATGGATAAGTTAACAATCAACTGAAGTGGAACCTAATTATCGAGAGTGAATCGGGTTGAGTTGTAATTCGAGGTACGCTCGACTGTGGGCTAAGTGCGATTAAAATTTCAAAGGGGTTCCATTAAGCAAGCAAGGTGAAGAAAGCATAGCGACTCCCGATTTCACCTATAACCGAGCAAAAGTCGACTTATACAAAGCCATTTGAGCAAAGTATCATTGTGCATGGGGCATTTTTTTGGGGTTAGAGAACCTAAACATTATGCTGCGTCTGCCGGGAATAGCTTGGCACGTCTCTATAAGAGAGTGCCATAGGTTCACCTAGCACCACATGTTGGCCGAGCTTGCGGACCCAAGATCTAGTACATGAGCGAGGGGAACTCATCCTGAGGAGCAACACAAACGCAAAGAGAGGAACGCGCTCAGAGAAGAGCCCTTGAAAGAGAAAGGAAGAGGTGGGAGTCGCAAGGTGAGGCAACTTCGACTAGCTCGAAGAAATCTGCCAAAAAACGTGTACTCCCGTAGGAGAGTCTCGAATCAAGTGCAAAAGTTTGAAGGAGGGATCCTGAGGCCGCGTGCACTAAACTTTTGGGATCGAAGTGATATTGACATCAGACCTCTGTTCGAAATGGCTCAACGGATTTCAGTTCATTTGGGGGACTTCACCAAGTTCTCAGGTGCTTGGGACGAGGATCCGGATAGTTTTATCTAGCTGTTTGAAGTTACTTGTGAAGCCAATGAGGTAGTTGACCAGGGTCAAAGGTTGAGGATTTTTTCGACTATTCTCCGAGATGAGGCAGCCAACTGGTATGGGAATTTGACACCACCAGAGCGTGGAACTTATCAGATGCTCAAGGAAGCCTTCTTGGCAAAGTTTCGATGACAAAGCTTCCAAGATAGATTGGCCCAACAGATGGATTATCTGCGACAGGGAGTCAATGAGAGCATTGATAACTACATTCAGAGAATGGAAACCTTGGTAAGAAAAATGGGCGCGAATGCCCCGAACGATGAGACATTGAAAAGAAGATTCATTGCGGGATTGAGAGATCCTACGGCGCTGCAGCATATCAGCCTGACAAGACCTGCAACTTTAATAGATGCTAAGGAACAAGCAAGGCTTTGGGAGGAAGTACAATTATGTCAACAAAGGAAAATGGAGCTCTTATACGAGCCAATGAGAGGCCCAGGAAACATACCCATGAAAAATCCTGGCCAAGAAAGTCCCGCATTGACGACCCCAGCTTTTGTAGCTGCCACTAGCACGCCAGGCGAGGTAAAGTCTGCGCTAACTAAAGAACGAATATTGGAGTTGGTCACACAAGCTATAAAAGCTACCACAATGACCCAGGAAACATACACAGTAAAACCAGAGGTAGCTACAAACCCGAATCAAGTATTTAGATTGAACACATGGTGTGGAAAGTGCCATGGTTACGGCCATTTGGCTTCAGAATGCCCTACAGTCTCAAGAGTATTCACAGATAGATCACCACCTAGAATGCGTTGCACTTTTTGTGGAAGGACAAATCACACGGAGGAACGATGTTACAACAAGAGGGCCTATGAAGAGAGGACCATGAAATCGGGAGATACAAGAGAAAGATCCTACATGGGATTGCATGCTCAAAGTGTCCCGCCTACATCTCGTTGGGAAAATAGACAAGCTTATGGATATGGTGCTCACGGTCAGGGAGGAGACTATTCGAGAGGAGTCGCACGTGATCAAAGGAGAGATGGTCCAATCCAGTGTTCGAGATGCCATGGCTTTGGCCATACTCAATCTAGATGTCCAAACGAAAAGAAACCAGTTGATTATACCCCGCTATGTAGGTACTGTAGTGGAGAGGGCCACTTTGATGAAGATTGTCCAAAACGAAGAGCTTCCACTGGCAAGGATAAGGGGCCAGTAGGATCCTCAAATTATGTGGAGACTCAGATTCATTCCACATCGAGAGCTCAATAGTCAGTTCCTACGATCGGAGTAGTGTTCAAGACACCGAACCCTCAAGAAGGCTCTAGCTCGTCAATGCACTTTGTGGATGCTTACCAGGCCAAGAAACCGCATGAAGAGCCAACTGTGGCAATAGTCACAAGGACTCGAGAGTATTTAAAGAAACATCCAGAAGGTGAAAGCGAAAAAGCTAGCCAGGAGGAAATACCCGAACATGGAGAGGTAGAAAACCAAGTTGGAGGATTTGCTAAGCAGCAAGAGCTTGAGGATGGGGAAGAGATAGAGATTCTTCCACCAGTGAACAAGGAGTTTGTGCTAGGCATAGCACCATTCCCTGAAAGATTAAGGGCTCCAAAGTGTAGGAAGGAAAAACAAAGTTTGGAGGAAGTGGACATCGTAAAGCTGCTCGCTGACACAAAAGTCACGCTGGACATTGGCACATTGCTGAAATGTTCACATGCATATAGGAAACAATTCTACAACGAATATATTAAGAAACCTAAGAAAGCTCGAGATAAAAAGAGACAAGATAAAGAGGTCCAAGGTATGATTCAAAGTATTACGACGCAGATTGATTCGAATGCTCCAGTTGTGACAGTCGAGATTAAAGGGTATGCGGTCCCTGGGGCTCAGTTAGATAGTGGAGCCGTAGTCAACCTTATGACTGAGTACATGATGAAAGCTTTGGGCCTGAACCACATGGAAGAAACTCCAATGTCCTTCAGGATAGCAGATCAAACGCAAGTGAAGCCTGCGGGTATTTTGAAGAATGTAAGCACAGTTGTGGGCGGTCTTGAATTTCAAGTTGATTATGTGATAGTAAGACCAAGGACCTCAGAGGCCACCTTCTCGATCCTACTTGGACGGCCATGGCTGGTGCAAGCCGAATGTGTGCACGATTCGCGCACAGAATTTATCACAATTGGACCGAAGGGCGATCGAATACAACTTCAAGTGTCTCCAAGCTTGTCCAGCAAGAAATCGACAACAGCTGAGGAAAGGGAGCAGAAAGCAAAGGAAAAGGTTAGACAAGAAATGGCGCGGGTAAGATTTGCCTTGCACAAGGAAACTTCTAAGGACCTTTTACAGGATGGATTTAACTTGCAATTGTCCAACCTCCAACACGCGAAAGTGGGCGAGTACAAAGATCCACTATGTTACAAGGATGACTCAAACCAGGAGTTGCTACGATGGTTGACACATACAAGTGAATTTGAGTGCTACATGTTAAGTATAGACGCAAAGGGAAGCAAAGCTACCCAATCCCTGAAGAAGGGAACTTCAAAAGAAGAGTTGAAGCTCGAGTTAGCTCCGACAATGGAAGTACAACAGTTGAGAGAAAGGGTGAGAGTGCTAGAAGCAGAGCTTCTGAGGAGAAGTCGAGAATCGGAAAAAGAAGCGAAGAGTAAGACTAAAGTTGAAACAGAAAAAAACAATGGTTTACTGGCCAACCATGCATGCATGATCGGAGAGCACTTTCCAATCACAGCGTCATCAAGGAATAAGGAATATTCGCGAGAAGCTCAGGTGAAAAAATGGGAAGTTTTTCCAAAAAAGTTCTTAAGCGTGGGTCAGAGCTACCAGATGGAGTACGAGATTGCATTAAATTAGCACTCAAAAATTTCAGCAAGGCCTTTGCATGGTCATACAGTGATTTGAGAGGAATTGATCCCCGAATCTGCCAACATTATATAGATTTGGAAGAAGGCACCCGACCAATATGTCAACGACTTAGGCGGACAAATCCAGTCTACGGAATTGATCAAGCTGGAATTGACTAAGTTATTGGAAGCAGGATTCATATATCCCATCGCATCCAGCGGATGGGTATCACCAATTGTAGTTGTTCCGAAAAAAAATAAGAAAATTCGCATTTGCATAGATTATCGGAAGTTGAACGAGCGCACAAAAAAAAGGATCACTTCTCTTTGCCGTTTATTGATCAAATCTTGGACAGAGTGGCTGACCATAAATTATACTCATTTTTGGATGGTTTCAGTGGGTACAACCAAATCCAAATCCATGAAGAGGATCAATCAAAAACTACTTTCACAACAGAATGGGCTACGTATGCATATCGTGTGATGCCATTTGGATTATGCAATGCACTGGCCACATTCCAGAGGGCAACGATAGCTGCATATCAAGACTATTCGCAAGATTGGATGGAGATATTCCTCGATGACTTTGCGATTAGAGGCAACCATGAAAACATGATCGAAAGGATCGAAGCTATTTTAAGAAGAAGCATTGAAAAATGCATCGCATTAAATCCTGAAAAGTGTACATTTGGAGTACGAAGAGGATTGCTTTTGGGACTTGTTATTTGCGAAAAAGGGATCGGGGTTGAGGAAGATAAAGTAGAAAAAATCGGACAACTTCCACCTCCTCAAAACTTGCGGCAACTCAGAGGATTCTTGGGGCATGCTAATTATTATCGACGATTTATATTAAATTTTGCATCAATAGCAGCACCACTGACGAATCTTTTGAGAAAAGACCAACAATATCAATGGACTGGAGAGTGTAAAGTTGCATTCGACTTGATCAAAGAGATTGATAAATGCACCGATTTTAGTAGGACCTGACTGGACGAAAGAATTTCATGTGCATACAGATGCTTCTCATACTGCGGTTGGAGAAGTGCTATGCCAAGCCGATGAAAAGAAGTTGGACCACCCTATTTATTACGCAAGTCGAAACTTGAATAGCACTGAAAGAAACTACACGACTACAGAGAAAGAATGCCTCTCGATGATCTTTGCGGTAAACAAGTATCGGCACTACCTGATGGGAAAGCATTTCACTTTTTATGTGGATCACGAAGCCCTAAAGTATATCATCAATAAACCCGAGCTATCAGGGCGATTGATGAGGTGGATGCTACTCCTACAAGAATTTCAGTTCACAGTGGTAACCAAACCAGGCAAAGCGCACATATTGGCTGACCATTTATCTCGAATTATTAATGAGGAGCCAATCCCTGGTGTGCCCGATGATGCTCCTGATGGGCATCTATTTCAAGTTTATGCTAAGGTACCTTGGTATGCAGACTTGGTGAATTTCTTGTGTACCACTAAATACCCGCCGGGAGCAAGCAAGAGAGAGAAGCAAAAACTATTAGCACTGGCAAAACACCATAGCATCATTGGTGGGAAGCTCTATCGATATTTTGTCCATGAGAGCATTTATCGGAGGTGTCTCGAGGAAGAAGAAGCAACCCTAGTGTTGAGAGCATTGCATGATGAACCCTGCGGGGGGCATTTTGCTGGTGAGCTGACGGCGAGAAAGATCTTATTGGCTGGGTATTGGTGGCCAACGCTGTTCAAAGACTCTCACACATACTGCAAGAAATGTGACAAATGCCAAAGAATGGGCAAACCAACATTAGCACATGCTGCTCCTCTTACGCCAGTGCTGGCTCTTAAGCCTTTTGAAAAATGGGGAATTGATTTTGTGGGGCCTATTGATCCTCCCTCAAGACGTAGATCCAATAGGTATATCTTCGTCTGCACTGACTATGTTACCAAGTGGGTAGAAGCCAAAGCTCTGAAGACTGACCGAGCTGTTGATGTAGCTAAATTTTTGTACGAACAAATTATCACCCGATTCGGATGCCCGTTGGAGATAGTAAGTGATAGAGGAACACATTTTGTCAACGAATTGATCGAGGAATTAATGGAATTATATAAGATCAAACATAGGAAAAGCACTCCATATTACCCGAGGGCAAATGGACAAGTGGAGGTTACCAACAAGGTTCTTGAACAGATTCTGACAAAGACAGTAATTGTGCATAGGCGAGTTCTTGAACAGATTCTGACAAAGACAGTAGCTGTGCATAGGCGAGACTGGGATGAGAGACTTTTGGAAGCTTTGTGGGCATATCGAACATCCTACCGAGTGACGACAAAGAGCACTCCGCTCTCCCTAGTATATGGAGGGGAAGCAATCTTTCCCATCGAAAAAGAAGTTCTGACACTAAGAGTGGCCATTGAGGCCAGGATGGGAGAGGAAGAGTCATTGAAAGAGAGGTACATACAACTGGTTAAGCTAGAAGCAAAGAGACTCATTGCACAACAAAGTCTGGAAGCTATTCAGAGAAGACGTAAGGAGAGGCACGACAAGAATCTCAAGACCTATGCGATTCAAGAAGGGGATTTGGTGCTAGTCTATGATAGCAAATATTATATATTCCCGGGGAAGTTGCAGACAAGATGGGCAGGGCCGTTTAAAGTGGTGGAGCTCAACTCCAATGGTTCCATGCAAATTCAGGACTTAGGAGAAGAATGTGCTCCCGTGAAGGTTAACGCACTTCGAGTCAAACCATATTTCAAGTAACATTAGGACGGGAGAAGCCAGACAAGATCCAAGCGGAAGGACGTAGTAGACTCCTTGTACATAGATGTATAGTTATATATATATATATATATATATATATATATATATATATATATATATATATATATATATATATATATATATATGATTTTTGTTTCATAAATATTATTCCTTGCTAGCTCAAGAATTTTGGACTTCTAATTATTTTTTTGTGTTAAACAGAGACCGGTAAGAGCTAAGTAACAAAATGGAAGATCAAATAACTCAACTCTATTTGTACGAGCTCGGGATATATTTCTCGGACCAGACATTCGCCCGCATGGATATAGAGATCGACGACTTTGAGACCGAATATGATATGGAGCAAGCGCACTGGCTGATATGCTTCATAAACCAGGGTTTGGATATTACATTTCATATTGAGTGTTTTAAGACATACCTTATCCGACATGTAGGGTGGGCGGGGGATCGATATTACTATTTCGACCCTTCGAGCGAAATGCCTAACGAAGAGAATGATATCACTTGGGCTTGGGCAGATCTGTTAACGATAGGTAGCGATGACGGAGCTCCTGAAGTTGAGCCTGACTCGCCCTAGGGAAGTCGTCGGGATGCGAGTACGAGGTGAGGCTATATGAGACATCCCGGAGACCCACATTCTAGATCATCTAAGGATAGGTATATAAGGGACAAAGGCATAGCTGGTTTTAGTTACCTAGTGAAAAGTCAAATCGATGAATACATATGTAGTGTCTGTAATTGAGAGAATGGAGTGAAGAGGTGGTTGATCTATCAAAAGTTGGAGTGTGTATGTTTGCATGCATGTGTGGGAAAAGTGGGGAGCAACCCTTTCTTCCTCTCCCTAATTCTCAGGACTTGGGCGAATTAATTAACTATGGAAAAAAAAAAAGAAAAAAAAAAGAAACATAAAAGAAAAAAAACATTGTGTTGTTGTGATCGTACCAACGCGCTATGGTGGGCTAGTAGGTGGGTGGAGTTATCCTAGCCG
This sequence comes from Ceratopteris richardii, assembly GCA_020310875.1. Classification (NCBI taxonomy): domain Eukaryota; kingdom Viridiplantae; phylum Streptophyta; class Polypodiopsida; order Polypodiales; family Pteridaceae; genus Ceratopteris; species Ceratopteris richardii. The sequence goes on along the minus strand of CM035417.1, from coordinate 21,788,313 downwards.
AGCGGTTAGGACCACGTGCCATAGCTAGTTTCGCCATAGGTTTGGGATGTACATGTTTGTGTCTTAGCTATGCGCCATAACGGGTTGGTAGGTAGGTGGAGCCATCGTGGCTGGGTAGTCACGACCACGAGTCGCATCCAGCTTCGTTATGGGCTAGCTGATATATGTTACTTGTCTCTCGTTATGTGTTTGTGTGTTGTGCGCTGCGTTGCATTGGTAGATGGGTGGAATCAACCTGGCCGGGTGGTCAGGCCCACGAATCGCATCCAATGTCAACGTAGGCCAACGTGTGGATATAAATAAAATTTGCATATGAAATTATTCCCCACTCGTGAAGGGGAGAGAGAGAGAGGAGAAGGCGACGATCGCCTGGAAGGGAACGTTATTTGCTTGTGTGATTGGTATGGTGGCTTGTGACAGATTAGCTCACTCTGAATCAACATTCTCAAAGGCACGGATACTGTATATGTACTTATAGATGAGACCTTTAGCGAGGTAATGCAACGGTCTTGCTTTATAACTTGTGTGCTCTATCGGACGGTTTTCCAGTGTGTGGGACACTCCAGGGTTTTTATGTAGGTCTTGACTTGTACTCGGGTCTCGATGGCTTTTGTAGGACGACGATGGGGATTCTTCGGCAGTGTCTAGTCATGGAATAATTGTACATAGCGAATAGTAGGTGCAATAATGGGGTATGCATTTTGGGTATGTTGCATCTCCTGGTGGATTCATTTCAGTTGTCGTTGTTTATTTCGGTATTTTCTTTTCTGTTTTCCGCAATGATAATTGCATGTGCAAAACATGGAAAGGTATGCATGTGTTATTTTAATTGAGACTATTTTCATAATGGAATGCATGAGCAATTTGATGCATAATGGAAATGGAATTGCATATATGTGCGTGTCCGTGGATCATTTTGTAAACGAATGATTTGTATGTATTCATGAGTAATTTTGTTTGAGCACTAATGGCTTCAATGAGTGCAGGTCCGGTTGGAATGATGGCTCAATGAAAAGGTATGTGAACCAATTGTAAACTGACATGTTCAATTGATTGGATTATGTTGCAGCAAGAAGGGCTCGTCGAGGACGACTTCGCAATTCAGAAGAGGGGAGTATGTTAGCTGAAAAGTTTGTAATTTTCATGCACTAACATGTTCCATTTTGGAAAGTATTTGTTTGAATATAGGTGTTTTCCAAGGAGAATTGAGGGCTGGTGGTGATAAGATCCACTCAAATGTGGATACAGGGATCGAGAGTAGTGTAGATGTTCTCAAGGCTTGCTCTGCCATGAAAAGCCACATCTACTGGGGGAAGGGAAAATATGTGCTGATAGGCAAAGTATGCCATGGGAACCTCAAAGATCAATCGGATGAGCGAACAAGAATGGAAGGCTTTCTTTCAAGGTAAAGTTCAGAAGAGGATTTATTGGGGGTGGCTATGTTCCCATCAAGCCATCGGACCTATGGAGTGATGCAGACTTGGCTTCTAATGTTTCAAGGGGTAATTCTTCGTATGCTACAGTACTTGCAGCATTTGTGAAACCATCTGCGATAAAGATCTTTCGATCATTAATACCCTCGTCCACCTTCTCCGAGAATGTGAAATCATATGATAGGTATTGGTGCATCGCTAGATCGTGAGCAAACCAGGAGATGCATCAAGTAGCTTTGGACTGGGCATGTGGGATGGGTGCTATTTTTCAAAGTCATCAGAAAGCAATTGGGAGCTGCAACTTTGCGGGGACTACGATGATAACAAATGAGGACCCAACCCAGATGTAAGTATCCTTTCAGAATTGGTCAGGTGGGAGCTTCTTCAAGAAGCAAGGTCAATCCAAAGGAAGTGATATTGGCATTATGTGGTCAGAGCAAAAGGAAAAACGGCTTTTGGAAGGAGGCTGAGAACTTTTGCGCGCAACAGAGAAGCTTTTTTTGTTTTCTTATGATGTGTGGCAGGTACTTTGGAAGGGAGTCTGAGAGGAAGCAGGAGGGGTTAGTCCAATTCTCAGAGGCGGGCAGACAACGTTGAAAAAAGGGGAAGGCCACGAAGGGGGGTGTTTATCTTGGGCCGCATCAAAGGAGGGGGAACTCTCATTTTTGCTTTCGTGCGTCTTCTGGGCAGAAGCGGAGGAGAGAGGAGGGCAACTTCCTTTCTTTTCTGACCACAAAGAAGGGGGGAAACCATGTGTGTAGCGCTGCTGCTCTCCGTGGATGAAGAACCCCACCCACAAGGGAAAGGACCAACCTCTCATCCGTATGCAATCATAGAGAGAGGAGCGGCTGCTCTCGATGTTTGAAGGATTAATGCACGAGGAGGTCCTGAGGGGAGTTTTGTTAATGTCAGCTCAGCAACGGGGGAAGTTCTAGGCCTCTGCTGGGTATTCAGTGGTGGTGGAGATACACGGGGTGAAAGAGAAGAATACGAACAGGCAAAGGAGCCCAAGCATTCCCGAACAACATCAGGCTCCCTCCACTCAAACTCCGGTAGTCAACGAGGGCCTAGGTGATCATTCTTGCACCTCTCCAACGACTGTGTCATCTCCTACTGCTGGCTTGGACATCGACATTCTTGATCTTGTAAGGCAGAACTCCCTTCCTCAGTACTAGCTGAATATCCGTTCTATTTATATGCGACGTGAATGTATAGTCAGTCGAAAGGATCTCCATGCCATGTCTTCATAACATGAGCCATTGCAGGTTCGCCATATTTGACAGGGTTCACCCTCTCTGTGGTGGTTGTTGTGTTTTTGCTTCGATTCAGTAATCAATGTCTGATGTTTGCACATCGTCTGATCTGCGATTTGCGTTTCTTGTTTCTCCTCATCTTGCGCATTAAAAATACCAGATTTCCGTTCTAATTTGTTGTTCGAAAAACAAAACATTTGTCTCTTATGATTTCAGGAGTTCTACAACCATAGGAATAGTTTCTGCAGTACAATTGCATAGTCATACCGGATTGGTTTTCAGAGAACTAGTTGCACGGGAGATCCTACAGCGGTGCACATATTTTGTGAGGCTACTCGTTTAGTATGTGTGCTCTTGTCGTTCTGTTACGGTGGGAATACATGCTGTAGTTTCAAAATGATCAGCCTTGAGAAGAGAGAGGAGGAAACAACCAGCCAAAACAGTTTTACATAAATAATGTCAAGCTCATAGAGATGAATATAAGTGTAAAAAAAAAAAAAACCGCATGTAAATAATTTGAGGCTTAAGGGGAATGGAGTTTGCAAGAGGGACTTAACAAATAAAGTATGCAACATGGGGCACTTATCCTTGGAACTCTCTAGTCTCTGTTCAATTGAACTTGCTTAACGCTACTTGCTCGGTACTTGCTCCATCGTCTTAACTTCACAATGGAAAGCGAGTATCTATGGTCAGCCACTTTGAAGCATAACTTTATGTTGGTACAATGATGCGCATCATTGCATGAGTACTCTCCCAGTATTGCAGAAGCGTTAAAAAATTTGCTTGCAGCATCACACAAAAAGGTGTGTTCATCGGGTGTTAGGAGTTCACTTAAACAAGGGAGTTGCATGTGGAAACGAATCAGAAACTTCATAAGCGATTCCCAATTGGGATATATGACCTATGACTTCCACTGATTAATGCACGAGGGGATTAAATGCTAAAATTAGAAGTGAAGCATAACTTCCAAAGGAGTAGTTAGTGACGATATGTGTGAATTTTGACGGCGGCCTTTGTATGGTTATAGTTATGAGAGAGAAAAGAGGAAGAGTTGGGATCCAAAAGGAAGGGAGAGCTAGGCTATGGTCAGGATTCACGAGAATCTAGGTTGCACTTTTACCGCATGAAGCGTTGAGATTAAAGCTAAATCCCAAGCTGGAGGTTGGTTAGACTCAGGACTAGGGACTGAGGCCGCTTCCTCAAAGTACACAATTATAAATGGATAAGTTAACGATCAGCTGAAGTGGAACCTAATTATCGAGAGTGAATCGGGTTGAGTTGTAATTCGAGGTATGCTCGACTATGGGCTTAAGTGCGATTAAAATTCAAAGGGGTTCCATTAAGCAAGCGAGGTGAAGAAAGCATAGCGACTCCTGATTTCACCTATAACCTAGCAAAAGTCGACTTATACAAAGCCATTTGAGCAAAGTATCATTGTGCATGGGGCATTTCTTTGGGGTTAGAGAACCTAAACAGGGATCGAGACTATCGCACTACGGAGACCAGTTCTTAGACTCTAGCATCACTCATCCCCCATCTCTTCAAATGTGCAATGGTGGAAGGGTTCCCTGACTCGTGGAGTGAGCACACCATTGTGCCCATTCATAAGTCAAGCGATTTTATGGATCTAACCACATATCGGATGATCATGATTGGCCGCACATTGGCCAAGTTATATGGAGCGGTACTAGAGACAAAGTTGAGCAATTTCACCTAGAGGAAGGGTATCACGGGTCCAAGAGAGGCAAGATTCAATCGAGATTACTCTACTATTGACCACATCTTCACTTTGAGATGCCTAATCGATGAGGCAAGAGTGATGAAGATGAGATTATACCACTGCTTTGTAGACTTCCGCAAAGCCTTCGACAGAATTCCCAAGGAGCGGCTCTTCAGATGTCTACTCGATATCGAGGCTCTAGAGGAGATGATATGGGGGATCTAAACCCTATATGAGAGAGTATCAAGTAGAGTGAGATGTATGGGCAATCTATCAGATTCACTTTCTATACCATCGAGGTGAAGCAAGGGTGCCCTCTCTCGCCCACACTTTTTGGGTTATAGATTGATGAGATAGTGGACTTCATATAGCAAAAGTGAGGAGATGGCATTGAGATAGGAAGGACGACGGTCCACATTCTTTTATATGTTGATGACATTGTCTTGGTTTCAGAATCTATGAAGGGTCTACAACATCACTTACATGGCCTAGATGATTTTTGCACACACAGAACGCTATCAATGAACCTTGGTAGGTGAGGAGACAGAGTTCTTTCATAGCAACAAGCGGACCCATCCAGGTAGTGAGCTCAAATGCATACCTTGGCATCACAGTCACTCCAGCCTCCAAGGCTTTCTCCATGTCTCAAGCAACCTGAGATCGCATCACACGAGGATATGCAGCATTAGCTTTGATGGACAAACAGTGCCACCAGGCCTACTTTCAAGAACCTCGCCCAAAGGGGTGGCTCTTTAACACTCTGGTTGCCCCACTAGCACTCATGTATGGAGCATCCATATGGGGACCAAGGTTATCAGCATCACCATCAACAGTAGTCCATCTGGTTCCCAAACTCATTTGCAACAAACCCTCGGTACCCAACGATATTATACAGGAAGAGCTTGCTGCACCACAGATGCTAGTAGAGGCACTCTTCGAGACAGTATCCTTATTACACAGGATTCAGGACGGATAGAGAGCACATCACTTACATATCTTTCTAGGCATCACGAGACATGGCATGGGCGGGGGACACCTCATGGTATGCACAGACACGAGATTGGCTGGCCCACCATGGACTTGACATAGACAGACTACCTCCGGTACCATATGACTCCCATGCCCCCACCTTATGGCTCTCCCACTAGGAAAGGAATAGGATAATCCGTCAAAAGATATGGCATACATACATACAGAGGACATGGGTCAGGCCAAGAGATCCATTGCCACCGAAAATGCTCTACTACCAAAGGCATTTCCTACGGGCCTCAGATCAAGGCTTCATTAAGACCCCACCTTACACGCAAACATACCTACCACAACACCTCTGTGTCATCATTGGGAAGCTTCAAGTTTCATCACATCAGCTCAAGATCGAGAGACCCACGACCACAATTCCAGATTGAGGAGTGTTAACCAGTGTTAAACCTTAACTGTTCAAAGTTAATTGAACTCTGGGTTCTTGGGATGGTTAGGGGTCTGTAAACAAAGGCCCTATTTGTATTTTCCTGAATCTACAGATTCATTATATTCGACTTCACAGACTCTCACACATTACTGTTTTTTGAATATGTTTACAGCACATCTCAATACTACCGCACAATTGATTGTGTACTTCTTCACCTACCGCATTAACCCATCAATCTTTAATACTTCGTTAAGACTTAATTAACTATTAAGCTTAACAACAGAATCAAGTACTCAAATTACACAGAATTTCGACAAACCCGCCCTCTACTCTAGGCTCTCGCCTATACGAATAGGCCGACGACATGATACACACTGCATCACGCGACTCTTCCTTCATTAATTTGTCAAACGTTACAAATTTTGCGCTACGCCTTATGCATGCGACTTTTCAGGGTATATTACAAATTAGGAGTTCCTTTCCGGCCAGTTACACTGGCACACATGGTGGACTCGAACCCAAAATGGTAATTACAGAGTCAAGGTTCATCGATGATGCCCTGTACATACATAGTTTGAGCTAATTTAAATGTACGAGTAATCTTCTATTTTAGGGAATCTAACATATTCTTCAAAATATCAGGCTCAATCAACTGTGCATCAGTTCTCACTGAACTGGCAACTATGACCTGACTTATTAGTGATTCCGTCTCTGTCTGCAAAAATGATTCCTGGAGATAAAATTCGTTTGCAATAGCAGCATCTCGTCGCAGCTTCATTTCTACTACTTCTGCATCAATGCGCGAGAGCCTATCCACCCGAGCTCCCAATTGCTTTTCTCTTTTCTCGAGTTCTTGAGTTTGAAACTGCATCGTTTTGTAGAAATTTGCTCTCTCTTTTTTAATAGCTTCCATCTCCTTCTTTAACTGAATAGTCACGCCAATCTCTGCATCCAAATCATGACTTTTCTGGAAAAGTTCTTTGGACACCTTTAATTCTTCAGTGTTTTGCATAGCAAGGTTTACCATTTCCTGTCCTTTGTGCTCCACCAAAGCAAGATCTACACGTGTATCCTCGAGCAGATTTCCTAGCGCAATCCTGGCATCTTCTTTATCACTCACCATTTCTTTCAATTGAGAAATTTCTTCATCGCAAGCAGCAAGGAGAACGTCCTTCGCATTCAATTTGGCTTGCAAAAGATGAATCCGCTCTTCGCAGGAACTGGTCTCAGCCTTCCGAGCGAGCCCTTCTTCCTGAAGGGGTGCGATATCAGCTTTCAGGATATCGATTTTACGTTGTAGCTCCTGTTGAAGAGATTGTTGAGCCATCTTCATCTAAACAGGCAACTGCCGAGAGAATTGAATAAGTAATTGGCCCATGGATGCCAATTTAGTGAACACTACTACTGGAGGAAGAGAAGAAGGAGGCTGTGAGGATGAGGCAGAGAGGAGGTGAGGTGATGATGGTGGAGAGTAGTCGGGAGAGGATAGGAGATTGGTCGCTACCGCACGAATGGCAGTGGAAGGTGCAGAGGCAGATACTTCAGCATCAGCAAGACTGGTGGTTGGAGGAGGAAGGGGAAGAAGGAAAGTCGGAACTAATACAATTCCGGTCTTATTCTGAGGTACTGACAAAACAACTCCGGTAATCGCTTCTTCATTACTGGTCGGTTACTGAACCGTATCTGCTTGATCGTCGGCGACTGATGGAGAAGGAGGATGGCATTCACTGACAGCTGTATCTTCCATTGTCTCCATCAGAGGTTCGGTATCCAATTGCTTTGGTTCCTCCTGCAGTTGAACTTCAACGGCATCTTCCATAATCACATCGGGCTCTTGCTACTTGCTAGGAGAAGATTGTGCCGAGGTGCCCTGTAAAGTCGTGGCTGTATCATGGAAGACCTCAACCTCATGAACTGCGGTTGACTCCTACACTTGGCTTTCCGATGGGCTAAGACGTCTTCGTTTTCACTCGAAGAAATGTAGCAAGTCTTCATAATCATCATCCTCCATCATCTGCGTAGACTCGTCATGCATAAGCATGGTATTCGTTGGAGGTGGTTGCGCTGCTTGTATCACCGGAAGAAGAAGGGTGAGCAAATGCGACAGCCGAGTTCTCGGAATCTCATTCTTGGCTATTTGCTTCGTAACTGCTTGGCGTTCGCGGTGAATGCGCCGAAAGAAAACTGCCGTAAAATTGATGGTTTCTATAGAGACAGTGTCTATCATGGAATAGAACGGACGGGAGATACTGTAAGTTCGTTTCTGAAGATTTAAGGCTGCTACAAGAAATTGAAGCACGGTGCTCTCGGCTTCTCCAAAGATTATTGGGGACCTAGTATATAAACCTAATTCTATATATAAAAGCTCGATCCATATGGCTTCTTGTGTGGCATTAGCCAGCCCTCTATACTCTGCTTCTGTAGAAGACAATGCAACAGTTGGTTGCTTCTTTGCAGACCAAGATATTGGCTTATCACCTGCAAAAGAAATATATCCAGAAGTGCTCCTCGTATCATCCTTGCATCCTGCCCAATCTCCATCTGAGTAAATTTTGATATCAATATCTGAAGTGTAAGGAAAATATAAGCCATGATGTTGTGTACCCTTGAGATACTTCAAGATTCTCTTGGCAGCCTCTAAGTGAGGTATCCTTGGCTTATGCATAAACTGACTTAGCACACTAACTCCATATGCAATATCTATCCTTGTTAAGGTAGCAGTTCAAGCTACCCACCATACTTTGATAACCTGTAATGTCATTGACTTCATCACCTTCATGGGCACTTAGTTTTAGGTTTACCTCCATTGGAGTGCTTGCTACTTTGGCATCCTACAAGTGAAACCTCTTCAACATATCCTGTATGTATTTTTTCTGTGTAATGTATATTCCTAAGTTAGTATAGACTAACTCAAGCCCAAGAAAATACTTAAGTAGACCAAGATCATTGATCTTGAACTCCATCATCTGGCTCTTGACTTGTCTGATTCCATTGACATCATTGCCTGTAATTATGATGTCATCAACATAAACACAAAGGTATATTACCTCTGAATTACGTCTCTTGATGAATAGAGAAGTATCTCCCTTGCTCATAATAAAACCTTGGTCCTGGAGGTATGTAGTTAACCTGTAATTCCATGCCTTAGGTGCCTGCTTCAATCCATATAAAGCCTTTTTTAATTTGCAAACATATGTTACCTTCTTAGGATCCTCATAGCCCGGAGGTTGTGACATATATACCTCCTCTGAAGTCCATCCATTCAAGAACGCATTCTTGACATCCAATTGGTACATGTTCCAATTTTTTGATGCAGCCACACTTACCAACACTCTGATAGTTGGCATCTTGGCTATAGGAGAGAATGTCTCTTCATAGTCAATGCCTTCGGTTTGTGCAAAACCCTTGGCTAACAATCTGGCTTTGTACCTATTAATTGTGCCATCAGAATTTCTTTTAAGCTTATAGATCCATCTGGATCCTATTACCTTCATAGAATCCTTCTTTGGTACTAATTCCCATTTATCAGTCTCCTTGAGTGCTTCAATCTCCTCATCCATAGCTTCTTTCCATTCTGTCTTGGTTATGGCTTCTTCATATGATCCTGGTTCTTCAATTGACAAATCTTTGGCAAGATAAACAGAATGTTTAGTAACAAGAGATGTATCATACCCATATCTGATAGGTTTTTTGCTTTCTCTTTGTGATCTTCTGATTGATTGAGTTGAAGATTCAGGTATGTCTTCAAGCTTCTTCATCTTCATTTTGCCCTTGGACTTCCATGCCTTGAACTCTTCAATGTTGATAGTATCTTCATCATCTGAACTTGAGTCTTCATTCTGAGTATGTTCCTCCTTAGCAAGACTTGGAAACTCCTCTTCCAAATCATAGGGTAATTTGACCTTCTTGCATTCATTCTCATACCAAGAATCATTTTCATCAAAGAAAACATCTCTACTCACCATGAATCCCTTATTGGAAGGGTTATAAAACCTGTATCCTTTTTTATTCAAATCATATCCAATAAAGATGCACTTCTCAGCTTTAGGATCTAGCTTTCCTCTTATCTAAGAAGTAATGTGTACATATGCTAAACATCCAAATATCCTACAATGCTCAAGTGAGGGTCTCTTACCATGCCATGCTTCATAGGGTGTCATCCCATTAAGGGACTTAGATGGTAACCTGTTTATGAGATAAGTGGCAGTAGAAACACTCTCTACCCATAGATAGTTAGGTAATTTTTTCTCATTCAACATAGACCTAGCTGTCTCAACAATCAACCTATTTCTTCTACCAGCTACCCCATTCTATTCGGGAGGATACCTTGTGGTTATTTCTCTTTTGATGCCTCTGTCCTGCAAGAAGTTTTCAAACTCATTGGAGAAGTACTCACCTCCTCCATCTGACCTTAACCTTTTCAAATTCTTTCCTGTCTAATTTTCAACAAGTGCAAGATATTTTTTAAAGCAATTAAACACCTCATCCTTGTGCTTCATGAAGTATACTACAGTCCATCTCCTATAATCATCAATAAAAGACACATAGTACCTTGATCCTGAGACCGAGGGGTCTTTGCTTGGTCCCCATACATCTATATGGACAAGCTCTAGGTAGTCTTCATGCATGTAACCTTTCCTTGAGAAGGGTAACCTGTGAGACTTCCCAAATTGACAAGCACCACACTTGTAAATCATATGTTGCTTGGATACATTAGGTATTCCAAGCACACATTGATCCCTGCATATTTGCTTCAAAGTTCTTTCTCCTATATGATCTAATCTTTTGTGCCAAATCTCAAGCTCTGAAAGTGTTTGATCGTTATAACTGTATAGTGCAATATTCTTTGTGTCTTCTAACTCAAAAGTGAAAAGTCTACCTGTTTTTTCTCTTTTAGCAATCCTCTTGAACCCATGCCTTGGATCCTCCACAAATGCTCCATATTAGTTGAATCTAGGCTGCAAACCTTTCTCCACAATCTGTCCAACACTCATCAGATTTTTGGTAATGGTTGGTACATAGAGTACCCTGCTCAACAAATTCTGATTTCCATCACAAGTCTTAACATTTCCAACTTTAACTGCTAAGTGCTTGGTGTCATCACCAGTTTGGACTTGATGCTTACCTTTTGGTTCCTCAAGATGAGAGAGTAGTGCTACATTGCCAGCCACATGATTTGAGCATCTTGAGTCAAAGTAGAATAGGTGGTCATCATTTGTACCTGACTTTGAAGTCATGTTCATAATCAGAAGAGAGTCATTCTGCTCCTCTGTGTAGTTGTTGTAGTCCTTTCTGGATTTGAATCCTCCTTGGTAGTTGCCATTGTAATTATTGTTGTAATTGTTGTTGTAGTTGTTGTTGTAGCCTTCGTGATGATTAAATCTACCTCTTGAATGTGAGTATCCACCTCTTTGGTATCCTCTTCCTCTCTGATTCTTGTAATTCCTGAAACACTCATTTGTAGTATGATTTGATAAACCACAAATGTTGCATGGTGAGGAGTTATAGGATCTCCCCCTACCTTGCTTACCTCCTCTGCCCCTTCCTCTTGATGATCTACCTCTCCCTGCATAGTTGGCTTCGAAGGTAGAGCCTTCATCTTCCACCTTCTTGCTTGCTCGAACTTTTGCTCAGTATGACCAGCAATGTAGGAATTGGAAAAATTCCTTTTAGTGGTATCTAATTAGCTTAGCAAGCTAGCTATTGCAAGTGGAATGATGTAAAAAGATAAACTATGCTAAGAGAAATCAATTCAGCAAATAAAGATATACCCCCGATTTTTTAGGACTGTAGCAGACAATGACCAGTGATCACCTCGATGCGAATTTCTCTAAAATGGCCGAATAGAATCTCTTCAAACTCTGACAATATGTAGACAACTTTGAGCTGAATCCAACAAGCTTTGAATCACTGAATTTGATGGAGAAATGACTGAGATATGCACTCTCCAAGTTGACAGACTTTTGAGTAGTATGACAGAGAACTCAGAAATGAACAATATGAAATGTATGTATTAATGAACACTTGTATACAAATCGATTGGCATGAAAATCATTGCCTAATGGTGTAGATAGGTGTGGGCTAGAGTGTAGGCCTCACACACACTCAAAATCAGTAATGAGAAGCTCGGGAGTGATGAGTTCTACCCGCGACTTTTCCATGACCATTTTTATAGAGAATGAGTAAAAATTTGAATTCAAATTCAAACTTTTGGCTCCTTATGTTCAAGCTCCTATATCCTAGGAGATATTCCTTCAATCAAATAGCTAAGTTTTTCCACGAATCCTTTTGGTAGGTGATTACAAAAGATTCCAAGTCAATTTGACTTTTACAAGGAGATAAAGTGGTAATTAACCACTAGCACTAGTTCCTATGCTTCTTCACACATGTAGGGTCTTCAAGATATCTTCCAAGCCAAATGTGTAGGCTTGTGATTTACACCAACGTACCTTGATCAATTACTATCTCCAAGGGTAACCCATAGCGTGGAAAAATATCCTTCATCAAACATTTAGCTACCGCAACAATTGTAGCTGACCGAAGAGCCAAAGCTTCGGCCCATCGAGTCGCATAATCCATGCACGTCAAAATGTATCTGTTATTGGTGACTATTGCTGGAGGTGTAATTGGCCCTATAAAATCCAAACCCCATTTCTGAAAGGGTTCAAGAGGCACCACTGGTTGGAGTGGAAAGAGATGTCGATGTAAGGGCTGACCAGAACGCTGACATGCATCACATTGCCGCACGTACTGGGTTACATCACGGTACATCGTAGGCCACCATAAACCACTCTGTAGGATCCTCCGGTGTGTTAGGTTACTGCAAAATGTCATCCGGTTGGGGCAGAATGAGCCATTGTAATGATGGAAGCAATTTCATGTCGGGGAACACACCTAAGCAACACATCTGAGTGATCCATATAATATAACTGTCCTACAATTAGCCGAAATCGTCGACTATACGTGGCTAGTCTTCGTCGAGCAGCTCAAGAGGTTGTACCAGGCAGACATCCACTTGTTAATAACAAAAGCAAGGTGTCATAGTAAGAAGAGGGAGCCGGCAATTCCTATTGATCATTCTGTATTGTCTCTGCTGCATGAATAGCAGGTGTTGTGTCATCAACTCCTTCCGGAAGTTCACCGAAATCCAACCGAGAAAGAAAGTCAGCAAGTGCGTGTGCTGACCCTGGGCGATGTACTACGGAATAGTCAAACTCTTGGAGCAACAAGTCCCATCTTGCTAGTCTTCCTCCCAAATGTTGTTGGCGAACAAGGTACACCAAAGCTGCATGATCAACATGGAAAGTGAAACGTCGTCCCAACAAATAATGCCGGAATTTCTTCACCGAATACACTAATCCAAGACATTCGCGTTCAGTAACTAAATAATTGCGCTCTGCCGGAGCCATTCTGCGACTCGCATAATACACGGGACGGAACCACTTCTCCGTTTGCAGCATCAGCACGCTGCCAATAGCAATGTTGAAAGCATCGACAAAGACGTGAAATGGAAGTCCCCAATTCGACACTTGGAGAATAGGTGCCTGCGTTAACAGCGATTTCAAGCGGTTGAAAGACAACTGATAGGCTTCAGTCCATTCAAATTGGCGAGGAGTTCTAGTGATCAGTTGATTGAGGGGTGTGGCCAGATGAGAAAGCCACCACAAGTGTTTTCCATGCCACCGGATTTGTCCCAAGAAACGCATCACTTCTTTGGGTGTCGTCGAAGCAGGTGCCTCCAGTACGGCCTTCACCTTATCTAGATAAACTTGAATCCCTTGTTTTGAAATAATGTGTCCTAGTAACTTGCCACAAGATACACAGAATACAGATTTATTTGGATTCAAACACAAACGGTAGTCTCGACACTTCGAAAAACAGCACCGTAAATGGTACAGATGCGCCGAAGTATCACCGGATAAAGAGAAATCATCCAAATACACTCTCATAAAGGTGGTGAGATAAGGAGAGAAAATTTCTTGCATACAACGTTGAAACGTACTTCAGCATTCCACAGACCAAACCACATCACTGTGCACGCATAAACATCCCAGTTTGTAATAAATGCGGTCTTTGGAATGTCCTACTCCGCCATTCGGACTTGATTGTAGCCACTGTAACCATCCAGAAAGGAATACATCTCACGGCCGGCCACATCATCTAACATTGTATCCAAAAACGGTAGCGGAAATGGATCGGGTATGGTTGCGGCATTTAATTTCCGGTAGTCCACGCATATTCGTAATTGCTTATTCTTCTTCGGGACTACAACAATTGGAGAAATCTACTCTGCATGCTCGATAGGCACAATAAACCCCACTTTCAACCATCGATCAAGTTCTGCTTTGACATGTGCCGCATAGTGAGGATTCATTCTGTAACTCGGTTGATTGATAGGCGGCACATCTGGTTTCAGCACTACCTTATGTTGATAAATCCGCTGGTCCAACCCCTTCATATCCCGATAATCCCATGCAAACACATCAGAGAACTCTCGTAGCAACTGCAACAAGTTATCCTCGAAGGTCTCGGATAGTCCCGCCTTAATTTTCACTGGTCGTGGGTTGGTCTGATCACCTAAACTGCAGGTAATCAATTGATCTTCCAGTACGTAGAACTGCGAGGGCATCTCCAAATCATCTCCTGACTCAAGTAATTGTTGGAGCATCGTATCATCCAAGGTCTGTTCTGTACTTGGCTCGTGCTCACCGGTCAATGGAACCATCGTACAGGCTGATGGACTCCAGTTATCAGCCACCGTTTGTAAATCTACAGTGCCAAGTGCCATCAGATCCTTGTTGGCTGTAAGAAAAGCTTCCTCTTCATCCTCGGAGAGACCGTCCAACATGTGTACAGGCTCCGCTAGATATGGTCGTGCATGTGAGTCACAAGGTTTCATATCATCCCTTGAAACAACATATTTCCGGTGGTTATTTTTAAAAACTAATTCATAACTAATTCATGTGCTGACCAGTCTTGCACTATCTTAGCGTGTTTGAGCCACGGACATCCAAAGAGCAGATTGTAGTCCAGACTAGATTCTGGTAAGTCCAGCACAACGAAGGTCATTTTGAAGACGGCCCCTTGTAGAGTAATGGGAATATCTCGCACCAAGCCCACCCGATGGACTCGAGACTGATCAGCCATTCGTACAAAGAATTGAACAGGTTCAATTTGTGTCCACCCCATCCGTTTGCAAAGTGTTGTTGTTGCTATGTTTACCCAGATCCACCATCAATTAAGACTTGTGTGATTTTATGGTTTTTGTACCATACCGTAATCAGGGGTACCGTATGGTCCACCATTGGATCCAATTCCGGTTGGATTGTGGTTGTTGCGAGAGCACTCGAGGATCCTACACTGACATGATCCTACACTGACATGCTGTTGGAACTGTTGACGCACTCAAGGGACCAAAGCCAATAGTTGACCCAAGGGCAATGTAATTGATGCCTTAGACAGTACATCCCACACCGAATCCCACATAACATTCCATAGGAGTGGCAATAGTTTTGCAATCTTCAAGGCCAAAATGCTGCCATAATGTGTCAATATATTTTCTTTGACACAAACCTATCCCGCCATCCACTTGCATAAACTGAATGCCCAAATAATGATGCAAATGCCCCAAATCTCACATCTCATATGAGACATGCAAAGCACCCTTAAAATCAGCAATATGCTTCTCATGAGGACCAGTGAGCAGCATGTCATCAACATAGATGACAGTGATCAGAAGCACATAATTTGCACGCTTAACATATAAGGTGCTCTCCGTTGGACTATTCTCAAAACCATGTGTAATCAGGTAAGCACGTATCTTCTCATACCAAGCACGTGGTGCTTGCTTCAAACCATATAATACATTCTTCAACTTGCACACTTTGTTTTATGCCCTTTCTACACAAAACCATGAGGGTGAAAAACATACACTTTTTCCTCTCACCATTCAGAAATGCAGTTTTAATGTCCAACTGACGTACGTTCCAACCATAATGACCTGCAAGTGCACATATGCTATGAACAATAGTCATTCAACATGTAAGAGCAAAGGTCTCATCAAAATCAATGCCTCTTTCTTGAAGCATAAGCCTTTGTAACAAGCTTAGCTTTATACCTATCAACTGTTCCATCACGATTATGCTTAAGCTTGTATAGCCACTTAGCGCCAATGGCCTTCGTGCCAGAAGGCAAGTCACATAAAGAGGAGGTACCATTTTTCATAATAGCATCATATTGTGATTGCATAATGGTCATCCAATTTTCTGAATTTTGTGCTTGATCAAACGAAATCGGTTCATTCTCATCACAAAGATTAAAGGCCTTCATCGCATAGCAATCTCATGCAAAAGAAGCACTATGAGGACCTGAATGAGTACGATATGACATAGGTGCATTTAATTTGCTATCTCGTAAAGTCTCCACCAGCCATTTAGGCATAGTCTTTGCCCCCTCTATATAAATTCTCTTATCAATAAGTGCATCATGTAAATTTGCATCAGAAATGGAATGATCTGCATCATCATGTGAGACCTCTAAAAGCTAAGAAACTGCCTCATTTGGACCAGCACTAGACTGTTCACTTATAAAAAGAGGCAGCAAAGTGTTATACACATCTTTGGAGCTAATTGATATCTCCTTAGTACATGAAAGTAAGAGTTAAATAGCATCTTCCACAAAAACAACATCACGGCTAACCAAAATGCGTTCAGTCTGTGGATGATACATATAATAGCCTTTACTTTCAAAACTATACCCAACGAAAATACATTTCACTGCCTTATCATCCACATTCCTATGTTATTGTTCCATCACTAATGCATATGCGAGACAACCAAAGACAGACAGGTGAGCAACAGATGGCTTGCAACCATGCCAAGCCTCATATGGAGTGATAGACTACAATGCTTTAGTGGGACACCTGTTAAGTACATATGCTCCACACATGACAGCCTCAAGCTAAGAATTGTGGTAAAGCCTGACTCTTGACCATACACCTCGCCATCTCCATGAGAGACCTTTTCTTCATTTCTGTAACTCCATTCTCTTGAGGTGTATACGGCACTGTACAGTGATGTTTTATCCCATGTTCAACCAAAAATGCATTAAAGCCAGAAGACTTATATTCCATCGTTGATCAGAACAGAGGGTGCCCATTATACATGCTCAAAGATTTTCAACCAAAACCAGAAAGTGTTTGAAGCACATAAACACTTCGGACTTTGCTTTCAATGGATATACCCATGCATGCCTGGAAAAATCATCAATGAAAGTCACAAAGTAAAGATACCCAAAGGAGGGTGTTTGCATAGGCCACAAACATCACTCTGAACAAGCTGCAACTTCTAAGTAACTTGAACTAAACCATCTTTTCGAAATGAGGAACATCGCATTTTGCCCAAAATAGAGCCTTCACAAACATGTTTACCAAGTGCCTCAAGTTTGGGCACAGAGGACATCATTTCAGATTTCTGCAGGCGCAGCAAACTAGCAAAATTCAAATGACCAAAGCATGCATGCCAAAGCTTTGCATATGACATACCCTCAGAATCATCATAACCTGAGAATCATGTACTGCACATGTTCACTGATTTTTCCGTCTATGAGCTTATACAGCCCACAACATAAAATGCTAGAAGCATATAATGTTATCGCCATTTGACAGATGATGAATTGTACATCTATCATCAATAAATTTCACAACCAAGCTCATCTTGGCTGATGTTGAAACTCATAACATATTTTTCTTGATCCCTCGCACAAATAAAGCACGTGACAATGTAAAAGAACTACCACCCGCGGTAGTCAAAAGATAAGAGGAGTTGGTGTTGGAGGAGATGGTGGATAGATTCCAGAGATGAAGTGAATCTTCAAACCAGAAGTTATTTTCATCAAACACCACGTCCCTACTAACTGTGAATCCTTTGTTAGTGGGATTGTACAACCTATATCCTTTCTAGTTTTGGTCATAGCCAATGAATATACACCTTTCAGCTTTTGGATCAAGTTTTCCTCTAATCTGAGGGTATATGTGCATAAGCAATGCACCCAAAGATTTTACAATGGTTTAGGGAAGCTCTCCTTCCATTCCATGCTTCATAAGGTGTCATTCCATCTAAGGACTTGGATGGAGGCCTATTAATTAAGTATGTGGCTGGAAAACAGCCTCTGCCCATAAGTAATTTGGAAGTTTCTTTTCATTCAACATTGATCTTGAAGCCTCTACCATTAGTCTCTTCCTTCTCTCTGCCACTCCATTCTATTCAGGAGTGTATCTTGTTGTAACCTCTCTCTTTATGGCTCTGTCCTCTAAGAATGAGTCAAATTCATGTGATAAATACTCACCTCCTCCATCAGATCTGAGCCTCTTCAAGCTTCTTCCTGTTTGATTCTCAACCAATGCCAGATACTTGTTGAAACAAGTGAAGATTCATCTTTATGCTTCATCAAGTAAAGAATTGTCCATC
The DNA here is from genome assembly GCA_020310875.1 of Ceratopteris richardii. Classification (NCBI taxonomy): domain Eukaryota; kingdom Viridiplantae; phylum Streptophyta; class Polypodiopsida; order Polypodiales; family Pteridaceae; genus Ceratopteris; species Ceratopteris richardii. Next base: position 21,770,032 of record CM035417.1, on the reverse strand, counting down.
TACTATAGTCATCTATGAATGAAACATAGTACCTTGATCCTGAAATTGATGGCTCTCTGCTAGGACCCCACACATCTTTGTGCACAAGCTCCAAGTAGTCTTCATACATGTATTATTTTCTGTTGAATGGTTTCCAATGTGATTTGCCGAATTTGCATGCTCCACATTTCTAAATCATGTGTTGCTTGGATACATTTGGAATGCCAAGCACACTCTTATTCCTACATATTTGCTTTAGTGTTCTTTCACCTATATGACCTAGCCTCTTATGCCATATCTCTAATTCACATAGGGTTTGATCTTTGTAATTGAAGAGAGCAATGTTTCTGATACCTTCAACTTGAAATATAAAGAGTCTACCAAATTTCTCACCTTTTACAATCCTCTTGAAGCCTTGTTGAGGGTCCTCCACATATGCTCCATGCCTTGTGAATCTAACTTGTAAGCCCTTCTCAACAATCTACCCAACATTGATTAGGTTTTTGTTATGATTAGCACATATAATACCTTACTTAGAAGGTTCATATTACCATCAAATGCTTTAACATTTCCAATCTTCTTAACAAAGTGCCTAGTGTCATCACCTCTCTAGACTTCATACTTCCCTTTAGGTTCTTCGAGGTCAAACAACAATGCTACATTTACAACCACAAGATTTGAACAACCACAATCAATATAGAATAGATGCTCATCATCTTTACCTTGCTTGGATGTCATGTTCATGATCAATAGAGAATCGTCTCTTCTCTACAGTTGTTATAATCTCTTCTACCTCTAAAACCTCCTTGATAGTTGGTGTTGTCGCCTTCATTGTAGTTGTGATGATAATTGCTTCCACCATTGTTGAACCTTCCTCTGGATTGTCCTCTATGGAAGCCTCTTCCTCTCTGATTCTTTGTATTCTTGAAACACTCATATGAGGTATGATTGGTCAGGCCACATATATTGCAAGGTGAAGGGTTCTATGATCTCCCCCTGCCTTGCTTTCCTCCTCTACCCCTTCCTCTAGTACCTCTTCCTCTACCTGTGAAGTTCACTTGAGAGGTACTTGCCTCTTCTTCATTCTTTTTACCTTTGCCTTTATCTTTAATCTTATTTCTATTTGTGTAAAGGGCAGAAGATTGATTACCTCTAGAGTTGTCTCCATTCTTGTCGACCTTTGTCTCATGTGTCAAGAGTTTCCCATCAATGTGTTTAGGTTAAGTATCTGCATGTCCATATATAAGTCCATTGTTGTGGTCAATGACTCTAATTTGTCATCGGCCTCGATGCCATTTATGATCTGCCTTATTATTTGCTCCTCTTCTATTTCTTATCCAATGCTCCTAAGTTGGTCAGCTACAACCTGTATCTTGGTCACATAGCTACACTTTGCTTTGGTTGCTTCTTCAAGGTTGTGAAGTCCATCCAAAGTTGGTTCTTCCTAGCCCTTGTGTTTGATGAGAAGTATGAAGAAAGTACTTCCCAAGTCTCTTGGAAGGTCTTACAATTCCTAATGTGAGGTAATAAGAGATCAGATATTGAGTTAAGTATATAAGACCTGGCTAGAGCATGCTTCGCACACCATGAAGCTAGTCTTTCTTTCTCTTCTCTTGTAGGTTGATGTTTGCTTCTGAACATTGGTATTTCCTCATCTCCAAAGATGTAACCATATAAGCTTCTTCCTTGGAGGTATGCTTGCATCCTTAGGGACCATGCAGGATAGTTTCCCTGTACAATTTATCAATGAATGATGGAAATCCATCTCCGAGCTTGCTTTGATGTTGCTCTCATACCACTGTTGGAGGAGATGGTGGATAGATTCCAGAGATAAAGTGGTGCTGCAAAATCTTGCTTCACACTAGCGAAGAACAACTTGAGGAGTGTAATGTGGACCCCTTGAGCTTCCCAACAATCACAAATAATCACCTAAGTGCCTTGGGGTATAATCCTCTAATCAGTGGATCAAAACAGATGAGTAGATATGAGCTAAGACTTGCTATTTTGCTTTATACACATACTTTGTAAAATGAAGAGTGTTCTCTTCCTGCTCACAATCGATCAAATTCCCTTTGGGAGTATCTAACTAACTTAGATAGTTACCAATCACAAGTTATTTCACTTGAAATGCTCTAGTGTACTCGGAGAATTATGCTTAGCAAGTTAGATGACCATCCCGACATTTTTGGGCTTCCACAATAGGTAGACCAATGAGCAGAGTTTTAGATATATCTCGAGATTAAGTAAAGCAATGACAATGAAACTTTGTAGTAATAAAACAGACAGTATGCTGAATCTATACCACTTTTAATCACATCAAATGATCAACTATGCACTAAGAACCAAGTCTGAGAAGATCACTTTTATGAGATGAACTTGATAGAGAAGTGAGAATGAGATATGATCAATGTATATGTATTAAATCACATAGAGTTATAAATACATTGGTAATGCATGACTCCACAATGTGAGGGTAGTGATGGAGCTATGGAATGAGCTCACTAAACACTATGGATCCCTCTCAAAATGATCTCTGAATCTAGCAACGTTACATGCGAGGTTTTGATCCATCTTTTATAGCTAGACTTGGAGCCATTTTTTGAATTCAGATTCAAGCTCTTACCATAAAGTGAATCCTAAACTTTAGGACTTGCTTTCTCATCAATAACCTACCAAATAATTCATGATTGATTCCTTCTAACTCCACGTGAGAGTAGTGCAATTATTGTCCAAGTATGTGGGCTTGGACTTATTTGCGCCAACAGTTGGTGCATGTGATAGTATTCGCTATAGGGGCAGGCTCAAGTGAAGTGAAGAAACTTCACTGCGAGGTAATATGTTTGGTTTCCCCACTATCAAAGTACCAAACATACATTGTTCATAAGAAGATGGGTTATAACTGCACACAACAATAAATGCCCATTCTTCATTCTACGCAAGATTAGCAGACTCTGTTTTGGGTGTAGAGGCCTCTGCCAGAACCATTCCACCCTCTTTCTTCTTTGCCTCTTTTGCAATCAGTTTTGCACAACTCTTTATGACATGATCATTTCCTTTACAATATTCGCTAAACAATTTTTGCTTTTCTGTCTTCTTCTTGTCTCTGTCATCCTTTTTTAATTGTGCAAAATTAGCAGATTTCTGCTTTCTGCTTACTAGTAGATGAGCCCCATTGACATTTACCCTTCTGACTAGCCAAGAAAGCTTGATATGCAACATGCATAATGGACCTATCCTGCCTAGATTGATCCTCCTGCAATAGAATAGAGACTAACTCCTCGAATGTTAAGGCATTTTGATTGCCTTTCATCATCAATCGAATGTCACTCCTTAGTAGACATATGATCCGTACATGGCACTCCTTAGTAGACATATGATCCTTAGTAGACATATGTGGAACGATACAACCCATGCATGAGACACGTGTGAGTACCCAACTGGCAATTGGTCAGTTTTTCAGCGAGTTGGGCCACATGAAACGAACCCCCCTCCTAGAGGCACAGGGCTCATGCTCGAGGAGGCAGAGGCATAGAGAGTGCGACGTCGACCATGTATGGATGGTTACCAGCGACCACGACTGCACCAGGAGGATATCTCAAGTAGCAGTATAGCCCATCACCACATGATGGAGCGGATGCAGCGCACCATCGCTTGGGCAGCCTTCTTCAAGGAGGTAGTCGGACCGCTGCTGATGTACCACATACTCTGCCCACCTCGTGGTCTCTAGTGGTCATGCAACTCATCCTCTGCTAGTCTCTAGTGGTCATGCAAAGCTGGAGGGACTCCTCTATCTCAAACTCTTCTCATAGGTCTGAGCATGCTGGGCATCTTGTAACCAAGTGCTCCTCACTCTATCTCTATATGGCATATGTGGCACCACCTCTTCTCTCCAGGGACTCCTCTAGCCTGACCCCTCTCGATCTCGATTTGATGTGATGAAACTTGACGCTTCCCAATGACGACTCAAAGGTGGTGTGGTAGGTATGTCTGCATGTAGCATGGAGTCTCAATGAGCATGGTCTATGATCTATAGAAAATGCTCACAATAGTGGAGCATTTTCGGTGTCAATGTATCCCTCGGGCTGATCCATGTCCTCTTTATGTATGTATGCCAAATCGTTTCTTTTGCACTATGATTGTCCTATGTCTTTTCGATGGCATGTATCGATGGCTACGGGCAATGGGGCTATACCTTGCATATGGTGGTGAAGGTGGGAATTCAATTGATTACTCGATCTAACAACTTGAAGCTGCTCACTAATCATCTTTTCATGTAGCCCCATTCCCCGTTCATGCCGACCATAACTTTTTGCACTTTGAGTTTCACCACTCACTTACCACCTTTGATTGCCATGTCATAATACACTTCATTCACGAGCACTGCTATCTATATTCTCACCACATTGCGACACAACTTCTCCCCCGTGACACCTCCTTATCACTTGAGATTCCCACTCACTACCATTCTCCACTGGTGCCCTTGCATAGGGAGTTCCCATGAAAGCAGAGTATGCACACAATGTCTCCCATAAAGGACGGGACTTTATGGATCAATGCACATGACATTGTATCTTGCACTTTTTTCTTCGGTTATCAACAATTGGGTATTTTTCATTGGCAAGGCTCCTCTTCTCTTTCTTAAGCTTCAGAATAAGTTAATGATCTTAATGATAGAGTTATCACATTTGTTCTTTTTAATTTTGCATCTTGTTTGTCATATCTTTCTTAACCTCTTCCTTAGACTTGACCATCTCTTTTCTGAAACCAAAACATGCATTGAAGGAATCCCTCCAAGATAAGACTCTAACTCAACATGTTATGATCAACCTGGGTAGTAGTGCTTTGAATTACACTATTTGAATTGTTTATTATGGCATGACTAAACTTAACTATACTTGCATTACGAAAGGTTGTTGTAAAGGTTAGCATAAGGTTAGCATAAGGTTAGCATTATCCAAGCTCGTCTCATGAAGGTTACACTTGGGTAAGGTTGCATGAAGCAAACTACAAGGCAAGAACATGCTTAGCTAGAGAGATGAAGGCCCAATATGCATATGGTAGTGGTTTTGACCACCCATGAGGTCATAAATAGTAAAGTTCCTATGAATGGCTACTGTTTACAAAAGTCTTCTTCTCTCCTCCTTTCCCTCCCCCCTCCCTCCCCATCCCTTCCCCCTTTGTTTTACCCTCTCCTCTACCTCACTTCATCCTTCTTGTCCTCCTTCATTCCCTTTTTCTTCTTTTACTCCTAGTTCTTTTTCTTACCTTTCTCCTCCTATTTCTTCTCATTCTCCTTCTACTTTTGCTTCTCATTTTCCTTTTGCTTCTCCTCCTTCTCCTACTCCCCCATGCTCCCATCCCCTCCTTCGCCTCCTACTCCCTTTCCCCTTCCCTTTTGTCTCCTTTACCATCACCATCCCCCCTTCCTCTTCCTCCTTTCTTCCTTCCCTCTTTCATCTACTCGTTTTCTCCTTTGTACTTCCTCTTTCTTTTCATTTTTGCTTCTTTCTTTCTTGTTCTTTTGATTTTTACTCCCTTTTTCTTCTTTTCCTTTCTTAGTTCGATTTCCTTTTTGGTTGCCTTTCTTCTTTGCTTCTCATTCTTCTTCTTTCCTTTTTTTCCCCTTCTTTCCTTCTTCTTTTGCTTCCTTCTCGATTCTATCTTTTTTTCCATCAACTTTTGCTTTCTTGCATCTTTTTTCATCTTCCCTCTTTCTTTCTTCTTCTCCTCCTTGCTTGTGCTTCTTTTTTCTGCTTTTCTTTGACTTATTTTTCTTTTTACTTACCACCTTACTTTTTCTTTTGTTCTTCTCTTTGCTTCCTTCTTGCATCTCTTGTTTCTTCCTTCATTTTTGCTTCTTCCTTTCTCCTCCTTTTCGGTTTCCTTCCTCTCCTTCTCCTCCTCCTCTTGCCTCTAGTCCTCCTCTTCTCCTCCTTCCCCTTCAGCTTGTTGCTGATATTGTTGTTTTTGTTGTTGTTCTCCTCTTCCTCTTCCTCTTCTTCTCCTTCTCCTTCTCTTCCTCCTCCTCCTCCTTCTCCTTCTTTTTTCTCCTTCTCCTTCTTCTTCTCCCCCCCTCCTTCTCCTCCTCCTTCTCCTCCTCCTCATCCACCTCCTCATCTTCATTTTCATCTATCTTCTTCTTCTTCTTCTTCTTCTTCTTCTTCTTCTTCTTCTTCTTCTCCTCCTCCTCCTCCTCCTCCTCCTCCTCTTCTTCTCCTCTTCCTCCTCCCCTTTCCCTTTGCCTTTCCCTTTGCCTTTCCCCTTACCTTTCCCCTTCCCTTTCCCTTTCCCTTCCCCTTCCCCTTCCCCTTCCCCTTCCCCCTTCCCCCTTCTCCCTTCCCCGTCCCCCTCCCCTTCCCCATCCCCCTCCCCCTCCCCCTTCCTCTGCCCCTTCCCCTTCCCCTTCCCCTGCCCCTTTCCCTTCCCCTTCCCCCTTCCCCCTCCCCCTCCCCCCTCCACCACCCCTCCTCCCCCCCCCCCCCCCCCCCCGCCCTCCGCCTCCTCCTCCCCCTTCCCCTCCCCCTCCCCCTCCCCCTCCCCCTCCCCCTCCCCCTCCCCCTCCCCCTCCCCCTCCCCCTCCCCCTCCCCCTCCCCCTCCCCTTCCCCTTCCCCTTCCCCTTCCCCTTCCCCTTCCCCTTCCCCTTCCCCTTCCCCTTCCCCTTCCCCTTCTCCTTCTCCTTCTCCTTCTCCTTCTCCTTCTGCTTCTTCTTCTTCTTCTTCTTCTTCTTCTTCTTCTTCTTCTTCTTCTTCTTCTTCTTCTTCTTCTTCTTCTTCTTCTTCTTCTTCTTCTTCTTCTTCTTCTTCTTCTTCTTCTTCTTCTTCTTCTTCTTCCTCCTCCTCTTCTTCCTCCTCTTCCTCCTCCTCTTCTTCCTCCTCCTCTTCCTCTTCCTCTTCCTCTTCCTCTTCCTCTTCCTCTTCTTCTTCTTCTTCTTCTTCTTCTTCTTCTTCTTCTTCTTCTTCTTCTCCTCCTCCTCTTCTTCTTCTTCCTCCTCCTCCTCTTCTTTTTCATATTTTCATCCACATCAGCTTATATTGCCTGTTTCTATGTAATAAATTCAATAATAAAAAAGGCAGAAGCAAAGTAAGGGCATAGAAGTAGCTAATGCTGACTGATTAAGTCTCAATTGATCTGAGAAAACCAATGTTTCTCCTACACACACCAGCATTGTGTATAGCTTCTATATGAATCACAATTTGCATTGGTTAATATTTTCGGTTTTTCTTAAGCAAAACAAAGGAACATCACTGAAAATAACAATTACAAAGAAGGCACATCAAAGCAGCAGCCTGAAAACTTCAAGGTCTCAATATAACTGAAATGCCCAATATCCATCCCTCACACAGCCCCTCAAAGTGCAGTTTTTTTCTGCATCAATATCAGGTTGTGCTGAGTTTATTCTACCACGATTGCCAAAGGCTCAATGATATGTGATTTCACCATAGCATTTCTCAACCTTGAGCAGTAAAAAAAGAGAAATGCATATGTGAAGACAAAGGGTAGCACCAAATGGCAGGAGACCTATGAGAAGGGGGAGTGGGAAGAAGGGATGAGATGAAAACCCTTACATCTATCATATTCCTCAACGACAAGCATGGATAGCATGAATTTTACTTTTGATAATATCAATGATCCTTCAGTAGATTTTCAAAGGGGATTCTTTTTTCCTTTTTTTCTGTTTTGATCCAAACCTGTGTTTTATCTTCTTCACAAAATCCCAATAGACGGACAAGGTTCCTGTGGTGGAGCCTACTAAGCAGTATAACTTCATTACAGAATCCAGCGGTGCTTTGTATCGAAGATTCATGCGCTCGTTTGATTGCAACAGTTTTGCCATTAACTAGTCCACAATAAACCTTACCAAAGCCCCCATGTCCAATTTCATGACTACTATCAAATCCATTAGTTGCCCTGGAAAGATCCTGGTAAAGAAAGCGCTGGATTCCTTCAGGACCTTCCCATAAATCTGAAATGCAAAATCAATAACGACTTTGAGTGGAAACATTCCTCTAATTCAGGGATAAGGCACACAGTGCCAAAGAAGCTGAACATTAGTTATATGTGCTGTATGATAGCTGTAACATGATCAGGTTGTACACGTGCTTAGACAGAACCAAAAATATGTCGTACCTTTGACTGACTTCCATTTCTTCATTGCTGACCATCCCCACCAAATTATGAGTACACATACAATCAGTGCTATGCCACCACTAATAAATCCAATCACCTTTGTTCTGTTATGTGAGGCTGCTCCTTCTTCGACATGAATACATCGAATGCAGTACATTGTGAGTGCTCAACTTATGAGATATGACAAGGGGAGAAATAGAGGATATCTAGCTTACCTTTCAAAGCATTGATCGTGCAAACACATGTAGCCTCATCCTGAAGAGATTGCTGAGCTGGACAATTTGGACAACTTCCTGAAATACCTAGATATATCAGCAAAAATAGACATAGGATGTCAAAGCAGGTGTCTAAAATTTGATTTCTCACCATTGGGCACACTTTGGAAGAAGATGTCACAATTGTAGTAAGACTGATAGCATTTGATTTTATCATTGGCAGAAGCTCCATCAAAGCAATTTCCCTGAGAAGCTAAGCTGAAAAAGAGCATTCATTGTCCCGATCAGTTTAGTGGCCCATATGCTACCAGCAGCAGATACACAACTTTACAATAAAGAGTTTAACTGATATGGAATTAGATTTAAAATCTGGAATTACATAGAAGACAAAACACAAGGATGTTTCTGCCATTCCGTCATAAATAGCCAAATTATTCTCTTCAAACAGCAGGTTTCTTTGAATAGAAATAAATAGTCCCAAGCATATCATGATGTTATCCACTGACAATGCATGAGTAGGGTTTCACTCTAAATAGCAAAGCTTTATATAAATAGAAAAAAACACACTACAGTAGCTATTAATGATGGGAAGCACAAGATTCCCAGCTACAAATGAAGATTTGGTAGACCCCTCAATTCAACTACAGCTAGCGCAATACATGCACTTTACCCCACAAGAAGTGCAAAATAATCTAGCTAAAAGCAATAGTCAATGCAAAAGATGCCTTGTTATAAAATCTGCAATAGCTAACAGCTTTGCTTTAAGGTTATGTTCTATAAGTTGTTTTTCCACAATCAGTTATTTTATCAGATTCTTATAAAGTACTATCAAATCCAAAGTTATTTGGTTGAATATTCTGGTGACCTATCAGCCATATTCAGAAAACTAATGATCATATTGCTTCTTTCCTTTCTGTAATAATGATGATCTTTATGTTTACGACAACAACAAGTCTGTGTGATCTTTATGTGCCTAATTGGGCCCATATGACAAGAACATTTGAATAATCAGGAGAGCAAGATTAAAGGTCCCTGTGATCTTTATATGCTGAATTGGGCCCATATGACAAGAAAGAGTAGATAATCAGGGGGGCAAGCTTACAATATGAGATCAAGTTATACAGTTGACTTTGCCTATCTGAGTCATAGATTCCACGACAAAGAAAATGCATTCCCTTCTTTTTCAAAATAAAAGAGAGTTGCGGGACTGACAAACATACCATACATCCATACTTACATCTGGTCAGCAAAGTTGTTACATAATCATCTTGGTGCAAGTACTGAAAGCCAAACTGAACTTATTGATCAAGATAGAGGACAGCATCAGTCCAATCCTTGCTATGTGTGCGATTCCAAAAAACATATCATAATGTCCAGTTGACGACACCACATTGAGGGCAAACCAATCTCAAGAGGTAGGACAATGACAATCAAAGGCATACATTGCACATCACTTCTTCCACCTATGATTACGTTTCATGCATATCCATCATTTATTACATGCACTGATGTAGTCAAGTGTTAGGAGGAGATTAAAATCATAGGAAGAAGTAGCAGCATCTAACCACAGAATTCAGATCAAGTACCAATCCCTCCCTCTATGCAGAATCCATGATCAATGGAAAATCCAACTTCTCGAGTTTCCTTTCTTAGCACCCAAAACTGTCTATACATAACTCCCACTCCAAATTGCCTTCTAATATGAGGTACGGAGAGCCCCCATCCCTGGTCATCCAAAGAAGTTGTATACAAAGTAATTCCTTTCTTATGCAGGGATCGATAGCAACCCCCAGAGAGAAAGTAAGGGATTCCTCTTGCAGCAGTGTCAAATATATCAGCTCAAAACAGGACAAACACATACATACATACATACATACATACATACATACATACATACATACTACATACATACATACATACATACATACATACAAGGCCTCTTCACCTTGCTTTGGTGCAACTTGACAAGACATCTGTCATATATTGCTGACGTCCTCGACAATATGTGATGACGAAGTCGAACCTGGATAAAAAGTTACTCCATCGAGATTCCCTTCTATTGAGGATGCGGGTGGTCATAAAATACTCTAAATTCTTCTGATCTGTATACACAGTAACTTTATGAGGTACTCCTTCCAGATGGTGACGCTAGGTATCAAACGCGTCCACTACGGCAAGAAGTTCTTTATCATGGATTTCATAATTAATCTCTGGACAAGAAAATTTCCTTGAATGATATGCAACTGGATGTAAGTGTCCATCATCTCCGTATTGGGATAGAATGGCCCCAAGGGTGAAGTCTAATGCATCTGTCTCTAGGAAGAAGGGCTTGCTAGAGTCAGCATGAACTAGAATGGAGCAGTGGTGAATTCTGATTTCAAGGTCTGAAAGGTTTTTTCTGCTTTTTCAGTACATGAGAATTTCGAGTTTCCTATAGGCTTGGTAAGAGATCTCACTATCTTGGAGTAATCTCTCATGAATATCCTGTAAAAATTTGCAAACCCTACGAAACATTGTACATCTCGAACACATGAAGGTGATTTCCAATCAAGGATTGTCTCGATCTTCTTAGGGTCTGTAAAGATTCGTTTCTCTGATACAATGTACCCTAAAAACTCCACTTCTGTCTCATGGAAAGAGCATTTCTCCAACTTCGCATATAAACCTTTTTCTCTTAGTTTCTCTAGGACTATCTTTACATGATATTCATGATCCTCTAGATTTTTGGAGAATATCCGGATATCATTGAGATATATTACCGCAAAGTCATCTAAATATTCTCGAAAGATATCATTCATGATATGTTGAAAGACAGCTTGAGCATTTGTGAGACCAAATGGCATAACTACATATTCGAAATGCCCATACCTTCTTTGAAATGTTGTCCTCCATTCGTCTCCTTCTTTGATCCTCACAAGATTGTAAGCTCTTCAAAGGCCAATCTTTGTGAAGAGCTTTGCTTTTCCGAGGCATTCCAAGAGCTCTGATATAAGTGGTAGAGGGTATCTCTTCTTTATTGTGACTTTATTCAGCCCACGATAGTCTACACACATTTGGAGAGTCCCGTCCTTTTTCTTTACAAATAGGATAGGGGCTCCTTCAGGAAACTTCGAGTGTTTGATAAACCCCTTGGCTAGATTTTCATCAATATTCTTGCATAATTCTGTAAGTTCCTCTCGAGATACTCTATAGATTGGTCCGAAGGGTGGTTGTGCTCCCTCTTGAAGTTCTATGGCACAATCATAAGGTCTATGCTCTAAGAGGATATCTACATTCTTCTTTTCAAAAACATCTTCGAAACCTTGGTATTGGTCAGGTAGTTTCACTGAATCATCTTTCTTGGGCTCTTGATTTGGTATGGCATAGATCATATATGTCGGTTCCTTGAAGGCTTTGGCTCCGACATATGTCCGGTTCTTTTGGATATCTCGACGAGTGATTTTATTCTTTTCCCAATTAATATCTGGATTATGTTTCTTTAGCTAGGGCATTCCAATGATAACCAGATTTACTGGACTTGATATCATGTTGAAACATATGTGGGAACCATGGTCACCAAGATGCACTCTTAATCATAGTTATTTTCAGACGCGTATGGAAAAAATACCGTACGTATGAAAACGTACGGGTATGGTTGGAGTATGAAATTTTTCGTACTTCAAATTTTTCTCTTCGATCAGTTATTCCAATTGAGGGCACGTCCATAGCAATTTCATATTGTCTTTATGCATTTCACTCTCAAATACTCTCTTCCACTATACCCATACATAATACTACACCCTAAGCTATAGTAGCCAACAAAATTCTGTTCTTTAGTATTGTACTATTGTATATACAATATTTGAAATTCTCAATCCTTTTTGTGCTAAACGTATGATATCACGTATGATACTTTTTGAAAAATTCCATACTTTTTTCAGACTTCCATATCCGTATGCGTTTGCCGTATGGTTCCCGTATGGAAAAACTATGCTCTTAATGGTGTAGTTTCCATGGTTATATTCCCAGATGCTAAAGGTCCTCCATCTACTACTTCAATTACTACTGGTTTGTTCTTTCGAAGTACTGGAATTCCATGTTTCTTAACCAATACTTCATCGATGAAACATAAGGAGGCTCGTGAATCCACTAGGGCTATAAGGGAAAGGGTCTTCTTAGGCATGATTAACTTGATAGGGGCAAGACATGTTTCTATGGGTGTAGCTGGAATTATGAGACCCTTTCTTATATCATGGTCCAACTGTACGGTCTCTTTCACAACTGAACTTCCTCGTTTCCCTTCTCTACAAGGGGGGCTATGACTCTGGAGTTTGTTCTCTTGTTGGGACAATTAACTTCAATATGTCCAAGGTTTCTACAATAGAGGCATAATTGGCTATCTCTCCTTCTTTGTTTCTCTTGTGGTGTTAGAGGTTGGAACCTAGTTACATCTATCTGCATAGGTTCGGGCATAGACTCGTCTCTTGGAATAGGCTGGAAGGGTTTCCATTGGCGAGGTCTTCCTTCTACTTGTTTTACTTGTTATCTTTCAAAAAGGCCGTTATCACGTTGAATAGCTTGGGTAATATATTCATTCAATGTCTTAACCTCTGGCATCGTGCGCTGAAGGTCCTTCACATCATCTCTTAAGCCCCATCTAAATTGGCTTATAAAATAATCTTCATGCTAAGTGAGATCACATATCAACCGTCTAAATTTTGATGCATAGGTAAAGGGAGGGCAATTACCTTGACGTAGCTTCAGGAGTTTGGTTTCTGCCACTCGAATCATGTCTGCATCTCCAAATGTGGCAGCGAGTTCTCGAAGAAACCCCTCATAGTCCTTAAGTACTTCCATGTTTTTCTCCAAGATTGAGGCAAACCATGATAATACTTGGCCAGAGAGCAAGGTTCCAATAAACCAGACCTTGGATGCGTCATCAGGATATCGATGAGGTTGCCTTCGGATGTACAGTTTAACTTGCTCGAGAAATCGGTGAAACTTCGTGCGATCCCTATCGAACTATTTTGGCATGCAAATCTTGGGTCCCTTCATGAAGGATATACTAGATCGTTGATTCACTTGAATACTCCCTTGATTTGCTTGAAGATTCCCGACTCATTCTTGTGATTCTTGCATTAGGGGAAAAAATGAACCCTACATGGGCCTTTTAGATTAGAGAGTGATTAGTGATGGACCAATGAGAGGAGGGTGGTGGACAGTCTAGTCCCTTAATCACCTAGGCTAGGCATAGGCTTCCCTTGGTTTGGGCCATTCAAAACCACAACAACCTCATGAAATTCATGGTTTTGTCCCTCAAGTAGTTTTTGAAAGAGATGGAATTCAAAGAGAACCCTTGGATGCCCTTGAAGATTCAATGGCTAAGATCATTTCTTGGGAAATGGGTGGCTTTGAATTATAGCCCTTAGATTTTGCTTAGATCCAATGCCTAGGGTTGCTCATCGAAGAGAAAAAGGCACATTCGATTACAGCCTTTGGATCTTGAACGAATCTAATGGGTATAATTTCATTCCTAAAAGGATCACCACAGATTGAATCTTCACCGTCTGATAGAGACACTATCCAATGGTTAAAAAAGATGCGTGCGTCCCGAAGAATCTCATCTCTCCTTGCACAAATTTTTCTTCTTTTGCCTTTTAGTGACAGATTGTGCTCCTATTTTGTCTTTTAGTGCCCGTCCTTTGGGATTTAATCTCCACCCTCTAAGCTTCAAGCGATCAGGCGGCTATATTTTGACGCGGAGATCGATATTTTGATCTCTCTCTTCGTAGGACTGATCCGAATTTGTCCTTTTCTGCCAAAGCGTGTGCTCTTGTTTTGTCCTCTAGTTCCCAAGTTTTCCATTTGATCGTTGCCATCCAATCGAGAGATCTAAGGGCTACAAATGCACTGGAATTTCTTCTTGGAGTTTACTCTTTATTTTATTGTGCAATACCACTAGTGGGTTTTCCCAACCTCTTAATCCACCTGATTTACCATTTTAATTCCTGAAAATTAGGAATCCTTACAAGGCCCATTCAGGGTTCACTTTCTCTACTTGTGTCTGTCAATGACTTCCATCCTCGACTTGTTGGAGACTCTGAAGTGATACTACAATCTGTTCATAAGCTGTCCATAAGCGTTCTCCATGATGTCTCATCTTGGATAGAAGCTAGTCTTGCCAAAATGTCGGGGGAGCACTAGATTTTGCTCTCTGACTACATTAGAAAAGATTTCGGAAATTTCTTCTAATTACAAAAACACCCATGTAGGGAAAATGATACAAGGATATGTAACTAATACAAGACGTCCCACAACCCGGGACCGATAGGTATGAATAATTGGACCAGAGAATCGAGATGATACAAGATGTCCCACAACTCGGGACAGATGGGTTGAAGCAAGATCTCTGGCTTACAAGAACTCCCTTTAGGGAGATGATCTAGATATAAGAAATAACTAGACAAGATCTCGTACTACGAGATTGCAAGAGGACAAGGCTAGATGTCCAAGAACTAGACTAGACAAGATTAGAACACGGAACAAGAAAAGAACTAGAACTGGAACTTGGAGAGTACTTACTTGGCGGTCATGACTCCTTGAGCTCCCAAGATTGGTATTGGCAAGACTGAGTATGTATGTGGCAACCCCTCCTTATATAGGTTTTCTAGGGCGGTTCATCAACGGTGGTTACGAATTGATGATTGTTGAAGAATCACTCACGAATTTGACATACAGACAGACATAAAGATAAAGAAAGATAAAGAAAAGCGGAATCAAAGTATTCAGAAAATCAAAAGCCTTACTGAAGGGACAAATTCACGACCGTTATGTACAACACAGAATCTTCCAGAATCAGAGTTTGTTAGAGTTCGTTACACCGAATCAAACTGTATATAAAGAGAGAACCTGCATAAGAATAATAGAGGAAGCGTGCCAACAAGAACGTGCGTGAGTAGAGCACGCAGTTTAAATAGAGCGCATATAGAGGTCAAAAAGTGAGATAGAAGAGAAGCTTTTCAGAGGACGTCAGAGATCGTGTATGTAAAGATGAATAACAAAAACCTGAAATGTCAGGTATTCATCTCAGAGAGATGGTAAGAAGAAACTACTCAGTGTAGGAGAGTTTCCATAGCTTGAGCAAGATGAGACCAAGCTAGTTTTGTAAACATCTTCTCTAATAGAAAACACATGTTCATTGTGGAAGTTTGCGCGCGCTGTTCGTATGTGAAGAACCTTGAGTATTTTCATGTTACGGTATAAAGTTAGTTAACAGTTACGGTTCGTTCAATGAACGTGTTTTTGGTATTTTCTCTGTAAACGTATTTTTTGGTCAGTTACAGTTTTTCTCGGTAAACGTGTTTTCCGGTAGAACAACGAAGTATATCTCGCAGAATAAATTAAAGGTTTGTATGAGAGTTAGCTTATCTTATAGCTAGACATCTCTACTATCATTTCATCAAAGATTTCGGTGGAATAGATATGTACACATAGTACAAAGTCTGACCGAAAAGACACATTCTGAATCGGAGAAGTTTTTTCTTAAACTTCAAAAAGTGTTCACTCAGTAAAAGAAATTCACGCATCACTTCCTTACTTCTTGTATAATCACTTGAAGTAATTACAAACAGAATAGGAGTTGATTCGGGTAAGATTCCGGTATAATTACGATGAGAGTCCAGTGAAGTTCCGGTTGAGTTTCAGTAAATTCGAAACACAGTCTTATATGTTTGAGGGATAGAAACCGTGCTAAGCTACTGCTGATTATAGAGGTGTTCTAATATCACTCTAGCTTAGCCCTCTTCGGTGGCGCAGCGAATTCCGTAGACTTGACAAAGTTCGAGTCTTTGCCGCGTCGACCATAACTGTGGTATCTGTGCTACCATACCGAAAATGGTAGCCGTAGCTATAGTACCATCAGTGGTATCAGAGCGAGTTAATCACCAACAAGTGGTATCAGAACGAGAAAGATTCTGAAGAGCAGAAAGATTCTCAAAAGGTCACCAGAAGTAACAAAAACAAGAAGATCATGGCAGATCATGTCCACATTGATAAATTGGACAGAGATAATTATCCCGCGTGGGTAATGCGCATGGAAGCCTTACTTATGAGTAAGGACTTAATGATGTACGTGACCGGAGAAGAAAAGAAGCCGACTTTCGAGGACGATAGTCAACCGGAAAAAGAAGAATTAGAAGCCTTGAAGCTGTGGCAGAAGAAAGATGCAACGGCAAGAGCTTACATTTATAATACCGTTACAGATCATCTACTACCGCACATTAGAGGTCTGGAGAAAGCGGAGGATATATGGAGTGCGTTGGAAGATCATTTCCAAAATACTACGAAAGCTAGGAAGGCTAGCTTATGGTCCGAATTCACAACGTTCAAAAAGAAGTCGAATCAAAGCATTAGTGACTACGTTACTAAAATGAAAGATCTAACAGATAGTCTTGGATCCATAAATGAAGATGTAGAAGATCACGGATTGATAGCGCAACTGCTAACAGGTTTGAGAGGAGATGAAAGGTGGAAACCTTTCGTACTCTCAATTGAACTTTCTTTAAATCATTTTGTACCAGATTTAAATCAGCTGCTTGGTTTGATGCTCACATATGAGCAAGACCTGAAAGGAAGGACAAAGTTCTGCAATGTACATGAAGAACAAGAAGAAAGGAGACAAAGGTAAGTCAAAAGATGAAGAAGAGTCGAGTTCTCAGACTTATTATGCAAGAGGTAAAGGCACCGGCAGAGGAAGAGCAAGAGGTTTTGGAAGAGGAAGAGGTAGCCAAAATAACAATAAGAAGGCTTGCTGGATTTGTGGATTAAGTAATCATCTGGCTCATGATTGTTGGCACAATCAACAAGGATCAAATCAAAATCAGAACAATAACAGCATAGGTAGAAGCGGAAGATATCATAATAACTTTCAAAGAGGTAGAAAGAATCAAAGAGTAGGCTATGGTAGAGGTGGAGCAAGAAGTTGGGGACAGAATCAATCCTACAACACCACCTACAACAATTACGCAAATGACACACAGAATGAAAGTCATACATCATTGATCATGAACTCAATCAGCACATCAGATAACGAAGACCTAAAGGTAGTTCCAGTCATACTGTTCAAACAGGTGACAATACGATGCATAGTGTAGATTCAATTGGAAAATTGAAATGTAAGAGTGGAGCAAATTTGCTAACCAATGTTTTGTACATTCCGACAATACCGAAAAATTTAATTAGTGTAGGACAGATAGTTGAGAAAGGTTTTCAGGTCAGATTTACAAATGAAGGAGTATTTGTAGAAGATCTCGAGAATGGATATAATCAGATTGTCTCTAGAAAGGTTTTCAGGTCAGATTTACAAATGAAGGAGTATTTGTAGAAGATCTCGAGAAGGTTTTCAGGTAAGAAGGAAGGTAGACTCTTTACTTTAAGAGTACAAGAGAACATCGGTCAAGTGTTGCTCACACATGGAGAAAAGGTGATTACAGAACTTGATCTATGGCATAAGAGATTAGGTCATTTTAATGAAAAAGGAATTAAAGCTATGATTCAAATCAGTCAGTACAGTACTGTGATTACCGAATGTACAGAACCAACATATGATTCACAAGTGCAAAGCATGTCAGATGGGAAAAACCCACAGATTACCTTTCCAGAAGAAAGGATTCAAACATGATGAAGTACTCGAACTCATTCATACAGATGTATGGGGTCCAACAAAAGAAGGATCAATTAGTGGCTCAAGGTATTATGTTTTATTCATTGACGATGCTACAAGATGGATAACTCTTTATGTTTTGAAAGAGAAATCAGAAGTGTTTGGAGCTTTCAGGCATTTTCATGCATATGCTGAAAGACTCACACGTCAAAAGCTGAAGAGACTGAGGTCTGATGGAGGGGGAGAATACTTCTCCCGAGAGTTCAATGATTATCTTTGGAATGCAGGTATTAAGAGAAAAATAACCTGCAGGTATACACCACAACAAAACGGTGTAGCAGAGAGAAGGAACTGAACTCTAGTTGAGTTTGCACAAGCTATGCTAAAGGAAAAGGATTGTCCAAATTATCTTTGGGCTGAAGCCATAAATACAGCTACATACTTGGTAAAGAGATTACCGTGTACAGCTTTAGATGGAATGACCCCGTATGAAGCTTGGTGGGGAAAGAAGCCAACACTTGATCATTGTAAAGTGTTTGGATCAGTAGCTTATGCTTATGTACCGTCACAACTCAGACATAAGCTCAAACCAAAAGCAGAGAAATATGTGTTCGTCGGATATGATGAAAAGCATATGGGCTACAGATTATGGAGTCCTTTAACAAAACAGTTCACTGTTTCCAGAGATGTTACATTTGATGAACAAAAGAGCTCGTATACAGATCAAAGTCACACAACAGAAGAATTTGAAGAAGAGGAAAGAAGAAGAGAGAAAGGGAAATCAATTGTACATGTGAATAGAGATGAAGACTATATGCAGGCAGGTACGTCCAAGATCAGATCAGGTATGAGAAATGGAGATGAACAGGGATTTGATGAAGAAGTGTATTCAGATACACATGAAGAGTTTGAACCAAGAAGGTCAAGCAGGACTAGAAGACAACCAGAAAGGTATTCCTATGATACTTCGTATATAACTCAGAAAAATTATGCATATATGGTCAAAGATGACGAAGAACCTCAGAACTATGATGAAGCTAAAGGCAAGAAGCGATGGGAAGAAGCAATGGAAGAAGAGTTCAGAGCACTAGAAGAGAACAAGACATGGGAGCTTGTTCCTAAACCAAATGGTAAGAAAGTAATTGGAAACAAATGGGTTTTCAAAGTTAAGAAACTTGCAGATGGAAGGATAGCCAGACACAAAGCTAGACTGGTTATCAAGGGCTATGCTCATACGCATGGCATAGATTATGATGAGACGTTCAGTCCGGTGGCAAAGATGTCAACCATAAGACAATAATTGCTATAGCAGCATCAAAAGGATGGAAGCTAAGTCAGCTAGATATAAAGAACGCATTTCTGAATGGATATATATGAGATGCAGTCTACATGGAACAACCGAAAGGGTTTGTAAGTTCCAGATACCCAAACTTTGTTTGCAGAGTAAGAAAAGCACTTTACGGACTGAAGCAAGCTCCAAGAGCTTGGAATTACAGGCTTGTGAAATATCTCAATGAACTTGGATACCAAAGTTCGAAAGCAGATGCAAGTCTACTCATCAAGAGAACAGAAGAAGGTATGATCGACATTTGCATTTATGTAGATGACATCATAATCACAGGTACTTGAGATGAAGGAATTAAAGAAGTAAAGACATTACTTGAAAAGGAGTTTCAGATCAGTGATCTAGGAAAGTTATCATACTTTCTTGGAATGGAAATCACATACACAGATCATGGTGTATATGTTACGAAAGAAAGGTATCTCCTAAACTTACTGAAGAAGTTTAATATGGAAAATTGCAGAGAAGCTTCAACACCGCTTGAAGCAAATCTTAAACTCAGCAAATATAGTGGTGCAGAGTTTAAAGATATGAGAAAGTATGAGTCGTTAGTGGGAAGCCTAATTTATGCTACACTAACACGACCGGATCTTAGTTATGCAGTGGGAGTTCTCTCACAGTTTATGCATTGTCCGAAGGATCAACATTGGGTTGGAGGACAAAGAGTTCTTAGATATATCAAAAGAACTATAAAAGAAGGATTATATTATCCTTTTACGTCAGATATAAAGTTGAGAGCATACAGTGACTCAGACTGGGCAGGAAGTCAAGATGACAAAAGATCAACACATGGGTATATGATATACCTAGGAGATAAGCTAGTGAGCTGGAGTTCGAAGAAACAACACACAGTGGCTTTATCGTCAACAGAAGCAGAATACAAAGGACTTGTAGAAACAGCTAAAGAAGTGATATGGATGCAGACCTTGCTCAAAAGCATGGGTATTGATCAAGGTATACCTATCATACATGGAGATAATATGAGCTCGCTGTATCTTGCAGCAAATCCAGTATTTCATGCAAGAACAAAGCACATAGAAATTCAGTATCATTTCCTAAAGGAAAAGGTGATGGAGAAGGAGATAGAAATAGTATACACTCCGACAAAAGATCAGATTGCAGATATTCTGACAAAGAGCTTGGATGGAACGAAGACAAGTAGATTCAAAGAAATGGAAGGTATAAAAGAAAGGAAAATATATGAAAGACAGGAAAAGTCAAATTAGTGATTGAGGGGGAGCTGTTCAAGAATCACTCACGAATTTGACATACAGACAGACATAAAGATAAAGAAAGATAAAGAGAAGCGGAATCAAAGTATTCAGAAAATCAAAAGCCTTAGTGAAAGGACAAATTCACGACCGTTATGTAGAGCACAAAATCTTCCAGAATCTGAGTTTGTTAGAGTTCGTTACACCGAATCAAACTATATATAAAGAGAGAACGTGCATAACAATAATAGAGGAAGCGTGCGAACAAGAACGTGCGTGAGTAGAGCACGCAGTTTAAATAGAGCGCATATAGAGGTCAGAAAGTGAGAGAGAAGAGAAGCTTTTCAGAAGATGCCAGAGATCGCGTATGTAAAGATGAATAACAGAAACTTGAAATGTCAGGTATTCATCTGAGAGAGATGGTAAGAAGAAACTACTCAGTGTAGGAGAGTTTCCATAGCTTGAGCAAGATGAGGCCAAGCTAGTTTTGTATACATCTTCTCTAATAAAAAACACATGTTCATGTGGAAGTTTGCGCGCACTGTTCGTATGTGAAGAACCTTGAGTATTTTCATGTTACGATATAAAGTTAGTTAACAGTTACAGTTCGTTCAGTGAATGTGTTTTCGGTATTTTCTCTGTAAACGTATTTTTCGGTCAATTACAGTTTTTCTCAGTAAACGTGTTTTCCGATAGAACAACGAAGTATATCTCGCAGAATAAATTAAAGGTTTGTATGAGAGTTAGCTTATCTTATAGCTAGACATCTCTACTATCAGTTCATCAAAGATTTCGGTGAAATGGATATGTACACACAGTACAAAGTCTGACCGAAAAGAGACATTCTGAACCGGAGAAGTTTTTTCTTAAACTTCAGAAAGTGTTCACTCAGTAAAGGAAGTTCACGCATCACTTCCTTACTTCTTGTATAATCACTTGAAGTAATTACAAACAGAATAGGAGTTGATTCCGGTAAGATTCCGGTATAATTAGGGTGAGAGTCTGGTGAGAGTCCGATGAAGTTCCGGTTGAATTTCAGTAAATTCGAAACACAGCCTTATATGTTTGAGCGACAGAAACCGTGCTAAGCTACTGCTGATTATAGAGGTGTTCTAATATCACTCTAGCTTAGCCCTCTTCAGTGGCGCAGCGAATTCCGCTGACTTGACAAAGTTCGAGTCTTTGCCGCGTCGACCATAACTATGGTATCTGTGCTACCATACCGAAAGTGGTAGCCGTAGCTACAGTACCATCAGTGGTATCAGAGCGAGTTAATCACCAACAATGATATCATCGATGATGTCATCAATTCAAAACATGATCTCTAGATGTCAGAATCAAGCAAGATGACAGTCCATCTTAGGGTTTTGGCATGTTCCAGACGCAATGGAAACATTGGTTTTTCCAAGTTCTGAACCAATCATGAGATATAGAAGTCACATGGAATCTGAGGTTCAAGATAATTTGCTTTGTCCATGACACTTCCAGTTCCTGCATCTATCAAAGAGAATAAAGCATCCATATTTGCTCCATGTCGCATGTATAGGAGTAAGTGCCCTGGCAATCCTTTCCTTCTCCTTATCTATTTTCTTGGTGTGCATGCCACAATAGCTAACGATAATCCATCCTTCATATGGACCTCTTAGGGGAGCATTGGATCATGCCCCCTGACTAGACTTGACAAGATTTCGGAATTATACTTCTGTTTAGAACATGACCCATGTAGGGAAAATAATACATAAATATGCAACTATACAAGAAGTCCCACAACTCTAGAGTGATAGGTATGGATAATTGGGCTAGACAGGATATAAGATATCCCACAACACGGGATCATAGGTATGAAACAATATATCTCGATTACAAGAACTCCCTTGAGGGAGATGGACTATGTACAAGAAAGAACTGAACAAGATCTTGTACTATGAGATTACAAGAGTACAATGCGGGATGTTTAGGATACTAGACTAAACAAGACTAGAACAAGGAATAAGACTAGAATTGGAACTGGAACTTGGAAAGTACTTACTTGGAGATCGAGACTTGTTGAGCTCCCAAGACGGGTATTAGCAAGACTAAGGATGTATGTGGCCAAGCCCTCCTAATATAGGCCTTCAAGGGCGGTTACGAATTGATGATGTCATTGATGATATGAGCAATCCAAAAGAGGACCTCTCGATGTCAAAATCAAGCAAGTTTACAGTCAATTTTAGGGTTATTGACTTAAGGTTTTGGCACGTTCCGGATGTGATGGCTGCATTACTTTCTCTAAATTTTCACCCAATCATGAGATAAAGAAAGTCACATGGAATCTGAAGCTCAAGATAGTTTTCTGTGTGTCCATGATATCGCCTCCCCCTCAAATGACGAGTTCCATGGGGGGCAATCATGTTCTCTGATCTAGAAGCTCATTGGATTCTTATTATAGAATTCTCAAACTCTGATTGGTGCTCTCTGAAGGTTTTGTGCAGGTTCCCAAGTACGATCACTAATGCCATACCCTTTCCAATGAACAAGGTACTCCAAGCTTCCTTGAGATATTCTCGAATCTAGACCATGCTCGACATCGAATTCTTAACGATCATATAGGTGGTGATGGACTAGGTCTCTCCTCCCTCGCCAATGGCGAAATCTCATATGGTTCAAACACCCATACATGAAAAACTGGATGTATTCTCATCATACTCGATAACTGGAGCTCGAAAGTTACTAGATTAATCTCGATCAAGATGATGAAAGGACCAAATCTATGATGCTTTAGCTTTGCACATGGCCTTGAAGTCTGCAAATCATTTCAAAGTAACGACACACTATCCCCAATGTGATAGGATGGATTTTGAACATGATGTTGATCCACATAATATGTATATTGTCCTTGAGCTCTATGAATCTCTTGCTTGAGTTCTTGATAAATACCTATGAGGTATTGGGCCTTATCTCTAGAAGGGTTCTTGGCATGATTTGAGAGTTGTATATCTATCCTTAGGTATTATCCATAATTTGCAAAGAAGGGAGTCCATAATTTGCAAAGAAGAGAGTCTGCATGGTAGATGCATGAACATTGTTATTATAGGAAAACTCTCCAATAGAGATATATGAGCATTGTTGCTTATAGGCTCAAACCAATCATTTTGATAATTGGACTTGATTCACCCGTTCTGTTTGTCCATTAGTCGTTTTGTTTGTCCTTCTATCAGTGGATCATTAGTTGTAGACAATTTAACTTGAACACTGAGGAGCTTCAAAGGATTGTTCCAAAAGCTAGATATGAATTGTGGACCTCGATCAGTGATAATACCATTCGGCAATCCATGAAGCCTAAAGATGTATCTGAAAAAAAGTATAGCACTGGCTACGCCTTTGATTGCCTTCGTGGTTGGAATCAATCGTATCATCTTTGTGAATTTATCCACTATAACAAGAATGGCATCATACTTATCCGACCTTGGTAGATCAGTAATGAAATCCATAAATAATGAAGACAGTGGCCTTTCTAGAATAGGTAAAGGTTGCAAGAGGCCATGAGGTTTATGATGCAGCACCTTAGATCTATTGCAAGTGTCACATGTTCAAATATATTCTTTGATTTCCTTTCACATTTGAGGCCACCAAAAGTCTCTTGATATAAGTTCTATTATCCTATCTACTCCAAAATGTCCTACTACAAAGTTATCATGACGTTGCTAAAGTACTTGGATTTTGGGCTTTTCTATAGGGACATACAACAAGTTCTTACAATATAATAACCCATCATTTTCTTGGAACTCATTTACTCCATGATCTTTCCCTTCTTGAATTATCTGCTTGATGTTACAAAACAATACATTGTGTGGTAGAGACTCACGAATTTGATGGGTCAAGACTGAATTTTCATGATGCCTCGAGGGGATAGCGGCTAGCTCGAGATGTTCTAGCTTGAGTAGTATACTTTCTTGTTGATCAAAAGCTTCTTCGGCTTTCTTGGTGCAAGATAACCTCTTTCTCCTCAGGATACGAGTGTTCATTAAGTACTCTAGATTCTTAGGATTTGTATACATAGTTACTTTATGGGCTACCCCCTCTAAATGATGCCTCTAGGTATCAAAAGCATCGACTCTGGCAAGAAATTCTTTGTCATGGATTTCATGATTTATCTTGAGAGGGGAGGATTTCCTTAAATGGTAAATGGTATGTGACTAGATGTAAGTGTCCATCATCCCCGTGCTCAGATGGAATGGCTCTCCACGGCAAAGTCTCATGCATCTATCTCTAAGAAAAAAGGCTTGCTAGGATTAAAATGAACTAGAATCAGAGCCTTGGAGAATGCTAACTTCAGGGCAGAGACGGCTTTTTCTACTTCTTGATTCCAAGTGAATTTCGCATAAGTTTGGTAAATGGTGCCACTATCTTGAAATAATCCTTGATGAATATTTTGTAAAACTTTGCAAAACTTAAAGAACATTGTACATCCCTAATACATGAAGTTGATTGCAAATCAAGGATTGTTTGACCTTCTAAGAATCCATGAATATTCCTTTTTCTAAGACAATGTATCCTAAGAATTCCATCTCTGCCTCATGGAAAGAACATTTCTCCGATTTCGCATATAATCCTTTTTCTCTTAGATTCTTGAGAACTATTTTTACATGACATTCATGCTCCTCTAGATCTTTAGAGAATATCAAGATATCATCTAGGTACATTACCACGAGGTCATCTAAATATTCATGAAATATATAATTCATCATTTATGAGACCAAATGGCATAACAATATATGCAAAATACTCTTACCTTGTTCAAAATGGTATTTCCATTCATATCCTTCTCTTATCCTAACAAGGTTGTAAGCTCTTCGAAGGTCAATCTTTGTGAAGAACTTTGTTTTTCCAAGGCATCCCAAGAGCTCTGATATAAGTGCTATAGGATATTTGTTTTTTACAGTGACTTTATTCGATCCATTATAGTCTACACACATTCGAAGAGTCCCATCCTTTATCTTCACAAATATGATAGGGGTTCTTGCGAGGGACTTTGAGTGTCTGATAAATCCCTTAGCTAGATTCTCATCAGTATTCTTGTGTAATTCTGTAAGCTCCTCTCTGAATAGTCTATAGATTGGTCTAAAGGATGGTTGCACTCACTCTTGAAGTTCTATGGCACAAGCATAAGGTCTATGCTCCAAGAGGATATCTCCATTCTTCTTTTCAAAAACAACTTGAAAATCTTGGTACTGACTAGGTAGCTTCACCATATCATCTTTCTTGGGCTCTTGAGTTGGCATGGCATGTGCCATGGATCATATATGTTGGTTCTTTCCTTAATGCATGTATGAAGGCTTTGGCTCCTACATATGTTGGATTCTTCTCGAGGTCTTACCAATGGTATGTTTGAACTTGAAGATTGGTGTCCTCTCAAACTTTGAATAATTTCATTTGTAATGCTTTGGGGGTATTCTTTTACATGTTGCAACTTGTCCCCCAAGCTTGAAAGATGTTGAAATAGTCTAGTGGCCTCGCTTGTGTATTTCTTTCCACAATACTTGCGAGTCCAATGATGAGAATTGCTTTCATTGTATCCCAAGATGGATGCAATGTAAATCAAATGCCTCATGTTTGTCTCTAACCATGGTACTTGAAATTGAGGCTTGAGCCTTGAGTATTCAAACTTCAAAATAGGTAGTGGGAGAGGAAGAGTTTGTGAGAGGAGGGAGAGGAAGAGTTTGTGAGAGGAGGGAGTGGAGGAGTATGGCAGAGAACAAGATATAGGAGATGGAGAGGAAAAGGAGAGCTTGAGAGGATAGCCTCACCCCAGAGCTTATGGAAAACAATCAACGTATCTCAGCCTAGAACGCATACGCAAATGGAAACCCTTAAACATTTATGAGAAATGTTTATCGGGGGTCCTTTTTTCTGTCAAATGATTGTGGAAAAAGATGTCCATATTTTTCATATGAAATGGCACGAATACGTACCCCGTACAATACCGGTAGTACAGCAGGATCATACAGCCAGCCTCTTACACACATGACCAACAACAATGACATGTACCAACATATGCATCCATCAAGTTTTGAAGCAATATAATTTAATTTATATTATAGTTAGTCAAATTTGGTTAAGATATTTATCAACCTTCAAAAACCAAATATGAAAAGTCAGATCCAATGTTTCCATGTTGATACTTTTTGATACGTCTCATTTGGCAATCATACAAGTATAAAAAAAACCATGATTTAACCGTCCCTCACCTTTCCATCACGAAAATTTATCTTTGCTTTTGTACACAAAAAAAGAAAAAAAAATAAAAGCATTTCCATTCAGTCTTCTTCACCCTTCCGTCACCACTTCTTACCATCTCCAACAGCACCCCTCTCTCTCACCCCTTAATCTCCATGTTCCTTCCTTTTCCCACCCTATCCATTATCACCTGCACCCCTCACATTATCACACCCTCTTGTAAATTCTGTTCCACCCTTACCCATGCCTAACAAGAACCTCAAGCTTCTATTTTGCCATGACTTCCAAAATGCCCACTCCTGTCCATCCCTGCCCTTCAGACTTCCCTCTATGGGGAAAACCAAAACTGGAGACACCTTCATGGAATACTGCAATGAGTATGTAGGAGAAGGAGAAGAGGAGGAAGGGAGTGATCTATAGTCCTGAACCCACCCTACCTAAGTCTGCATAGAGGAGGTTTCAGGTGGGGAGTCTGACTGTTGATTCTATTGCTTATACAGCAACCAAACAAGGCTCTACTTGAGGTCAAGCGTTATTTTTTGATGCTCTCCCCTCGACATCCATTTTGTATTCCATACCATTTTAGGCATCTAAAACCTGACACAAATCACATGATATAATATATATTAGATTTTATTCTCAGGTTATAAAAAGAATAATAATAACTAATTAATTAAAGAAAAATCAGGGAATGAGGCCTGAGGATGAAGGCGAAAAAAGAAGCATGTATGCATGTGGTATTGCAAGCTTGATGATTGATCCTTGTACATACTGACCAACAAAGGACACTTATATAAAATAAACCATTTAAAATGTATGAATAAATAAATAAAAATGAATGACTACAGTAGTGACATCACTTCTTGCATTTTCTTGAAGGCAATTAGGCTCTTGCTTTTCCTTCATAAATTATTTCCAGATTATGTCTCATTCTTTCTTAAACCCCTTGCAGCAGCTTCAAACGAAACCTCCCATCTAGTGTGAATGTTAGGATACTTTTGAATATGTGACAGAAAAAGATGCTCCAATTTCTTTTACATTGAAAGCCACAAGATGATTGAGAGAGAACTTTAATAATCAAAGCCCGCAATTCAGGTGTGCAACATCCAAAAAGTATCATTATCTTAACAGCAAATGATTTCTGTATACAGAACTTATGATACCTACTTATTGTACTGATTTTAACAAAGCAAGAAAACAATCCTGGATTACACCACAGTCTATTTGAAATATCTAGCACATGAAAGAAAGACCAGCTTTACAGAAAGAGATTAAAAATGAGGCCAGTGGAAAATAGGCTGTGCTGGTTGACCATGAAATATTGTTTCTAAATGAAAGCTGTGGAGACCATGGTGTGCTTCCCAATCCCACTCATATAAAAAAGGGAAGACAAGATAGTAAATATATACTAGCACTACAACACAATGAAAGAGATATTAAGAAAACATCTACTTGTGAAGTTACAAATGGTTAATTAGATTCAAACTCGAACATTATGGAGATCTTATAAACATCTATACAACAATTTGTAGCATTCAGGGTATTATAAACACTTACGAGGTTTGATTTGAAGCTTTTGGTGCAGGTCCAGATAGAAAATTGCATGTTAAATAACTGACCATATAAAACATAATGAGTTAGATGTTCCATTCAATATTGTCAATGTGAATCCACACATACTTATCTTCCAGAAAAAATAGTTATATCATAGGCTAGAACAATCTTCTATACATACACAGATGCAATTGATTGCATTTCCATCATTTTCTGGATATGCATAAGTTATGTACAGATACGTTTAACCGATAAATTGTAAAATATAATAAAACCATTAATCTTTTTGTAATTTTCGAGTAGAATGGATGATGAAACCTTAACAAACTTGAGCAGAACTTCAAAATGACTAGGTTGAATCGAAGATAGGTAGATGATGAAACCTTAACAAACTTTAACAGAAATTAAAAAAGAGTAGTTTAAACAAATGCGGTAATATTATAAACTTCCATTATTTTTCACTCAATCAGTAAACTAAAAGTTTTCCAATAATAAGTGATTCTAAATATCACAGAAATTTTTCATGCGATATAAAACGGTCCCTTTGCTTGCAAAGCACACCCAGAGACTAGAGTTAGATACTTTGCACACACAAAAAAAGGGGAGAAGAAACTCCAAAAGATAAAAAGTGAATTATCAGACTAATAGCTGCTAGCAACATTCAACTCTTGCACACTTTGCACTAAATAGAGGCACAGTACTGTAGAGGACATAGTGAAAGCATTAAACGAGAACAGAATCCTAACCTTCTGCATAGTTCTGGTGTAAAATAACTGCCAGTATCTGACAAGATTTACTTTACAAGTCCTTGATAAATTCTCGGAAAGTCCTCACCACCTCCAATGATAGGAAGAAGCATGTCTCAAAGTTCTCTCAATGGTGAGCCATCGAAACCTATTCACCTATCTGAACTGAGTAGCAATATAAGGAAATAAAGCTGGCATCCTTGTCAAACTATGGATCCCATCACCTCTTTCTTCCTCCCAACCTCCCAATACACCGTGCACCTTAGTCTAAGCATACAGATACAACAGTCCCAAACCTGAAATTTTAGACCCTGAATATACTGGACCGAAAAGATCCTAGCAGGGATACTAATCACCATAATCTGCTAGAATGGCAAAATATTTAAGATCAGTCAATCATGCTCATGAACTGAGAGCCATGTCATCTGTTTTGCATCATCATCAGTTCTTGTCATCAGAAGAATCATAACTACATGCTTCATTCAAGTACCAGTTCTTTAGAGTACATAGTATTGTACCTTAGATTACATAGTACATAGAGGTACAAAGCACATACTTGCAAGTACAAAGTACCCTTTCAAGAATCGCAAAGTACACCACACTTATTGGAAAGTATCCTTTAATCATTGGGAAGTACATCTCAATCATGTGCTGAAGGGACCAATCATCAGAACTCAAAGGAGCTGAACCTAGAAGGCTAATGAGGGTATGCTTCCCTACGTCCTCTAAGTGGAAAAGATCTGCCCCTCTGCAATGTATGTTCAAGTGGCTCCTCATGATTCCTAAGAAGCATAGGTCCTGGTGTACAATGAGTGTTCTAAGCTAACTTTTGAGTGGTGGCTCTAAATCAAACATCCAGACAGAAATCTGTCCCATATCCAACACATAGACATGATGAATCAAATCAATGCAGAGAATCTTCCATACATTACCACTAAATCCACAGAAAACACCCATGGTAAATGGTCACGATAACAACTGAAGATCTGTTCCACATCAACCTTAGAGAGGACCTGTTTTTGCCTTGATTTGCACTGAAGCAAAGTGTAGATCGACTTGAAGAATTGTCAAGACCTGATCATTGAACTCATAAGAACCATACATCTTGAGTTGCACCAACAATGCCAGCTAGTATAAAAACATACTTGGCTTTCAATAGCAAAAATGCAATATGTTTTGAGCAGGAAAATGACCCACTGCATCTGGGCTTTGGGAGCTGCCCCGAGGCTATAAGAACATCGAATCACCCAGAGTCTCTGAAAAGCAAATCCTTGGAAGGATCCCATTGATTGATGACCAGAAACAATAAATTCACATAATAAGGGTATGCTTTGCTTGGTTGCACTGTCAAACGTAGAACTCCTTGCCCATAAAAAGGGGTCCTAAGCCACCTTGGCCCTTGCCATTTGAGCACCATGTATAGGACCAAAGACTTCCCAAATCAGCCTTGCAAACAAATGAGAGAGTGGATTCGTTTAGAATCAACAAGCAAACATCGTAGCCAACAACCATGACCAAGAACAGTTATTGAAGACTTTATTGTTGCCTTGCAGACTTTCGCAAGGCAACTATAAAGTCACGAACAGTCATTGAAGACTTTATTGCTGAACTCGATGCATCTCACATGAAATGATTTGAGAAATTTATGCTTTGCATTGGTGTGATGTTCACATAGCTTGTCTACTATTTTTATGAAGGTAATTCTGGTGAAGCAAGTTTCTAATTTCTCTCCAGTTATTTGGTGTATGTACAGATAAGGTAGCGAATTTTATGCTCAACCATGGCAGGGCTGTTGTAAAGCTTCCTAGGCCTTGTGTTTATATTATGGTGTACATAGATAATATTATCTTATTCTAAGAGTTCAAGTGAGGGTTTTAGTCACATTTACTTGCATCTAAT
The DNA here is from genome assembly GCA_020310875.1 of Ceratopteris richardii. Lineage (NCBI taxonomy): Eukaryota > Viridiplantae > Streptophyta > Polypodiopsida > Polypodiales > Pteridaceae > Ceratopteris > Ceratopteris richardii. The sequence continues at coordinate 21,739,102 of CM035417.1, read as the reverse complement.
AGCTTTTGTACACAAAGAGGTCTAGCGGTGAACCTTGAAAAGATCAAGGAACTTATATCTCACACATCAGCAAAGAGTGTGTGCCCATGCTAGCACAATGGCAATTTGAGACTGCAAACCCGTGCATTTATTTAAGTGTTTTTTTTTCAACATGCGTTGGTAAATTCTCAATTATACAACCATCCAAGAGTAGATGGGCAAGAGGGTATACCTTTTTCTCACTTCTTGAGATGTAGTGGCATCATGCTTCTTGGAAAAATCCCACACTACGGGATGGCTCATGAATACAAATATCACACTTTCACTTATGCATGTGGTTACAAAGTGGATGCACGAGTTATCAATGATCCAATGTTGTCATCAAACACATCAAGGAAGGAGTTGATTCCATCGGAGATTATTCAAGCTGATTTTGTTAGATTTATTTAGACCTCCATGGTCTACCATTGGTCTACCTACATTTGTTCAAGGACCCTAGCTGGGTCAAGGACGAGAGCTTGGGGGAACCGAGGCTCTAACACGAGTCTTTGAGGTTATTCCATCTAGAGTGGCCATATGAGGAGTGTTTGGACCTTAGAGAAGACTTTAGATGTGTCAAGAGCAATGGCCATTTAAGTTTGCGAGAGTGGAAGGTAGCTAATTGAGATCCCACAATTGGTATCAAAGCCTAGGAAGTAGGCTTGCGCAAGGTGAATGGAATGCACATGCGTCGCTTTCAAAGGTGAGCCCGACAAAGATTAGAGTGTATCTCCCAATCCTTTGGTCGGACTTAGATGTATAAGATACTGTTGGAAAGCTCTTGGAACGAACACTCCAATGAAAGAAATAGATTGAGGATCCAAGATACCTAGCATGGGTGAGAATCAGGTTCAAGATATTGAGGTTGAGAACAAGGGGCTCATGAGACCAAGGTTGTGAACGAAGAAAGTTTGTAGGCAAGTGGCCAAGAAGCGGAAAGGCAAGGTTCAAGAGACCAACGTTGAGAGCAAGAGTTCAAGAGACCAAGGTTGAGAACAAGAAGGTTCAAGAGACTGTGCAAGGGTGAGGACATCAATTCAAGGGGAGATCAAGAATTGATCATTGAGGACAATGACCTCTACAAGGGGAAGAGAGTGTTGAACTCAAGAATGATAGGCAGGAGATGGTTGAACCACACCCTAAGAGAGAGGATTAGGAAGTAGTCCTCAACCATGGCTCAGTGTTAGATTTATTTAGAGCTCCATGGTCTACCAATGGTCTACCTGCATTTGGTCAAGGACCCTAGCTAGGTCAAGGACGAGAGCTCGAGGGAGCCGAGGCTCTAGCACGAGACTTCGAGGTTATTCCATCTCCTTGGGGTGGCCATACGAGGAGTGCTTGGACCCAAGAGAAGACTCTAGATGTGCCAAGAACAAGGGCTATTCAAGGTTGGGAGAAGAGTGGCATGTATCTAATTGGGATCTTTCGGATTTTGTTATACTGGCCACGCTAGTTTAACCACTCTTCTAGCTAATGTGTTCATTCTATTGATAAAACCAAGGAAGTTATCATATTGAGCACTAGAGGGATGGCCTTACAGGCATGGTCTAGGCATTTATCATCTCCCACCACTTTGATATGGAGCACGTATATTATAAAGAAATAGATCACTGCTCTGCAACCACTCCCTCTAAAAATGCAGCGCAGCAGAGAGCATTTTATGAATTTGAAGTTTTAAAAGTTGGGTTTATTGCTTTGCAAACGTACTTAAAATTATATTTGCCACATACACTTAAGGTACACATGAATCAATTTTACTTCAACTCAAGATCTAAAGGATCACAAGCACTCTATTGCATCACAAAGGACGGTTTCTCAAGAAGGACAATCAGGTTGCAGTGATAGTTTCACTCCAAAGAAATTGGACTTCAATTCAGCATTCGTAAACAAGAAACTCTTGCAAGCTATTGGCTGCTTCAACTCTCACTTTCTTCGTCAAGATCATCTTCATTCTCATCCTGTTCTTCGACCCTCACATCTATTGCATCTCTAACGATCTCCTTCTTTCCTTTGGTCACTCTATCCTCCCGTGGTGCTATTCTTTGGGGCTACATCTACTACTACAACTGTGACATCTTCATCCTCCTCTTCACCACCCTTTCCTCCTATGATGTGGCGGTATTTTTAGTGGCTGCATCTACTACAGATTTAGAACATAAGTGTCTGTCTAGGAAGTTCAGCTCTCGAGGATGGAGATCCCTTTAGTGGTGGGTGCCTGTAAAGCTCCTCCTGTTCTTCCTCTCACCAATGATTGAACTATACTTTCTTGTACTTGAAAGGTTACATTGTACTTTTCGGTATGTACTTCGTACTTTAAGGTAGACTACTACGTACTTTAAGGTACACTACTACGTACTTTAAGGTACACTGTATTTGGTACTTAAGGTACTTTGCACTTCAATTCTCCAAGTCTTACACTGAGCGCAACAGATGCAAGATGTAAATGAAGCCCCAACCCCGCCAAAGATTTGGATGTATACCCTTGATAAATCACCTCCTCCTCTCTTGGACATCTAGAAGCAAGTGTATGTGCCTCTTGCTATGCAAAGTGGCTTAGATTCCATCATACTTCCCCTCCTTCCATGTGGCATGTACTTTCCTCCCTCTCTTCTCTTTCCACGTGGATCTCTCTCTCTCTCTCTCTCTCTCTCTCTCTCTCTCTCTCTCTCTCTCTCTCTCTCTCTCTCTCTCTCTCTCTCTCTCTCTCTCTCTCTCTCTCTCTCTCTCTCTCTCTCTCTCTCTCTCTCTCTCTCTCTCTCTCTCTCTCTCTCTGTATATATATATATATATATATATATACATATATATATATATATATATATATATATATATATATATATATATATACATATATATATATATATATATATATATATATATATATATACATATATATATATATATATATGTATATATATATATATATATATACATATATATATATATATATATATATATATATATATATATATATATATATATATATATACATATATATATATATATATATATATGTATATATATATATATATATATATATATATATATATATATATATATATATATATATATATATATATATATATATATATATATATATATATATGTATATATATATATATATATATATATATATATATATATATATATATATATATATATATATATATATATATAGCTTTGTGTAGCGATATACTTTTTATTTCATTTTATCTTCTACACAGGGTTACTACACTTGTACATGGTTTTTGTCTCATAGGCCAAGTTTGGCCTCTAGAAGACGTTAATATGACTTTCTTTCTCTCTCTCTCTCTCTCTCTCTCTCTCTCTCTCTCTCTCTCTCTCTCTCTCTCTCTCTCTCTCTCTCTCTCTCTCTCTCTCTCTCTCTCTCTCTCTCTCTCTCTCTCTCTCTCTCTCTCTCTCTCTTTCTTGCTCAGACAGGATCTCTGGCAGCTCTACATTAGTCAGACATGGCACACACCACACATGGGATCGAGACTATCGCACTATCGAGACCAGTTCATAGACATACTAGCTGACGGTTTCATCCAGCGACCACGCTACATGGATACTCACATGCCTCATAGCTTGAGGGTAGCGATTGGCCAGCTGAGAGTCTCATCACACCGACTCGAGATTGAGACGGGCAGAGCCGCAGACATTCCCAGAGAGGAGCGGATATGCAGAGTATGCAGAGTAGAGATGGAGGATGAGGAGCACTTTGTATGCAGATGTAGCGCATATGATGGCATCAGAGGCAGATACGAGACTCTGTTTGCAGGGCAGCCCACCCTCCGAGAGATCATGGACTCTAGAGACCAGCGACAGCTCGGGCGATTCTTACTAGAGATACAGAGTCACAGAGATTCCCTACTCCAGCCTACTGTAGCACTCCATACAGCAGGGAGATAGAGTCAGCTCACTGACTTCTTTATTCCACGACGTGCTGCAGCCCTCCCCCCCTCAGCCCACACACCGAGCGGGGTGACTCTTCAGCAGGCTCAGATATCTCGAGCTAGGAGACGACCCCGTGCTATAGGATATCGGGCCCCGAGACTTCACCGACACCAGATTGCGGAGATCCAGGCTTGTGACCATCGCGCCATGGAGGAGAGACGATCCCAGATGATGGCCGATCCCGTTGCAGCCATCAGGGTGGCCCTGACTCCACCTCCACCTATGTATCACATATTACATCCCACCCACTAGCACAGGATGGAGCTAGTTAGTCGTTTTAGTCGTTTTAGATGCATTCTCATGGTTGTTGTACTACCCTTTTGCATATAGACTATCATAGATATCGCACTCCATACACCCCCCACCACTTTCATGGGCATCCCCACATGCATACTACGGAGATCTATATCAGCTTAACCAGTTTCTTTTCAGCACTTTTATCTTTTCTGATTGACAGAAGATACACCCATGTACATCGATTTGTCTCATAGGCCGAGTTCGGCCTCCTAATAGACGTAAAAACACTTTCTTTCTTTCTTTCTTCTCTCTCTCTCTCTCTCTCTCTCTCTCTCTCTCTCTCTCTCTCTCTCTCTCTCTCTCTCTCTCTCTCTCTCTCTCTCTCTCTCTCTCTCTCTCTCTCTCTCGATACGCATGACAGGATCTGGGGGGACCTATCCGAGATAGAGACTCACCATACACAGCGCTTTCAGATGAGATACTACATTACAGCACACTTGGTGAAGTCTTCCTTATGGGGAACTTCAATGGCCGCACTCAGTCGCATCAGTGCGAGGCATATGACATGGATAACCCTCATCTCATGAGGGCCAGAGACCCGGTTGAGATTAGCACCAGCAGAGTATCGGCAGATACGGGTCATGACACCACCGGCTATCGCAGACATCTACTCGAGCTAGGCATTCGACATCATCTCCTCATATATAACGGGATGAATCGGTGGCAAGGTTCAGGCGGATTTACTTGCTTCCCTCACGGGGGAGGTGAGAGCACAGTCGACTACATTTTGGGTACTACCTCTGGAGCTTCACTCATCCCTTCACTTAGTATTGGACGACGCCCACTCGGTGCTGACCACACATTTATTACATTCACACTCTCATCTCCGATTCCATTAGACCCTCCCTCACCCACTTAGATACATACCACGATACACTTCACACACGAGCTCTCACACGTTTATGCACACCATTTACACACCCGCCTACTCTCCCTCGATCCATTCTCAACTTTAGACACACTTACATCACATATCACCTCCATCCTACAGGACTCAACTCTCCGCAGCTTCCCACACCGCACACATATGCACCCTCCACTCACAGGATCCATGCCCCAGAACCGTCGGTATGATGCAGACTCTCGTGAGCTGCGGAAGCACCTACGGATTTTAGAGCATAGAGGAGATATTACACACACACAGGCACAGCGTCGCATGCAGAGCCTTACTCGCCGCAAACGGAGAGATTGGGAGGAGAGACAGTATTGGGATATTTACCATTTGCTCATGAGTCGAGACAGTGTAGTGGCATGGCGACATTTGAGAGAGAGGAACCAGCAGACACCTATCCGAGACCCGAGCACTTGGCATAGCTATGCACGGAGCCTATACGAGATCCCATACCAGCCTCCCATTCCCAGACCACAGAGCCCACGTCCTACTACCTCTAACTTCTTCACACCCACTATGGTGGGACGCGCTATTGCCCGACTGCAGCATGGCAGGGCCCATGATCATTTCGGTTTACAGGCAGAGCACCTCATCTATGGAGGCACGACTCTCGCACTCCTCATTGCCCATCTCTTCAACCGTGCATTGGTTGAAGGGTTCCCAGACTCATGGATTGAGCACACCATAGTGCCCATTCATAAGTCAGGTGATACTATGGATCAAGCTACATACCGGACGATCATGATTGGCCCTATATTGGCCAAGTTATATGGGGCGGTACTAGAGACAGAGTTGAGTACTCTCGCTGAGAGGAAGGGCATCAGGGCTCCAGGACAGGCAGGTTTCAGACGAGATTACTCTACCATTGACCACATCTTCACTCTGAGATGCCTGATCGACCAGGCCAGGGTGAGAAAGAGGAGATTATATTGTTGCTTTGTGGACTTCCGCAAAGCATTTGACACTATTCCCAGGGATCGACTCTTCAGACGACTACTTGACATCGGAGCTCCGGAGGAGATGATATGGGGGGATCTACGCTTTATACGAGAGAGTATCTAGTAGAGTCAGATGTCCAGGGGGCTTATCTGATCCACTTGCTAGCACTATCGGGGTGAAGCAAGGATGCCCTCTCTCACCCACCCTCTTTGGTCTCTACATTGATGAGATAGTGGACTTCATAAAGCAGCAGGGGGGAGATGGCATTGAGATACACGGGTCCACTGTCCATATTCTTTTATACGCTGATGATATTGTATTGGTTTCACAGTCTGCAGAAGGTCTACAGCATCATCTACACGGCCTAGATGACCTTTGCAGACAAAGAGGGTTATCTGTGAACCTTGGTAAAACCAGGGTCTTGATCTTTCATACATCAGCACATGTACGAAGACATAGTTTGTTCACAGAAGCAGGTGGACGGATCGAGGTGGTCAGATCATATGTTTACATGGGGGTGACATTTACAACAGCATCAGGGGTCTTCTCTATGGCTCAGGCAGCCCGTGACCGCATCACACGTGGGTACGCAGCACTAGCTTTGATGGAGAGACAGTGCCACCGGGCATATTTTCAGGAGCCCCGCACAAAGGGGTGGCTCTTTGACACTTTGGTTACGCCAGCGCTCATGTATGGGGCAGCCATATGGGGACCAGGATTAGCTACATCAGTATGCATTAGAGAGGCCACAGATCCTCATGATTGCCAGACTTATCCGCAGCAAGCCTTCAGTACCACATGATATCATTAGAGCAGAGCTCGCTGCACCACGGATGCTAGTTGAGGCACTATTCAAGACAGTATGCCTATTACACAGACTTCGGAGCATGGATACAGAGCGCATTGCTTATCGTGCTTTCGAGGCATCACGTGATATGGCATTAGCAGGCGACACCTCCTCATGGTATGCACAGACACGAGACTCGCTCGTGTCTGGCTTGCCCACCATGGCTTTGACATAGACAGGCTACCACCACTACAGTACGACTCTCATGCACCCACCTACTCGCTCTCTCATCAAGAGAGGAATAGGATCATTCGTCAGGAGATATGGCATACCTTCATACATACAGAGGACATGGGTGAGCCGTAGGGGTACATTGCCACCGAAAATGCTCTACTACCGCGAGCATTTTCTACATATATCGGGCACGCGCTTCATCGAGATCCCGAGATACATGCAGACCTACCTTCCCCACCACCTACGACTCGTCATTGGGAAGCTCCGGGTTTCGTCACATCAGCTCGAGATTGAGAGGAGTCGGTCCAGTGGAGTCCCCCGTGAGGAGAGGTGGTGCCCAGTATGCCAGACAGAGTTAGAGAGTGAGGAGCATTTTGTTATTAGATGTCCAGCATACTTAGACCTACGAGCACAGTTCCAGATCGAGGAGTCATTCCAGCTGTGCATGACTATGGGAGACCAGACACGCTTGGGACGCTTTCTCACAGCAGCATACGAGAGGCGAGAGGGGTCACTACAGCCCATACATCAGCCACGGGTGAGTACCCAGCAGACCATTACGCAGTTCTTTCAGCGAGTTGAGCTACATCAGAGAGGTCCATCTATAGGGCTCACGCTACACTAGGCAGCAGCACAGAGAGCACGGCGCCGACCACGCATGGGCAGATATCGTCGACCACGACTATATCAGGAGGATATCTCACGCATCAGGATTGCCTACGACCACATGATGGAGCATAGGCGTACCACCACCCCCTGGGTTGTCTTCCTTCAAGAGGCACTCCGATCACCACCGATGTACCACATACTACACCCACCTCCACCCATCACCAGTAGCTAGGGCGTTTTACTCACATTTTGGATCCCCCCATGTATTAGGTGGCCACTATCTGCAGAGTCAGAGCCACGTCTCCCCAGCTTATTCCACCCCTATATAGCTTTGTGTAGCGATATACTTTTTATTTCATTTTATCTTCTACACAAGGTTACTACACTTGTACATGGTTTTTGTCTCATAGGCCAAGTTTGGCCTCCAGAAGACGTTAATATGACTTTCTTTCTCTCTCTCTCTCTCTCTCTCTCTCTCTCTCTCTCTCTCTCTCTCTCTCTCTCTCTCTCTCTCTCTCTCTCTCTCTCTCTCTCTCTCTCTCTCTCTCTCTCTCTCTCTCTCTCTCTCTCTCTCTCTCTCTCTCTCTCTCTCTCTCTCTCTCTCTCTCTCTCTCTCTAGCTCTCTCTGTCTCTCTCTCTCTCTCTCTCTCTCTCTCTCTCTCTCTCTCTCTCTCTCTCTCTCTCTCTCTCTCTCTCTCTCTCTCTCTCTCTCTCTCTCTCTCTCTCTCTCTCTCTCTCTCTCTCTCTCTCTCTCTCTCTCTCTCTCCCTCTCTCTCTCTCTCTCTCTCTCTCTCTCTCTCTCTCTCTCTCTCTGGTAGACTCACTTGCTTCCCTCACGGAGCGGGTGAGAGCACGGTGGACTACATTCCGGGTACCATCTTTGGAGCTTTACTCATCACCTCACTTAGTATTGGACGACGCCCACTTGGTGCTGACCATACATTTATCACACTCACACTTTCATCTCCTATTCCACTAGACCCTCCCTCACCCACTCCGACACACACCACGATACACTTCACACACGAGCTCTCACACGTTTATGCACACCATTTACACACCCGTCTACTCTCTCTCGATCCACTCTCACCCTTGGACACACTTACATCACAGATCACCACCATCCTACAGGACTCAGCTCTCCGCAGCTTCCCACACCGCACACACATACACCCCCCACTCACAGGATCCATGCCCGAGAATCATTGCTATGATGCAATTTGTGGTGAACTACGGAATCACCTACGGATTTTAGAGCATAGAGGGGATATTACACACACAGAGGCACAGCGTCGCATGCAGAGCCTTACTCTCCGAAAACGGAGAGAATGGGAGGAGAGACAATACTGGGATATTTACTATTTGCTCATGAGTCGAGACGATGCAGTGGCGTGGCGACATTTGAGAGAGAGGAGACAGCACATACCCATCCGAGACCCGAGCACTTGGCATAGCTATGCACAGAGCCTATACAAGATCCCAGACCAGCCCGCCATTCCCAGGCCGCAGAGCTCATGCCCCACTACCTCTCACTTCTTCACACCCACTATGGTGGGACGCGCTATTGCCCGTCTACAGCATGGAAGGGCCCATGACCATTTCGGTTTACAGGCAGAGCACCTCATCTACGGAGGCACGACTCTCGCACCGCTCATTGCCCACCTCTTCAACCGTGCTTTGGTTGAAGGGTTCCCTGATCATGGACTGAGCACACCATAGTGCCCATTCATAAGTCAGGGGATACTATGGATCCAGCTACATACCGGACGATCATGATTGGCCCTATATTGGCCAAGTTATATGGAGCGGTACTAGAGACAGAGTTGAGTACTCTCGCTGAGAGGGAGGGTATCAAGGCTCAAGGACAAGCAAGTTTCAAACGAGATTACTCTACTATTGACGACATCTTCACCTTGAGATGCCTGATCGACCAGGCAAGGGTGAGGAAGAGGAGATTATATTGCTGCTTTGTGGACTTCCGCAAAGCATTTGACACTCTCCCGAGGGAACGACTTTTCAGACGACTACTTGATATCGGAGCTCGAGAGGAGATGGTGTCGGGGATTTACGCCTTATACAAGAGAGTATCTGGTAGAGTCAAATGCCCAAGGGGCTTATCTGATCCACTTGCTAGCACTATCGGGGTGAAGCAAGGGTGCCCTCTTTCACCCACCCTCTTTGGTCTCTGCACTTGGCATAGCTATGCACAGAGCCTATACAAGATCCCAGACCAGCCCGCCATTCCCAGGCCGCAGAGCTCATGCCCCACTACCTCTCACTTCTTCACACCCACTATGGTGGGACGCGCTATTGCCCGTCTACAGCATGGAAGGGCCCATGACCATTTCGGTTTACAGGCAGAGCACCTCATCTACGGAGGCACGACTCTCGCACCGCTCATTGCCCACCTCTTCAACCGTGCTTTGGTTGAAGGGTTCCCTGATCATGGACTGAGCACACCATAGTGCCCATTCATAAGTCAGGGGATACTATGGATCCAGCTACATACCGGACGATCATGATTGGCCCTATATTGGCCAAGTTATATGGAGCGGTACTAGAGACAGAGTTGAGTACTCTCGCTGAGAGGGAGGGTATCAAGGCTCAAGGACAAGCAAGTTTCAAACGAGATTACTCTACTATTGACGACATCTTCACCTTGAGATGCCTGATCGACCAGGCAAGGGTGAGGAAGAGGAGATTATATTGCTGCTTTGTGGACTTCCGCAAAGCATTTGACACTCTCCCGAGGGAACGACTTTTCAGACGACTACTTGATATCGGAGCTCGAGAGGAGATGGTGTCGGGGATTTACGCCTTATACAAGAGAGTATCTGGTAGAGTCAAATGCCCAAGGGGCTTATCTGATCCACTTGCTAGCACTATCGGGGTGAAGCAAGGGTGCCCTCTTTCACCCACCCTCTTTGGTCTCTACATTGATGAGATAGTGGACTTCATACAGCTGCAGGGAGGTGATGGCATTGAGGTATGCGGGTCCATTGTCCATATTCTTTTATATGCTGATGATATTGTACTGGTTTCAGAGTCTGCAGAAGGTCTACATCATCATCTACATGGCCTAGATGACGTTTGCAGACACAGAGGGTTATCTGTGAACCTTGGTAAAACCAAGGTCATAATCTTCCATACATCAGCACATGTACGCAGATATTGTACTGGTTTCAGAGTCTGCAGAAGGTCTACATCATCATCTACATGGCCTAGATGACGTTTGCAGACACAGAGGGTTATATGTGAACCTTGGTAAAACCAAGGTCATAATCTTCCATACATCAGCACATGTACGCAGACATAATTTGTTCACGGCAACAAGGAGACCAATCGAGGTGGTCGGATCATATGTTTACTCGGGAGTGACATTTACTGCAGCATAAAGGGTCTTCTCTATGTCTCAGGCAGCCAATGACCGCATCACACGTGGGTACGCAGCACTAGCTATGATGGAGAGACAGTACCACCAGGCATATTTTCAGGAGCCCCGCACAATGGGGTGGCTCTTCGACACTTTGGTTATGCCAGCGCTCATGTATGGGGCAGCCATATCGAGGCCGGGATTAGCTACATCAGTATGGACAGCATTGGAGAGGCCACAGATCCTCATGATTGCCAGACTTATCCGAAGCAAGCCTTCAGTACCACATGATATAATTAAACCAGAGCTCCTTACACCACCGATGCTAGTTGAGGCACTATTCCAGACAGTATGCCTATTACACAAACTTCGGAGCATGGATACAGAGCGCATTGCTTATCGTGCTTTCGAAGCATCACGTGATATGGCATTAGCAGGCGACACTCGCCTAGACACGCGACTGGCTGGCCCACCATGGTTTTGACATAGAGAGGCTACCACCACTACAGTACAACTTACATGCACCCACCTACTCACTCTCTCATGAGGAGAGGAATAGGGTCATTCGTCCGTAGATATTGCATACATACATACAGAGGACATGGGTAAGCCCTAGGGATACATTGCCACCGAAAATGCTCTATTACCGCGAGCATTTTCTACATATATCCGACGAGGGCTTTATCGAGATTCCGAGATGCATGCAGACATACATAACCCACCACCTTAGACTCCTCATTGGGAAGCTCCGAGTTTCATCACATCAGCTCGAGATTGATAGGGGTCGGTCCAGGGGAGCCCCCGTGAGGAAAGGTGGTGCCCAGCGTACTTAGACCTACGAGCACAGTTTCAGATAGAGGCATCTCTCCAGCTGTGCATGTCTATGGGAGACCAGCGGCGCTTGGGGGGCTTCCTCAAAGCAACATACGAGAGGCGAGAGCGATCACTACAGCCCACACATCAGACACGGTTGAGTACCCAGCAGACCAGTACTCAGTTCTTTCGGCGAGCTGAGCTACATCAGAGATGTCCATCTACAGGGCTCACCCTCCACCAGGCAGCAGCACAGAGAGCACGACTCAGACCACACACCAGGCAGCAGCACAGAGAGCACGACACAGACCACGTATAAATGGATATCGTCGACCACGACTACATCAGGAGGATATCTTACGCATCAGGACAGCCTATGACCGCATGATGGAGCAGAGGAGTGCCATCAGCCCCTGGGTTGTCTTCCTTCAGGAGGCACTCAGACCACCACCGATGTACCCCATACTACACCCCATTCCACCCATCACCAGTAGCTAGGGTTTTTTACTCACTCACATTATGGATCCCCCATGTATTAGGTGGTCATTATCTGAGGAGTCAAAGCCACGTCTCCCCAGCCTCTTCCACCCCTATTTACATTTGTGTAGTGAGTACTTTTTATTTCATATCATTTTCTACACAGGGTTACTACACTTGTACATGGTTTTGTCTCATAGGCCAAGTTTGGCCTCCAGAAGACGTTAATATGACTCTCTCTCTCTCTCTCTCTCTCTCTCTCTCTCTCTCTCTCTCTCTCTCTCTCTCTCTCTCTCTCTCTCTCTCTCTCTCTCTCTCTCTCTCTCTCTCTCTCTCTCTCTCTCTCTCTCTCTCTCTCCTCTCTCTCTCTCTCTCTCTCTCTCTCTCTCTCTCTCTCTCTCTCTCTCTCTCTCTCTCTCTCTCTCTCTCTCTCTCTCATTTTGTTATCAGATGTCCAGCATACATAGACCTACGAGCACAGTCCCAGATCGAGGAGTCATTCCAGTTGTGCATGACTATGGGAGACCAGAGACGCTTGGGATGCTTTCTCACAGCAGCATACGAGAGGCGAGAGCCGTCACTACAGCCCATACATCAGACACGGGTGAGTACCCAGCAGACCATTACCCAGTTCTTTCAGCGAGTTGAGCTACATCAGAGAGGTCCATCTATAGGGCTCACGCTCCACCAGGCAGCAGCACAGAGAGCACGGCGCCGACCACGCATGGGCGGATATCGTCGACCACGACTATATGAGGAGGATATCTCACGCATCAGGATTGCCTACGACCACATGATGGAGCATAGGCGTACCACCACCCCCTGGGTTGACTTCCTTCGAGAGGCACTCAGACCACCACCGATGTACCACATACTACACCCACCTCCACCCATCACCAGTAGCTAGGGCGTTTTACTCACATTTTGGACCCCCCCATGTATTAGGTGGCCACTATCTGCAGAGTCAGAGCCACATCTCCCCAGCCTTTTCCAGCCCTATATAGCTTTGTGTTGCGATATACTTTTTATTTCATTTTATCTTCTACACAGGGTTACTACACTTGTACATGGTTTTTGTGTCTCATAGGCCAAGTTTGGCCTCCAGAAGACGTTAATATGACTTTCTTTCATTCTTTCTCTCTCTTTCTCTCTCTCTCTCTCTCTTTCTCTCTCTTCTCTCTCTCTCTCTCTCTCTCTCTCTCTCTCTCTCTCTCTCTCTCTCTCTCTCTCTCTCTCTCTCTCTCTCTCTCTCTCTCTCTCTCTCTCTCTCTCTCTCTCTCTCTCTCTCTCTCTCTCTCTCTCTCTCTCTCTCTCTCTCTCTCTCTCTCTCTCTCTCTCTCTCTCTCTCTCTCTCTCTCTCTCTCTCTCTCTCTCTCTCTCTCTCTCTCTCTCTCTCTCTCTCTCTCTCTCTCTCTCTCTCTCTCTCTCTCTCTCTCTCTCTCTCTCTCATCTCTCTCTCTCTCTCTCTCTCTCTCTCTCTCTCTCTCTCTCTCTCTCTCTCTCTCTCTCTCTCTCTCTCTCTCTCTCTCTCTCTCTCTCTCTCTCTCTCTCTCTCTCTCTCTCTCTCTCTCTCTCTCTCTCTCTCTCTCTCTCTCTCTCTCTCTCTCTCTCTCTCTCTCTCTCTCCCCGTTTGCAATACTCACACTTTATTTTCGTTTTGGATCACAGTGGATTGGATCATACTGATGTATATGTTTTGTCTCATAGGCCGATTTTGACCTCTAATAGACGTTAAAAAGTCTTTCTTTCTTTCTTTCTCTCTCTCTCTCTCTCTCTCTCTCTCTCTCTCTCTCTCTCTCTCTCTCTCTCTCTCTCTCTCTCTCTCTCTCTCTCTCTCTCTCTCTCTCTCTCTCTCTCTCTCTCTCTCTCTCTCTCTCTCTCTCTCTCTCTCTCTCTCTCTCTCTCTCTCTCTCTCTCTCTCTCTCTCTCTCTCTCTCTCTCTCTCTCTCTCTCTCTCTCTCTCTCTCTCTCTCTCTCTCTCTCTCTCTCTCTCTCTCTCTCTCTCTCTCTCTCTCTCTCTCTCTCTCTCTCTCTCTCTCTCTCTCTCTCTCTCTTTGTGTGCCCGCTGATCTTCTGCGCGAACCCTAACCCTAACCTGTCGCCCAGCGCCCCTGTCGCGTCTGCAGCCTGCAGCTCCGAGCACCCTCGCCCCTCCGCAGCCCCGAGCGCCCTCGCGAACCTGCGTCTGTCGGTCTCCCTCTCGGCGCCCTCTGCTCTGCATGGCCCTCGCCATCTCTACCCTCTCGCAAACCCGCCCCAAGCCATCTCTGCCCTATCGCGAACCTGCCCCGTGCCATCTGCCCGTCGTTCCCTATGCCGCTCTGTGTGCATCACACGATTAGGGTTTCAGACGCACATTAGGGTTCTGGTTCTCGGGCATGCTCATCTCTGCTCACTTCTCCCATTAGGGCTCTCTAATATGTAAGCGTCCGTGGGCTTCTCACTTTAGGGTTTCGTAAAGATGAACCTTTCCTTTTACGTTATCTTTATGTTTATGTTTTGTTCTTTTTGTGTTTCTACCCATATGTTCACTTCATAAGTACCTTAGCTCCTCATTCCTAGCTCGTTACCTCCTCAGCCCGTTAGCTTTGATTTCTCTCTCTCTCTCTCTCTCTCTCTCTCTCTCTCTCTCTCTCTCTCTCTCTCTCTCTCTCTCTCTCTCTCTCTCTCTCTCTCTCTCTCTCTCTCTCTCACCCTAAAAAATCTGAAACCCTAATTAGAATCGCTGAAATGGCCCCCATGGACCGAAGGGAAGTGGATGAACTTATCGCTAAAGCCCTCAAAGAAGCCAAAAAAGAAGCAGACCGCAACCTCAATATGGAGATACGAAAAATGATGGAGAAGTTCAAAGGACTTGAAGAACAAGTAATGGATAAAGTCAAAGGACTCGAAGAACAAGTGAAGACCCTCACAGAAGAACGAGACAATTGGACGGCAGCTTATGAGCATATGAAAGAAGAGGGGGAGATCTCCAACGTGGAAACACTCAAAGAAGAAATAAAAAAGGAAATCAAAACGGAGGTGGAATCTACTCGAGAGTCTTGGGTGGAAGTAGTACACAAAAGGGTTAAGAAGGAAGTTAAGGAAGACGTGCAGAAACAAGAGCTCACACGAGTCCAGGATACACTTGAGGAGGAGAGGCTTCGACACACTCGAAGACTTCACATTCGGATTACAGGCCTACCTGAAGGGGCATCATCGGAGGCAGACGCCACTGACATTTCATCGACTTGGATACGAGAGCATGCCCTTCACAGGCGCCTGGAGGGTTGGGAGGGATACATCACGTTTGCGAGCACTCATCCTTAAGATGAGCTCTGAGGAGGCACGGACCGCCTTTTTTAGACGTCGATCAGTACTACGTGGACTACTCGGCGGCGCCCTCTACATGGACGAGGACCTCACGCAGATGCAGGTGGCACACCGACGCGCTTGTATGCCACAGATACTCCAGGCACGTCGAGAGGGGAGGAAGGCCTTTTACCGTGATGGTAAGGTCTTCATAGATGGACGCCCTATCAAATAGGGCCACGTGGCCTATGAGACATCACTACACCAGGAGACACCACTCAGAGGAGCAGTGTGGAACTGCAACGGAGCACTCTGGACGCGACCCGACAGACTCGAGGAGATCCTGGCATCACATGACTTTGCGTGCATCACAGAGACACACGAGAGCCCAGAGAGAGGTCTACCACGCATTGCAGGTTTTCATTGGGAACCTGCATTCAGGACCACGACGAGACAGAGTACAGCGCGAGGATCGGGAGGTGTGGCCATCGTATTTAGACAGGAGATACAGAGCCGGATCCACATTATAGGGAGAGATGAGGAGGCACGATACATGTGGGCTCGCATGGAGATAGCACAGGGGAGCTGGATTTACATTGCTATATGCTATTTCCCTCCAGGTGGATCTCGATAAGCCGGACAGGATATTGGGGGACCGATCGAAGATAGAGACTCACCATACACAGCACTTTCAGATGAGGTACTACATTACAGCACACTAGGTGAAGTCTTCCTTATGGGTGACTTCAATGGCCGTACTCAGTCACATCGGTGCGAGGCGTACGACATGGACCACCCACATCTCATGAGGATCACAGACCCAGATGAGATGAGCACCAGTAGAGTATCGGCGGACATGGGTCAGGACACCACCGGGTATGGAAGACATCTACTTGAGCTAGGCAGCCGACATCAGCTCGTTATATATAACGGGATGAATCGTTGGCCACGTTCGGGCGGACTTACTTGCTTCCCTCACGGGGGAGGTGAGAGCACAGTGGACTACATTTTAGGTACCACCTCTGGAGCTTCACTCATCCCCTCACTTACTATTGGACGACGCCCACTTGGAGCTGACCATACATTTATCACATTCACACTCTCATCTCCTATTCCATTAGACCCTCCCTCATCCACTCAGACACACACCACGATACACTTCACAAACGAGCTCTCACACATTTATGCACACCATTTACACACCCGCCTGCTCTCCCTCGATCCACTCTCACCCTTGGACACACTTACATCACAGTTCACCACCATCCTACAGGACTCAGCTCTCTGCAGCTTCCCACACCGCACACATATACACCCTCCACGCACAGGTACCATGCCCCAGAACCGTTGGTATGATGCAGATTGTCGTGAGCTACGGAAGCACCTACGGATTTTAGAGCATAGAGGGGATATTACACACACACAGGCACAGCGTCGCATGCAAAGAGTTACTCGCCGCAAACGGCGGGATTGGGAGGAGAGACAGTACTGGGATATCTATCATTTGCTCATGAGTCGAGACAGTGTAGTGGCATGGCGACATTTGAGAGAGAGGAGACAGCAGACACCCATCCGAGACCCGAGCACTTGGCATAGCTATGCACGGAGCCTATACGAGATCCGAGACCAGCCTCCCATTCCCAGACCACACAGCTCACGTCCTACTACCTCTGACTTCTTCACACCCACTATGGTGGGACATGCTATTGCCCGTCTACAGCATGGCAGGGCCCATGACCATTTCGTTTTACAGGCAGAGCACCTCATCTACGGAGGCACGACCCTTGCACCGCTCATTGCTCATCTCTTCAACCGTGCATTGGTTGAAGGGTTCCCTGACTCATGGACTGAGCACACCATAGTGCCCATTCATAAGTCAGGTGATACTATGGATCCAGCTACATATCGGACGATCATGATTGGCCCTATATTGGGCAAGTTATATGGGGCGGTACTAGAGACAGAGTTGAGTACTCTCACTGAGAGGAAGGGTATCACGGCTCCATGTAGGCAGGTTTCAGACGCGATTACTCTACCATTGACCACATCTTCACTCTGAGATGCCTGATCGACCACATCTTCACTCTGAGATGCCTGATCGACCAGGCAAGGGTGAAGAAGAGGAGATTATATTGCTGCTTTGTGGACTTCCGCAAAGCATTTGACACTGTTCCCGGGGAACGACTCTTCAGACGACTACTTGATATCGGAGCTCCGGAGGAGATGATATGGGGGATCCACGCCTTATACGAGAGAGTATCTGGTAGAGTCACATGTCCGGGGGGCTTATTTCATCCACTTGCTAGCACTATCGGGGTGAAGCAAGGATGCCCTCTTTCACCCACCCTCTTTGGTCTCTACATTGATGAGATAGTGGACTACATACAGCAGGGAGGTGATGGCATTGAGGTACGTGGGTCCATGGTCCATATTCTTTTGTACGCTGATGATATTGTACTCGTTTCAGAGCCTGCAGAAGGTCTACAGCATCATCTACATGGCCTAGATGACTTTTGCACACACAGAGGGTTATCTGAGAACCTTGGTAAAACCAAGGTCATGATCTTTCATACATCAGCACAGGTACGCAGACATAGTTTGTTCACAGCAGCACGTGGACCGATTGAGGTGGTCGGATCATATGTTTACTTGGGGGTGACATTTACAGCAGCATCAGGGATCTTCTCTATGTCTCAGGTAGCCCGTGACCGCATCACACGTGGGTATGCAGCATTAGCTTTGATGGAGAGACAGTGCCACCAGGCATATTTTCAGGAGCCCCGCACAAAGGGGTGGCTCTTCGACACTTTGGTTACGCCAGCACTCATGTATGGGGCACCCATATGGGGACCAGGCTTAGCTACATCAGTATGGACAGCATTAGAGAGGCCACAGATCCTCATGATTGCCAGACTTATCCGTAGAAGCCTTCCGTACCACATGATATCATTAGAGCATAGCTCGCTGCACCACCGATGCTCGTTGAGGCACTATTCCAGACAGTATGCCTAGTACACAGGCTTCAGAACATGGATACAGAGCGCATTGCCTATCGAGCTTTCGAGGCATCACGTGATATGGCATTAGCAGGCGACACCTCATCATGGTATGCACAGACACGAGACTGGTTGGCCTACCATGGCTTTGACATAGATTGGCTACCACCACTACAGTATGACTCACATGCACCCACCTACTCGCTCTCTCATCAGGAGAGGAATAGGGTCATTCGTCAGGAGATATGGCATACATACATACAGAGGACATGGGTGAGCCCTAGGGATACATTGCCACCGAAAGTGCTCTACTACCGTGAGCATTTTCTACATATATCGGACGAGGGCTTCATCGAGACTCCGAGATACATGCAGGCATACCTACCCCACCACCTTCGAGTCTTCATTGGGCAGCTCCGTGTTTCATCACATCAGCTCGAGATTGAGAGGGGTCTGTCCAGGGGAGTGCCCCGTGAGGAGAGGTGGTGCCCAATATGCGAGACAAAGGTAGAGAGTGAGGAGCATTTTGTTATCAGATGCCCAGCATACTTAGACCTACGAGCATACTTCCAGATAGAGGAGTCCCTCCAGTTGTGCATGACTATGGGAGATCAACGACGCTTCGGACGCTTTCTCACAGCAGCATACGAGAGGCGAGAGCGGTCACTACAGCGTACACATCGGCCACGGGTGAGTACCCAGCAGACCATTACACAGTTCTTTCAGCGAGCTGAGCTACATCAGAGAGGTCCATCTATAGGGCTCACGCTCCACCTGGCAGCAGCACAGAGATCTATATCAGCATACTACGGAGATCTATATCAGCATCCCCACATGCATACTACGGAGATCTATATCAGCTTAACCAGTTTCTTTTAAGCACTTTTATCTTTTCTGATTGATAGAAGATACACCCATGTACATCGATTTGTCTCATAGGCCGAGTTCGGCCTCCTAATAGACGTAAAAACACTTTCTTTCTTTCTTTCTTTCTCTCTCTCTCTCTCTCTCTCTCTCTCTCTCTCTCTCTCTCTCTCTCTCTCTCTCTCTCTCTCTCTCTCTCTCTCTCTCTCTCTCTCTCTCTCTCTCTCTCTCTCTCTGTCTCTCTCGGCCACGGGTGAGTACCGAGCACACCATTACCCAGTTCTTTCAGCGAGCTGAGCTACATCAGAGAGGTCCATCTATAGGGCTCACGCTCCACCTTGCAGCAGCACAGAGAGCACGGCGCTGACCACGCATGGGCGGATATCGTCGACCACGACTATATCAGGAGGATATCTCACGCATCAGGATTGCCTACGACCACATGATGGAGCATAGGCGTACCACCACCCCCTCGGTTGTCTTCCTTCAGGAGGCACTCAGACCACCACCGATGTACCACATACTACACCCACCTCCACCCATCACCAGTAGCTAGGGCGTTTTACTCACATTTTGGGATCCCCCATGTATTAGGTGGCCACTATCTGCAGAGTCAGAGCCACGTCTCCACATCCTTTTCCAACCCTATATAGCTTTGTGTAGCGATATACTTTTTTATTTCATTTTATCTTCTACACAGGGTTACTAAAGTTGTACATGGTTTTTGTCTCACAGGGGTGGCTCTTTGACACTCTAGACACCCGCATTGATGTACGCAGTGGCAGTATGGGCACCAAGGATCACAGAGGCGATGTGGACGCGGATTGAGAGGCCCCAGGTCACCATGATCTCACGCTTGCTGCGGAGCAAGCCCTCCGTTCCACATGACATTATACGAGCTGAGCTTGGCACACCACCGATGCTAGTGGAGGCCCTCTTCCAGTTGGTGACCTTTATTCTAAGAGTCAGAGAGCTCCCCACCAGCCGACTCACCTGGCTTGCATTTGAGAGCTCTAGACATTTGGCGGAGACGGGGCATGAGAGAGTATGGTATGCACAGACTTACCGATGGTTAGCAGACCATGGCATGAGCATTACGGATCTCCCCCCTTTTCAGTATGACCTCTCTTCCCCCCACATTACCCTCTCTCGCTCGGAGAGGAATAGGATCATCCGTCAGGACCTACTACAGATACACGTCAGCGAGACATGGATAGCACCACGGGAGCCTCTTCCCACAAAGAGGCAACACTACAGAGAGCACTTCCTGAATGTGACTGCGGATGGTTTCATTCAGAGACCACGATACATGGATACATATATGGCACCAGCTGAGAGAGTGGCCATTGGGAAGCTCAGAGTGTTATCACACCAGCTCGAGATTGAGGTTGGGCGAGCCACACATACCCCGAGGGATGAGAGATTATGCAGGATATGTAGAGAGGAGGTGGAGGACGAGGAGCACTACACATGTAAATGTCAGGCATATGAGGACATCAGAGACCGCTACCCAGAGCTCTTAAGGGGGGCCAGAGAGATCAGGGCTTTATTGGGGATAGAGGACCAGCGCCCTCTAGGTCGTTTCCTAGTAGAGCTCCAGCACAGCCGTGCATCACTCCTCGAGCAGCAGATGGAGATACACCTGGCTCCCCCCCCTCAGACTTATATTACAGATTTTTTCAGACCCAGAGCCACTCGAGGGCCCAAGTCGATGTGGGGTGTCACATTACACAAAGCAGAGGAGCTTAGACGACAGCGTCGACGACCGAGACCCCCAGTGCGGAGAGCCCGTCCATATCAGAGAGAGAATCAGGCGATTCATGCACGCCATGACATGGAGATAGGGAGACCTCAATAGCGCACCCCTATCGATTTGGACGTTCAGAGCATTTTGAGGATCGCCATGATGCCTTACCCACCGATGCATTATATCCTACACCCACTCCAGGCACTTGGTGGGTTGTGATACCATCCAGCGTCCCCTCCCTATGCATATCATATTTGTATCTCACCCATTGAGCATATAGAGTGCATACCCATAGCACCCCACACCCTTGATGCAGTTACTATTCACTCCTTTTATACCCGTTTGCGGTACTAACACTTTATTTTCCTTTTGGGATCACAGTGGATTGGATTTGGATCATACTGATGTATATGTTTTGTCTCATAGGCCGATTTTGGCCTCCTGATATAGTCGTGGTCGGCGCCGTGCTCCACCAGGCAGCAGCACAGAGAGCACGGCGCCAACCACGCATGGGCAGATATCATCGACCACGACTATATCAGGAGGATATCTCACGCATCAGGACAGCCTACGACCACATGATGGAGCATAGGCGCACCACCACCCCATGGGTTGTCTTCCTTCAGGAGGCACTCAGACCACCCCCGATGTACCACATACTACACCCACCCCCACCCATTCACCAGTAGCTAGGGTGTTTTACTCACACTTTTACTCACATGTCCCCCATGTATTAGGTGGCCACTATCTACGGAGTCAGAGCCACGTCTTCCCATCCTTTTCCAGCTTTATATACCTTTGTGTCGCGATATACCTTTTATTTCATTTTATCCTCTACACAGGGTTACTACACTTGTACATGGTTGTTTGTCTCATAGGCCAAGTTTGGCCTCCAGAAGACGTTAATATAACTTTCTTTCTTTCTTTCTCTCTCTCTCTCTCTCTCTCTCTCTCTCTCTCTCTCTCTCTCTCTCTCTCTCTCTCTCTCTCTCTCTCTCTCTCTCTCTCTCTCTCTCTCTCTCTCTCTCTCTCTCTCTCTCTCTACATTGATGAGATAGTGGACTTCATACAGCCGCACAAGGAGATGGCATTGAGCTACACGGGTCCACTGTCCATATTCTTTTATATGCGGATTATATTGTATTGGTTTCAAAGTGTGCAAAAGGTCTACAGCATCATCTACACGGCCTAGATGACTTTTGCAAACACAGAGGGTTGTCTGTGAACCTTGGTAAAACCAAGGTCTTGATCTTTCATACATCAGCACAGGTACGCACACATAGTTTGTTCACAGCAGCAGGCAGACCGATCGAGGTGGTCGGATCATATGTTTACTTCGGGGTGACATTTACAGCAGCATCAGGGGTCTTCTCTATGGCTCAGGCAGCCCGTGACCGCATCACACGTGGGTACGCAGCACTAGCTTTGATGGAGAGACACTGCCACCAGGCATATTTTCAGGAGCCCCGCACAAAGGGGTGGCTCTTTGACACTTTGGTTACGCCAGCGCTCATGTATGGGGCAGCCATATGGGGACCACGATTAGCTACATCAGTATGGACAGCATTAGAGAGGCCACATATCCTCATGATTGCCAGACTTATCCGCAGCAAGCCTTCAGTACCACATGATATCATTAGAGCAGAGCTCGCTGCACCACTGATGCTAGTTGACGCACTATTCCAAACAGTATGCCTATTACACAGACTTCGGAGCATGGATACACAGCGCATTGCTTATCGTGCTTTCGAGGCATCACGTGATATGGCATTAGCAGGCGACACCTCCTCATGGTATGCACAGACACGAGACTGGCTTGCCCACCATGGCTTTGACATAGACAGGCTACCACCACTACATTACGACTCTAATGCACCCACCTACTCGCTCTCTCATCAAGAGAGGAATAAGATCATTCGTCAAGAGATATGGCATACACACATACAGAGGACATGGGTGATCCCTAGGGGTACATTGCCACCGAAAATGCTCTACTACCGCGAGCATTTTCTACATATATCGGACACGGGCTTCATCGAGATTCCGAGAAACATGCAGACCTACCTTCCCCACCACCTACGAGTCATCATTGGGCAGCTCCGGGTTTCATCACATCAGCTCGAGATTGAGAGGGGTTGGTCCAGGGGAGTCCCCCGTGAGGAGAGGTGGTGCCCAGTATGCCAGACAGAGGTAGAGAGTGAGGAGCATTTTGTTATCAGATGTCCAGCATACTTAAACCTACGAGCAAAGTTCCAGATCGAGGAGTCATTCCAGATGTGCATGACTATGGGAGACCAGAGACGCTTGGGACTCTTTCTCACAGCAGCATACGAGAGGCGAGAGCGGTCACTACAGCCCATACATCAGCCACGGGTGAGTACCCAGCAGACCATTACCTAGTTCTTTCAGTGAGTTGAGCTACATCAGAGAGGTCCATCTATAGGGCTCACGCTCCACAAGGAAAGAGCACAGAGAGCACGGCACCGACCACGCATGGGCGGATATCGTCGACCACGACTATATGAGGAGGATATCTCACGCATCAGGATTGCCTACGACCACAGAATGGAGCATAGGTGTACCACCACCCCCTCGGTTGTCTTCCTTCAAGAGGCACTCAGACCACCACCGATGTACCACATACTACACCCACCGCCACCCATCACCTGTAGCTAGGGCGTTTTACTCACATCTTGGATCCCCCCATGTATTAGGTGGCCACTATCTGCAGAGTCAGAGCCACGTCTCCCCAGCCTTTTCCAGCCTATATAGCTTTGTGTAGCGATATACTTTTTATTTCATTTTATCTTCTACAGAGGGTTAGTACACTTGTACATGGTTTTTGTCTCATAGGCCAAGTTTGGCCTCCTGAAGACGTTAATATGACTCTCTCTCTCTCTCTCTCTCTCTCTCTCTCTCTCTCTCTCTCTCTCTCTCTCTCTCTCTCTCTCTCTCTCTCTCTCTCTCTCTCTCTCTCTCTCTCTCTCTCTCTCTCTCTCTCTCTCTCTCTCTCTCTCTCTCTCTCTCTCTCTCTTCATCTCGAGGGGAGGGTGAGGGAGGGGACCCTCTCCTTGAGCTTTCCAGCACCCTTCTCCTCGCTCACTGTCTACAGAAACAACATGGAAGGCAGGAAAAGCTTTGCCTCTGCCCTCTTGCACCAGCCGCTTTCTATACCAGCCCCAGTCAACAAACCAACAGCATGGGAGTCTTACTTACTCCAAGAAGTGAAGAAACTCCAAGGAGAAATGGCAGCAATGAAACAGGAAATTAGTAAGAAAGATGAACAAATAGCCAGATTGCAACAAAAGCTTGATGAAATACAAGGAAACAGCCAGCAAACAAGAGATGAATCAACCAATAAAGTCGACTTTGCAACACAATTATCCGAGGTAAAACTATCCAGCTCTACACATTTTTCAAAAGAAGTAATGTCTGTGGTAAAGGAACAGGAATTGGTGGACAGCAACAAGAAAGTTATCAGGATTGGAGGCCTCCCCCTAGGATGGGACAGGGAGGACATCGCACCCGAGTTAAAAGATGACTGCATCCTTGAAACAGAAGTACTAGAAGCACAACTAACCAAGGTGGTCCCCTTCATCAATCTAGGGTCTCCGGTCTTCATCACACCCAAAGGAACTCAGGCAAGGGTAAGCTATTTTGACATGTCAGATAAGATAGCTGTCATGAAGCAAGCAAAGTCACTACAAGGTACTAAAGTATGGATGGCAGATGAACTCACCCCACTCCAACTTAAAAATCGACCAGCAGAGTTAACTAAAGTCAGAGAAGCCAGGAAGAATGGAAAGTGGGCAGTATACAGAGGCGGTCAAGCTATTATCAGAGATTTCCATACCCATACCACATAGGAAGAAACAGCTATCTCCCTCATTTGTAATATACATTGATGTAATTTTGAAACTCTTATGAGTCATAAGAGTGCTTTGGAAGCCACATCCACCCCCCTTTTATTTTTATTTTGATTTTTGCCTTTTATTATAGCCCCTTGAGGGCCTCCCCCCAAGTGGAATGTAATGTTTTGATGTACCTGATCGGTCCCATAGGTCGACTTCGGCCTCCCGTGGACGTTAATATATCTTTCTTTCTTTCTTTCTTTCTCTCTCTCTCTCTCTCTCTCTCTCTCTCTCTCTCTCTCTCTCTCTCTCTCTCTCTCTCTCTCTCTCTCTCTCTCTCTCTCTCTCTCTCTCTCTCTCTCTCTCTCTCTCTCTCTCATGAGGGCCAGAGACCCCGATGAGATAAGCACGAGCAGGGTATCAACAGATACGGGTCAGGACACCACCGGCTATGGCAGACATCTACTCGAGCTAGGCAGCCGACATCATCTCGTTATATATAACGGGATGAATCGTTGGCCAGGTTCAGGCGGATTTACTTGCTTCCCTCACGGGGGAGGTGAGAGCACAGTCGACTACATTTTGGGTACTACCTCTGGAGCTTCACTCATCCCTTCACTTAGTATTGGACGACGCCCACTCGGTGCTGACCACACATTTATCACATTCACACTCTCATCTCCGATTCCATTAGACCCTCCCTCACCCACTGAGATACATACCACGATACACTTCACACACGAGCTCTCACATGTTTATGCACACCATTTACAAACCCGCCTACTCTCCCTTGATCCATTCTCACCTTTGGACACACTTACATCACATATCACCTCCATCCTACAGGACTCAGCTCTCCGCAGCTTCCCACACCGCACACATAGGCACCCTCCACGCACAGGATCCATGCCCCAGAACCGCTGGTATGATGCAGATTGTCGTGAGCTACGGAAGCACCTACGGATTTTAGAGCATAGAGGAGATATTACACACACACAGGCACAGCGTCGCATGCAGAGCCTTACTCGCCGCAAACGGCGGGGACTGGGAGGAGAGACAGTATTGGGATATTTACCATTTGCTCATGAGTCGAGACAGTGCAGTGGCATGGCGACATTTGAGAGAGAGGAGACAGCAGACACCTATCCGAGACCCGAGCACTTGGCATAGCTATGCACGGGGCCTATACGAGATCCCAGGCCAGCCTCCCATTCCCAGACCGCAGAGCTCACGTCCTACTACCTCTGACTTCTTCACACCCACTATGGTGGGACGCGCTATTGCCCGACTGCAGCATGGCAGGGCCCATGATCATTTCGGTTTACAGGCAGAGCACCTCATCTATGGAGGCACGACTCTCGCACCGCTCATTGCCCATCTCTTCAACCGTGCATTGGTTGAAGGGTTCCCAGACTCATGGACTGAGCACACCATAGTGCCCATTCATAAGTCAGGTGATACTATGGATCCAGGTACATACCGGACGATCATGATTGGCCCTATATTGGCCAAGTTATATGGGGCCGTACTAGAGACAGAGTTGAGTACTCTCGCTGAGAGGAAGGGCATCAGGGCTCCAGGACAGGCAGGTTTCAGACGAGATTACTCTACCATTGACCACATCTTCACTCTGAGATGCCTGATCGACCAGGCCAGGGTGAGGAAGAGGAGATTATATTGTTGCTTTGTGGACTTTCGCAAAGCATTTGACACTATTCCCAGGGATCGACTCTTCAGACGACTCCTTGACATCGGAGCTCCGGAGGAGATGATATGGGGGATCTACGCCTTATACGAGAGAGTATCTGGTAGAGTCAGATGTCCAGGGGGCTTATCTGATCCACTTGCTAGCACTATCGGGGTGAAGCAAGGATTCCCTCTCTCACCCACCCTCTTTGGTCTCTACATTGATGAGATAGTGGATTTCATACAGCAGCAGGGGGGAGATGGCATTGAGGTACATGGGTCCACTGTCCATATTCTTTTATATGCTGATGATATTGTATTGGTTTCAGAGTCTGCAGAAGGTCTACAGCATCATCTACACGGCCTAGATGACTTTTGCAGACACAGAGGGTTATCTGTGAACCTTGGTAAAACCAAGGTCTTGATCTTTCATACATCAGCACAGGTACGCAGACATAGTTTGTTCACAGCAGCAGGTGGACCGATCGAGGTGGTCGGATCATATGTTTACTTGGGGGTGACATTTACAGCAGCATCAGGGGTCTTCTCTATGGCTCAGGCAGCCCGTGACCGCATCACACGTGGGTACGCAGCACTAGCTTTGATGGAGAGACAGTGCCACCAGGCATATTTTCAGGAGCCCCGCACAAAGGGGTGGCTCTTTGACACTTTGGTTACGCCAGCGCTCATGTATGGGGCAGCCATATGGGGACCAGGATTAGCTACATCAGTATGGACAGCATTAGAGAGGCCACAGATCCTCATGATTGCCAGACTTATCCGCAGCAAGCCTTCAGTACCACATGATATCATTAGAGCAGAGCTCGCTGCACCACCGATGCTAGTTGAGGCACTATTCCAGACGGTATGCCTATTACACAGACTTCGAGGCATGGATACAGAGCGCATTGCTTATCGTGCTTTCGAGGCATCACGTGATATGGCATTAGCAGGCGACACCTCCTCATGGTATGCACAGACACGAGACTGGCTTGCCCACCATGGCTTTGACATAGACAGTCTACCACCACTACAGTACGACTCTCATGCACCCACCTACTCGCTCTCTCATCAAGAGAGGAATAGGATCATTCGTCAGGAGATATGGCATACATACATACAGAGGACATGGGTGAGCCCTAGGGGTACATTGCCACCGAAAATGCTCTACTACCGCGAGCATTTTCTACATATATCGGGCACGGGCTTCATCGAGATTCCGAGATACATGCAGACCTACCTTCCCCACCACCCACGAGTCGTCATTGGGCAGCTCCGGGTTTCATCACATCAGCTCGAGATTGAGAGGGGTCGGTCCAGGGGAGTCCCCCGTGAGGAGAGGTGGTGCCCAGTATGCCAGACAGAGGTAGAGAGTGAAGAGCATTTTGTTATCAGATGTCCAGCATACATAGACCTACGAGCACAGTT